>PVKA01000603.1:0-189817 GCA_004027165.1 Ctenomys sociabilis | reverse complement strand
TACCAGAGATCAAACTCAGGACCTTGCACTTGCCAGTCAGGTGCTTATGTGCTTGCCACTTTTATCTTCTGTCCAGATTCCTCCATAGAAAAGAAGCAAACAGAATTGGGGAGGGAGCTCCTTAGGAACAACTCCAGTCACTGAGGACACGCTGCCACCCTGGAAGGAGTTCTGTAGGTGTGAGAGAGTCTTACCTGTGCCAGCTAAGTTGAGAACAATAAGTATCATGGCATGTCACCAGAAGGACCGTGCCATGAGGCTGAGCGGTGACACAAACGTGTGGAGCGGGCTGGAGGTGAGCAAATGGAGCCTAATGCTTCTGTGCCTCACAGAGTATTGCATTTTCTCTCTGCAGAGGGGTTGTTAGTTGATTCCCATCCCAAGTTCCTATGTGGCTACAGCGAATCCACCTTTACTACATGCTCTAGCTTTTCAACATAGCCTCTAAGCAAGAAATTTTATCAGGAATTTCAGCTTTTTTATTTTTTTTTCTTTACAAATTTCAGTTTTTGAAGTTCCATTATATCAGTTTCCTATGGCTGACATAAGAACATGCCACAGACCAGGTGGCTTAAGCAGCAGAAACTGTTCTCTCCAAGTTCTGCAATCAAGGTGTCATCAGACTGTTTCTTCAGAGGTGTCTTCTCTCTGACTTTAAAAGTCTGTCTTCTTGCTGTTTTCACGTGCTCTTTCTTCTGTGTCTGCATCCTAATTTCTTGTCGTAAATGGACACTGGTCATACAACTTCAGTGACTCTTTGGAGACCCTATCTCTAAATATACTTATATTACAAGGCAATAACAATGGTATGGTGACTGCACTGTGAAAGGCAGAGCTGTGAGCCCTTTCAATGTATTAACTTACTAAATTCTCACAGAATATATATAAAGTAGGTTTTATTGCTGTTCTTAATTCACAGACAGTGTGTTGCTATGACTTCACTAGATTCTGTGTTTTCTGAAGCTTATATTAGAGGTTAACCCCCCTGTGAGTATGAGAATAGACATCCAATTTGACTGTACTGTCTAGGGTTACAGCCTTGGGAAGTGAGTGAGAGTCAATGAGGTTATCAAGATGTAGCCCCATTATAGAATGTTTGTGGCTTTAAAGGGGAGGAGGACAGAAGGAAAAATGGGAGACACAGAGAGAGGAGAGAGGAGAGGCTGAGAAAGATGAAAGAGGAAGAGGAAAAAGGAGGAGGAGGGAGAGAGGAGGGGTTATTCATCTCTATATGTACATGCACATAGTCTGTCTCTCTTGATGCAGTACCTTCAGCTGCTTTGCAGTCTGCCAATCAGAAGGGCACTACCACATGTAGCCTCACAATCTTAGGTCAGACCTTGGGCTACAGTGATTGGTTTTTTTTTTATACCCAGTCTTTGACACTGTCTTATTAATAATAGTAAATGGACCAATACAGAAAATTGGTATCAAGAAGTATGGCTCAAGGAACTAGGGAGAGATAACACAGTAGAATAAGTGTTTGAGTTCAATCTCCAGTTCCACAAAAAACAAACAAACAAACAAAAAAATGTGGCTCTGGCTAAACTACATACCTGAACATGCGGAGGCAGCTTTAGAAATGAATAATAGGCCAAAATTAATAGAATTTGGAAGAGAAAGCCAGAAAAATCTTAGGATGTTGTCAGGAGTGTGTCATTGTGAGACCTTAAAAAGATGAGGCGACTTAGGGAACTAACATAAGGAGGCAGAAATAAGGATTCTATTGGAATTTTGAAAAGGCCATCTTTGTTACAACATTGCAAAGAACTTCCATGAATTGCATCTATGCTCTAGACTTTATGGAAGGCCAAGTTTAAGAATGATAGTTTAGTTTATTTGGCAGAAGAAATTTCTCAATAGAGAAGCATCCAGACATAGCACGGCTGTTCATTTTGAGTCAGATTTATGGAGAGATGCGAGAACAAAAGGAAATAGGAGGGGAAGATTTGGATATTTCAAAGGTTGGCGGGAGAAAAATATATATGGGTCTGTCTGAGCATCACTGTCCACTGAAGAGCTTGGTGTTGATAAGAAGATCCCCCATGGCTGCACTGGGACAGGGAGCAGTGGATAGAGCCCATCTTGGGTCTGAGAAACTTCTTTTCCCATCAGATTCTCAGAGGTCTAGAAATGCAGACTTGTTTCAAAGAACCCCGGGGCTTTCTCTGCTGACTTATTGCCAAGATCCACCATAAGATTCTACATGTTTTCTGGTGAAAACCTCTGCAGCTTCAGTCCTAGGTCAAGTGAGTCCAGAAGCTGATCTTATAAGTGGTTGACTTTAGTGTTGTCCTGGGGCATCGGTTCTGCAGACAGGAGAATGGAAGAGTTATAGGGGGCTGGCTTCATCAAGATATACAAGGAAGCATGGAAGATCAGTCTGAAGTTCATCATAGGGTCTGGGCCCCTACAGCAAACTTCCAGGGAGGCAATTCATAGCAGAGCTGTGAGAAGGGAACTGCAGTGAGGGCTCAGAAAAGTAGAGAAACCAGCACCTTATAGCTGCCAGCGGGAAGCCCTCAAAGCTAGACCAGAAGAGTAATCATGTAACTCATGCCCCCCAAAGACATGAGGCTGAGATTGCTGAGTTCTGGAGTGCAAATTTCTCTCAGAACTGTGCACAGAATGTCAGACTTGAAACTTTACTCTGCACCTTGCTGGATTTTGAGTTTTCTTTAGTTGAATTACTCATTTTTACCTGCCAACTTCTCCTTTAAGCAATAGGAATGTCTACAAGGCACCCTTTATCTCTATTGTTTTCCAAGCATGTAATTTCTTTTTAAACAGGGTCTCATAGCCAAATGATTTCTCTTGGAGTCTCAGGTGAGATTTTGGACATGGAAGTTCAAATGACACTTCTGTGAGTTAAGATTTGAGGCCCATGTTGATGGAATGAAGGCATTTTGCACTTTGAGATGGCCATGTGCTTTAGGGGCCAGGATAACACCACATTTCATAATGTTTAACTGTGTGATCCCAGTTCTCAACGGCTGGAAGCTGAATCACTTGTGTGGCATAAGCAGAACTGTCAAGTGCAGCCAAGTGGGAGTAGGGCCACTGGTGACCACCTGGGCAGAGAATAAGGTAGCTCTCACACAGTGCTTAGTAGGTTCTTACAAGATGTTATTATAGATGAAAAATACCTCGGCCACTTTAGTCTCCCATTGGGTGACATGATCTCTTCCTCACAGAGACTTTTGCATGGTAATCACCCAGTTGATACTGTTGTCATGCTCTTCAACTCTCAGAACAGTGAGGTAAAGGAGTTTTTTTTTCATTTTGTTATAGTAATGAAAAACTGACTGACTGCTATAGTCATAGATCTTGATGCCCTCAAGGGTCATGTACTGAAGGCTTGGATCTCAGCTGGTAGCACTGTTAGGATGCAGTGAAACATTCAGGAGGTGGGGTCCAGTGGACAATTGTTAGGTCCTTCGAGGTCCTTGGAAAGGATGTTGACATAAGGGGAACATACCCCTTCTACCACATACCCCTGCATGATGCACTGTCCCACCATGGACCAAAGCAGCAGGGCCAAGAAGGCATGAATGGAACACTCTGAAACCAGGAGGCAAAATAAATCTTTCTCTTTAAGCTGATTCTCTTGGGTGTTTTTTCACAGTAATGCAAAGGTGACTATCACAAATGCATACATGCAGTCAGAGATTAAATAATTCAAATATGAAGTCTCCAGTCAAGTTAAACTGAAGTCCAAACCCTACCCAGTTTATAGATGGTCCAGTTTGCATGCTGTGAAAAATGCCCTCCAGGGATCTGGACCCTGCTGAATAGAAGGCACTTACAGGGTGAGAGTCAGAGTCTTATAATTTCCAGATATGCAAATCATTTGCATAGGTGAAGTTTATATGGTGTTCTATGGATGCATCCTTATTACAGTAACAAAAAGCCAGGTCTGTCACTGAACAAACTTGATTTGAAATAATAAAATACACTTTTTATTTTCTAAAGAAGGCTCAGGATTAAATGAAAGCAAAACTGTTTCTTTACGGTTAAAAAAAAAAAAAAACCAATAATAATTGTTAGGTTTCTAGGATATTTACCAGGACAGAGTTAAAAAGTTATCTTAACCCTAAAATTTTGGTTTGCTTTGTTTCACATTGCTGCTGAATATCCCTTTTGTTAGCATTAATATGAGAAGTGAAAGAGAAGTCTTAACCTATTATTCAGGTCTCTAAAGAAAAACATAGATCATATCTTATGCCAAGTTCTTGGAAAACCAGAAGCATAAGACTCAGAGGTAGCCCTAAGAGTAAAGGTTTGCCCAGGAGCTATACATGAAAGATCAGAGTTTTGTGATGAGGTGGTAGATATTTTACAACTGGAAGCAGAGGCTTATGCAGGTGGAGACATCTTTGAGCATCTTTCTGTTTATTTTTCTCTATATCTTGGTCTCTGTCTTCCTGCTCCCTCTTTTTTCTCTCCCTTGTCCCCCCATCTTCATATCTCTGGGAAATGGTAAACCAATTGAGAAAATTTTATTTATTTGTATTTTTTCTTTCGTTTTCAATAAAGTGTAGTATCTCCACAGGACCCATTATGTTTAGTTAATCGATTTTCTTAATCAGAAATTTTGGAAAAGCAATTGAGCTTGGTAAACTTTTGGATATTTGCCTTGCTGATACTTGACTAGCACATGCTCTTCCAGGTTGTTGTACGCATACACTGAGGCACTGTTTTGCATACGTCTCATCTGTAGACTTTTTCTCCTTCGGTGATGCTTTTCTGCTTTTTGTGCACTTGTGTACATAACAGGGACGGTAATGCATTTTGGAACTTCTGAAACAGACCAATATGAGGCTACAGTGTTTAAAATTGTTCGCACAGGTCCAAATGGAACTAGTAATTGTGATGTGAACCAATCTGGAGGAAGGGGCCTTTTTATAATATAAGAAAAGAATTTTTTATTTGCCAGTCAGTTGTGTGATTATTATATTCAACATTTATTTTAACTTGACCAGAAGCACATCCACCCCTGAAGAAAAGTGAGTGCACTTGAGGCAGATGGAAGAGAATACAGTGCAGCGACTTTGATCAGATCTACTAACCTGATGTGTCAGGCGTGTTTTGTTTTTCTTTTTGCTTCAGATGCTCTTAGAATCAAGCCATGATTTTGGAACATAAACAAAATCTGTTCTACCAGTATTCAATACATTTATGTTTGCCAGTATGTGCTTCTCTCTATTATTTTTTTTGTCCTACTTCCTTTCAGCACAATTTGGTGGCAGTCACAGTGTCACAAGTTACCTCTAGTGCTTAGGAACAATGTTAATGCCAAAACATCTCAGCTACCTTTCACACGCTTTCATAAAGACAGTAGTTGTGTATACATGAAAAGAAGCTGTGGCTGGATGGGCACATTCATGTGTTTAGTAATAAAACGTAAAATGTAAAATGTTTTACACGATTTGATTAGTTTTCAGTCATAGGATTATGAGTAACTTTGAGTATTTTATTCCTTGTTCATTTTCTATTTTCTATCACTAGATACAGATGAGAATATAGATGAGGCTGAACTTCCACCCTCCAGATGTTCATGCACCAGCTTTTTCTCTTGCTTATCTAACTCTCTTGACCAGACATTTCAGTACACTCAAAAAATTTCAAGCTGAATTCATTATAAAAATCCTAAAATTTTCCTATTCGTCCATATTTTGTTCATGTGATCAATTTCTTGTTCTATATCCAAATGTAAAGATTGTCAAACCTGGGGTCACTCTGGGTTTCTGGGTGGCAGCTTCTCACAAGTGTCTGTCAGATCCAGTGGGTGCTGGTGCTTCAGGGCTAGTGTCCCAGTCGGCCTCTGTGTTCTCCACAGGGAAATACGAAGCTCTCGGTTGGTCCCACACCACCGCACACCGTAAGCAGCTTATTAGCCCACTGATCCCAAGAAATACCTTCTCTCTCAAGTTATAATATTTGTAAAGGGTTTTAGACACATTTCTGTCACAATCTTAATTGAGAAGGGCATATTAACTTATAAAAATTTTTTCTTAGATATGGCAAGTAATGATAAATAATGCTCCCTTCTGAGAATTATTTTTATGAGAAATAGAAACATTCTGGAGTGTGATTTTTCCAGGATTATCAAGTCTACATACAATTCAATCTTATGCAGTACCAATTTGCTATATATCGAATTTTAAACATGTTCTTTTCTATTCTTTGTGCTGTTTACTAAAACTGAACATAGCTTACAAAAATGAAAAGACATTTTATAAGAGTTTATTGAATATAGCCAAACCTAGTAACCATAATAATTGGACTAATTTGGGTATTTAGTGGACTTGGTAAAGTAGGATAGATTTCCTGGAAATCAGCTTTGGAGGCAACCCAGCTTGGAATATGCCAAAGATGGACCATATGGGTTTTTAGGCTGACTTGGTAGTAAAGTAAGCAAGATGTTCTCTCTGTAAAGACTCAAGTCAAGTCTTAGATAGCTTCCTTGACCTCTAAGCAATTAATGGCAAAGTACTTAAAATAGGTCATATGGGACACATTGACATATAACCTTTCTATTAAGAAAATGAAAGTTAAGTAATTTTTAAGCAAGACAGTTAAGTTAGGCAAGAAAGAAAGAGACTGGCTATTCCCTTGTCTTCAGCAACTATTCAGCAGTCAAGGAGAAGTGTCTTCCTAGGGCATGTACTTTTAACTTTCCCAAGAAACATTAAAGATGCATGTGCCACATGTCTGCCTCTGCGTCTTCTGACATCCACTGGACACAAGGAAGCCACAGAGGACAGGAGTCCTTTTTCCATATCCACTAAGACTTAGCCAAGGAGAATCCATAAGTAAGGAATACTATCTGACCTTTAATTCTCTGCACTTATGTGTGAAAAATTCAGCATATTTTCAAAACTATGAAAATCTTCACATGAAATTTATTTGCCTTTTATCTCATATGAACATATGAACAAACATCTGTAAAACTCTTCAAAATTCAATTTGGGTTAAATTTGAAATTATTAGTGGGATAAGTTACATTTAGATCAAGTTTTTAAATTTAGAAATGTTTCCTATTTCTGTTTCAAAACCAAAAAAACTTCCAGAATAGGATAGCACGGCTGAAAATAAAAATGACCATAAAACATGCTTGGGCTTTTTGAGAATATTGCCTTGGTATCACTTTTTAGGAAAAGTTTGAAAAAAAAAACCCACAGGTGTATAACTGATAATTTGCCTTTCAAGCTGTCAAACAACTTAGTTAACATTTTAAAATGTATTCACAACTCAAGGATGCTTATAACACAGATATTTATTCTGAGAAATAATATTTCCCACCACAATCTAAGTAAAGTTTGTCTCTGTTCAAGGTCTATCTTTGTATTAGCAGACCAAAATATTGAATGGGAGCTGTTCTTTTACTGTTTTATGTATATTTAATTTAAAAAAGTGGTAGGTAAGATTTTAAGGTTGGAGTCTTTTCTTCCTACATGAAACTACCTCATTTGTTGAATTAAGTTAACCATTATACATTATATAGGGGGCTGGGGAGATGGCTCAGTGGAATAAGTGCTTCCCTGGCAAGCTCAAGGGCCTGAGTTCAATCCCCAGTTCCGCAAAAAAAAAAAAAAAAAAAAAGAAGTAGACTATACATTATATAGACTAGGAAGGCAATTATTTGTTAATACAAAAAATATTTTTTAACTTATTTTTTAACTTTTTTAAATAAAAACAAGATACAATACACCTTATGTTGTGACTTTCACTTCAATGAATACAGAAAACGTATAATGAATTTTTAATTAAGAGTAAAAGGCAGTCTTGAGGTAAAACTTTTCTAAACAAACAAGAGCTTGTAGAAATAATTAATATTTTTCCATAAATTGGTAAATTCTAGACCATCATTTACAAAACTGACACACTTATCTACCTCTAGCACCTCACTAATTCAATAAGTACTGAATTCAAAGATGTCAATGTCAGTTTCAGATTGCTTTAAGTCATTTGCCTATAATAATTAACACCTAGTTGATTTAACAGTCTATTGTAACAAAAATAATCCTATTCTATATTTTATTTATTTATTTATTTTTCATGGAAGCGGGGATTGAACTCAGGCCTTTGTGCTCACCAGGGAAGTACTTATTCTACTGAGCCATCTCCCCAGCCCTTTGCACTGTACTTTATTAATTTATTTTTTTAAGATTTAAATTTCCTGAATTTAGTTTAACTTATAATAAAAGTTTTCCAAGAAAATGAACCTTTTTTCAAGAAATTTAAGTAAAATACCAAGATACACAAAAATGAAATTGTCCAAAACTTATTATGAAGAAAAAAATGATTAAAGCATATACATAAAAAATATTAGCTATGGAAGAACAAAATTAAATAGCATCTTATTCCACATTAGAAACAAGAAAGGACCAAGTGTTTAAGAAACTAAACTAATTAAAGGACTGAAAGAAAAAATCTATCCTCTTTGAATTTTATTCTTAGTAAACATACCTTTAAAAACTAAAAGTAAAAATATTTTCTAGTTATACAAACTTGAAATATTTTAATACCTCCAAGCATAGCATATAGGAAATAACAAAGAATGTAATTCAAAAGGCATGAGAAGTTGCAGTATGCTCTTGGCTAAACAATAAAGAGCTCTCAAAGTGATAGTTATGCAGGACTATATAAAATATATTAGACGAACCCTTATGTAAAAGGTCATTGAAGATTTCTATGAAACAGTACCAATCTTATGTCAGGTTATATATGTATTTTTTTTCATATATTGTGTGTGTATGTATGTATAAAAGACAGGGAAGAAGTAATATAAAGTCAACAGAAAATGGGAATATACTTTTTAAAGTTTCTAATACTAGGAGAATCATACAATGTCTTTTAGATAAATTATAATTCAAAGATATAGTATAAATGTTAAAACAAAAATTAAGATTAAGCAGTATTCAGAAGCTCAAATACTAATTAACTAAAAATTAAATGTTTCAAAACAATTGAACTAAGAAAAAGTTTTCATTATAGTAAAGAAGTACTAAGAATAAAACATAAGATAAATATTGGAATGACAAATAAAAGACAATCACTTCTGACAGTTTGGGGATAGGATATCACACAAAGTTCTAGTATGCTGTGGACATGGATAATGACCATGTCACTTACTGGTGGCCAGGTGTCATTTGTGGGACTGAGCTACAGCTATTTCCTTGAAATCCACCCTGTAGACAGGTATGGAATCATGACCCAGAGGGTACGAGAGAAGTCCACTTGTTGAGTGTGCAGATGGAAATATTTTGCTGCTTACACGAAAGAATAACCCAAAGACTACTCTTGTATACCTCTTATTCTCCTGTGTTTGTTTTCCCTACTTGGTGGGTTCTTTCCATTTTCATTCATGGGGTCGTGATCCTTTTGCTCCCTCTCTAGAACATCATTTAGTAGTCTGTGTAGGCTTGGCTTTGTCATCATGAAATTCTTTAGTTGTTCTTTGTCATGGAAGTATTTTACTTCTCCATTATACCTGAAAGAGAGTTTTGCAGGGTATAATAGTCTGGGCTGGAATTTGTTTCCTTGCAAGACTTGAAGTACTTTGCTCCATGCTCCTCTTGACCTGATGGTTTGTGAATTATAACCTTCCATTATTCTGATGTGTTTTCCTTTAAATGTGATCTGTTTCTTTTCTTTAGTGGCATTTACTATACTGTTCCTGTGCTGAATTTCTGGGATCTTGAGTATTATATGATTGGGAGTGGTTTTAATTGTTTTGATGTTATTTGGAGTTCTATATGCTTGGTTAGCTGAATGTCAGACTGTTGTCCTGTATTTGGGAAATTTTCTGCTATTACTTCTGCCCATATTGTTTTTATAACATTTATATTGACTCCTTCCTTCTCATTGATGCCTATTAGTCTCACATTATTCATCTTTGCATCATTTCGCAGGTGTTGAATTATTTTTTTCTGTATCCTTATTGTTTTTAAGAGATCTTTGCTTACTTTTTCACTAGCTGCAATGGTGCCTTTAAGGTCAGAGCCTATTTTTACTTTCACTCAAACGGATTTGCCAACTTTTAATTGAGGTTTTAATTTCCTGTATCACTTTGAATCTGTTTCATAATTTCTATTTCTTTCCTATATTGCTAATTCAGGGGCTCTATCATTTTTATATTCTTATCTGTTTTTTCATCAGTGTGTTCTTTAGAAACACTTAGTACTTCTTTTAATATAGTAGTCACTACTTTTTTACTTCAGAAATTATTTATGATCTGATTTCTTTTATACTTTCTGAAGTTGTTTCTTTACTGTCGTTACTATTATTTCAGAGATTTCAGGTGTGTGATTTCCAATTTCCTCTATGCTGTGTCTTCTGCATTTGTACTGGGTGGACTCGGGGCCTGAGACTGCTTTTTGTTCCTTCTCTCTATCATTTTGTATACCACTGACTTTTGACTTTTAGTGTATAGTTATTACCTTAGCACTAGATCTGGGTTTATGAAGTTCAGACTCCTTCAGATGGATGTGACTTGGGTCTGGCTGCTGTGCTCCACTTCTTCCTGCTGCAGCCTTGCACATGAACCCTTGTGTCACTCCGGCAAGATGTTCTCCTCCTGAATCAGCTGGGTGGGTCTTACCTCTAGTCTCTTTGCAGGGAGTTCTGCTGAATGGTTCCACACTGGGCCTGCGGTCTGGGTCAGATGATGATCCAGTGGCCCTGTAAAAAGTATTTTTACAATAGTTTTTTTATTTGAAAAGATATTGGGAATACTAATAACAAGATCATAGGATGAAAAAAGTTGAGAAAAGTTTATTTGAACATAAGAAGTGCTACTTTTGAGTGTCAACACAAAGTGCTTATATTTTATTTTGTACATATTTATAGTTCATGCTTCCTGGGTTGTGTTTGATTTGTGTTTGTGCTTCATTCTTGCAACAGTGATGACCCTGCCTCGGGTTCAATAAGAGGTATGACTACTCGTGGTAATTCTTTGTATTGTTGTAACTTTCAGTATTGGAAACAAATTTCAGATTTTTGTTTGCTCCACTGTTTTCTGCATTACAAATTCAAGTGCCCTAAAGAAGGGAGATGTGTCAAGCAGAGATTCAAATACAGCCTCTTTAAAACAAGGAATAATAATTTAAGCATGTTTGAGTTTTTAACAGAAACATATGCAGTGGCAGCTGAACACTGGAGCTGGGCGACCAGGGATCTTCTGCAACTCAGGAAGAGTAGTGACTCGCATGAAAAGTGCAAAAGAATCCCTTTTCCTTATTTGCTCATTATGCTGAGACTTCGGGGATAGAAAGACAAAAAGGCATATTATCTCTTCAGTCTGATGTCTTTAAACAGAAAACCAAGCAAATTAAGATGAATTTAATTATATGAAAAATATCCCCCACTCCCAATCCTTTAAGAAATATGGATACTATGTTCATTTTCTGAGAAAACAGAGTAGCATCTAGTTATATTTCTTTGTTGGTTAAAATATCATTTCATTGGGTCTTCTCAACATTATCAAAAATTCAAGGCCACAGTAAAAGATCAAAGGGAAAATCAGTTCCTCAGGTACTGACTCTAATTCCCGTCACTGAAGCAGGGCTGCCTGCTCTGGGACAGCCTCACAATGCTCTGTTCATTTGTCATCTGCCACCTGGGTGGTCATATTTTAATCTGTGTATAAACAAAAGGTTAAAATTAAAACCTCACATTTACGGATCTTAAAGATGCTTCTTTTCATGTGCTGGGATGATTGAAATCATGTTATTTGCTTCCCATAATGGGGAGGAATAAGGCCCATCTGCAGGTAAGATTGGCATTTCCATTACAAATGACAAAATTAATGTAAAATTACTACTGCCTCCTAGGAAAAGGAAGAAATCTAAGAATACCATACAGCCAGGCACTTAACGATACCTTTCATGTACTAAAAGGTGCGTATTTGCACATTAATGCCTTTCCAAAAATACTCGATTCATTGTTGCCTGGAATTAGCAAACAAATCAGAAAAAATTAGCTCAGCTTTCTAGCTCTGATGTAGTTTAATCTTTCAGTAGAGTTCTAGAATCTAAATTGAGGATCATAATTCTGCATGGTTTTCTGAAGATGAAAATCACTTGTGGAAGGGTGGTTGCCACAGTCAGTATACAAGTACCTACCTGCAAACAAGAGCCATAAAATTCACTCACAGTCTAATGACTTGTAACCCACCTGCCAGCTACCTGAATCATTTAGCACACTGCGGTAAAAACTATATTACTTTGACATCAAATGTGATTAAGCTTTTATGCTGCTACTTAATTAAAGCTCTCAATTTTGTTGTTGCATTTCCTTTGAGCACCATCTTTGCACATTTTTGCAAACAAGACAAACTCATTTAAGACACTCCAGGAAGAGATACTAGGAAGAGTATAAGATAGCCTGTCAAATGATGATAATTTTCAAATATATGAGGCAAAAAAGCCTTTACTGGCTTTCACTTACTTCCCTTAGACATTCCAAGTAAGGGAGACTTTTTTTTCTTATCAAAAAACACCTGCAATTGGTTTGTAAATGGGCGTTCGATCACAGAGGATAGAGAAGTTGGATTTTTATATGACCTTTTTCCTTCCTCCAGACCACTATAGTAGTTTAAACACTCATGAAAAAAGTTCATAAAACATGACAGATGCAAAGCCAGATGACCTTCTCTTATTTCTCCTTCATACAGCCCCCAAACATCAATGAACTTCTATTATTGAGAAATAATAAATCAACCAGTTCCTTTCCTATAGGAATAATGTTCCGGTGAATTTGTGTCTGTAACAGACAAGTGAAAATTCATTTATGTTCTAGTGATAAACCACCTATGTTTAATTCAGCCAGCCAGACTAGAAGACTACAGCCATTCCTGATGTGGTCTTCCTATCTTTTGACTAAGAGAATGTAAATGGGTTTTATTCTTAGATTTTCTTGTGTTGATCAGACCAAATAGCTGGGTGATAATTGCTGACATTGTATAGACAGTAGAATGAGACCAATGAATGCCCATAATTCACATGTGAAATTATCTCAAGCCTCACTGAGCTTTGCATTGAATTCCTCTCTAATTGTAGGCAAACGAACACTTGGGGAGATTGCACAGATAGACATTTAG
This sequence comes from Ctenomys sociabilis, assembly GCA_004027165.1. Lineage (NCBI taxonomy): Eukaryota > Metazoa > Chordata > Mammalia > Rodentia > Ctenomyidae > Ctenomys > Ctenomys sociabilis. The sequence goes on along the minus strand of PVKA01000603.1, from coordinate 176,712 downwards.
GTATCTTAATGTAAAATATTCCTTTTCTGTTCTGTAAACCATGTTTCAAAGGGTGGATCATTCAGTTGTATTTACTCTATGTAAATGTAAAGTATTTTGCTTCAGTATCTCTCTTGTGTGGAAGAAAAAAGGTAAATTCTCAATAAATAATACAAATGACATAAATTAGTAAAGGCATAAATGAATAGTAATGCTTATGCTCAATAGAAAAAATAAGTGATTTGTTTGACTTTATTGATTGGTTTACAAATTATATTTACTGTCACATAAAAATCGTGGCTGCCTTGAACAGAGCTAGTTAATTTGCTACATTAATTGGATAGTAGCAGAGCTTAATTTTTCTGAGTTCTGCTCAAAATAAACCTGCTGAATTTTCCAGCACTTTAGTAGTTCTAAATTGTTTCTTCTTCATCAGAACTATTAATCTCCATTGCCTTAAAATGTAATTATAATAGTAACTCCCCTCTGGGAAATTTAATCAGTTTTTTTAAAGTAGAAGAGAGTGTATCTGTAAGTATATAAAACTTTCAATATGGCTCAAAAATCTCCAAAATCACTGCTAAATAAAATCATACTGTAAAGTGCTTATTCAAATTCTCAATATATATTTCATATTTTATATTTGTTTTATCATTAAAGGGAATCAGCGTAGAGATGCATTGTTGGTGAGGGCTGAGCGGAAAATAGCTTCAGTGGATGGAAGGTATTTCTCACTGGAAGTTGAAAAAGCTGGAAGGTAGCCTGTAAAAATCTGAGCAGTTGAAAACCTCTGCCCTTCCCACTGAAAACTTCTCTGCTGCATGCTCTGCAAAGAAGGAGGTTGGTCAAAGCTCCAGCCCCTGAGTCTTGCTCAGTTCACACAGAAAATGCAATCCAACTTCTTTTGGTTGATGTTTTATTGATGAAAATTGGAAAGAAACCTTCTATGAACTCGTAATTATTTTACCATGCAAAATGTTGACAAAAGCTGCAGTTCAACACCCTGGATTTCCCTGGTGCTCAGCTGAATGTGAACAGTTCCTGGCGGCAATCATGCTGGGTCATGAAACTAATTGTGCTTTGTGAGGGTGAAAATTCTCAATTTCCAAGCAGGGGACACCCCGGCATGACGGATGAATGTTCAAAATGCGGTGTGCTGTGCTCTTTCATCTCTGTCACTGGATATTTATTCTGACTCGGCTTCTAAATTATTCATTTTCTTTAAGCAATCAATATTAATAATCTGATTTGCTCCCTGGCATTTTTAGTCACACTTCTGTTTAACTGACTGTAAATAAAGGTCACTTGGAGGCTTCCTGCTGCTGCTCGGAAGGTCTTTGCCTAATTAATCCCCAACACTTCTTCCCTGTGACTGTGATCAGGAGTTGCAATCAGGTTGGGCAATTAGCTGGCTCCCTGCACTGCTCCTTGCTCAGTGCAGCCCCAGAGGCGAGGCAGGCTCGTTCAGTCATTCAGCCTCCCCTCTCAAGATCAACCTGAGGAGGGAGGATTTATTTTTCACTTCAAGGTTTACAAATTTACAGATAATTATAGAGGAGATTATTGAGTCTGTCTGCCAGCTGCTCTAGTGATCTCCTTGTTTAGGGCCCTAGAGTCCCTGGCAACTTGGGCGTGGTGCAGCTTCTGAAGCTCTGGAAGTGACGGGGCAGAGGTTGTGCTGCAAGCCAAGTTTCATGACATCCAAGCTCTTGTGTGCCATCTGAAAATTATTGACTGTCTCTGCCATTTAAAAATAGATTTCCTTAGGATTTGCAGTGAAGTTTCAATGACATAAAATTCACAAATGGATTCAACATATGCTTGTTAAGAACAGATAAACCCTGAGTGTGGGTATTTTGAAGAAAGAAGACAAATAAACAAAACAAACCCATAAATTATGAGGAACTGTGAAGGCGAAGGACTGAATGCTAGGAGAGAGAATTTAATTTTAGATGGAATCATTCAATAAGCCTCAAGTCTGTGTGTTCTTGCAAGACACAAATGAGCCACAGTTTGATAGGAGAAGGGCATAGTAGATGACACAGCTGAGCCAAAGGATAAAGGGTGGCAGAATGGTTATTTATGGCTGGATTTGCATCTCATTTTTACCACTTGCTAATTTGCAACAGTGCGCAAATCATTTAACTTTTCCATATCTCCTGTTCTGACCTCATAGGATTACTGAGAATTAACAAGAATTATATAGAAAACATTCAAACAAAATTTGAAATTATACCTACTAGCTCAAATATTACCATTGGACATGGATAAAGTTTTAATTTCATTAAGTATCAAGATAGCTCTGAAGGTTCTTAAATACATTTTTTGAGGTCAGTTTGCCTACAGCATGATGCAGAAAAGGTACAAACAAGGGTAGTAACTGGAAGCTACTTCAGAAGTATAAATTCTTGGTCTAGTGTTACAAAAGTGGATATGGAAAGATATACAAATGGATAAAACAGACTAAAATAACCAACATATTTTAAGGGTTCAATAAATAAATGTTGCCACAGATCATTTACTTATCCATTAATTGCCCTTCATGAGCATCTAAGTAATGACAGATTAGAAAGGGTTCAATATGCAAATATTATCATAATTTAAATTGTTACTTTTGGGCTAGGAGATAGCTCAGTAGAATAAGTGCTTGCCTGGGAAGTGCAAGGTCCTGAGTTCAATCTCCAGTATTAAAAAAAAAAGTTACTTTTAGTGAAATGAATAGTGTGAGATATATAAGATCAGATGGAATATATGATTATTCATGTAGGGTAGTCTTATAAAAACACAACCTGCTGAGAAGCACTTTATGCATTTTGCTAGGTGGTAGCCAGCATTCAGGTATATCAAAACATGCAGGGCTGAGAACAGATCCAATCATGTCAGGGACCAGTACCTGAGCTGTGAGGTGTGAGGTACAAAGCAGCCAAGGACAGGTCAGGAGTGAGGGAGCACATGCTAGGTTCAGAGAGAGAAAGGCTGGGAATCAAGAAGACAGAAAACAAGAGCTGACATGGCTGAAAACAACCAGGAGGTAAGATTCACTTAGAATTTACTTATCTACTCAACAGGGATGTTCTGAATGCTTATCAAAACAGTATGTATGCTGTCTTCTAGGAGATGAGGATTCACATATAAGAGACAAACCTAGGTCTCTTGGAGCTCAGATTTCAGGGAATCAAGGTAAGTTTATAGGTAATAAGTTAGTAAATTAATATGTTAAAAGAAAAGGAAAATATAAAGATATAAAATCTGTGTGGAATATTCCATGGGGGCTTTTGCGTCGCCCCAGCAGATCAAAGGCCTTAGTGCTGAGTAGCAGAGTGACGTGACATATGTAAGATGCTGCTGCCAGTAGCCTGGATATGAAAGACTGCAACGAAAAGGCTGGGAAGTGGTCGGGCTCTGGGTTCGCTTTGCAGGTGCAGTTGATGTTTATGCATCTTGGAAGTGCCAGGAAGGGCGGTCTCCAGAGTACGCAGGAAGCCAAAACCCAGCTTAGCAGGGCTGATCACGCTGGCTCTTCTAAAAATTATCAGCAACGAAGTCACAAAAGCCGCAAAGCTTGGGCAATGAGTATGGACAACACTGTATCAGAGAACCTATGCACACTTGTACTTTTCTTTCCCTAAAGAGACAGTTTTGAAATATTGTCCAAGCATCTCCCCAGGTGACACAATATGGAGCTCTTTTGGCCTTAGCATTTGAAATGATTAAGGTAGACTCAAGCATAGGCGAGGGAATCTTCGAAAGCATCACACACATGAAAGGGAAACCTGAGGCTGCAGTTTGGATGTTACACGGGGTTGGAAATCTGAATTTTGCAATTCAGACCCCTGGGTGATGTCACTAGAAGGTGGAGAGCACTTGGGGAATTTCAAAGACTCATCTCTAGAGCCTTCAATGCTTCCTGAGGAGGCAGAGCCTGCAAAGGAGTCTGAGACAAACCTGGCTGTGAGAGAGGAATCATTTTAAAAGATACCTTTGTCATTGAAGTAAATTTAACCATTCAGAAGAAAATAAGAGCTCTGCTGTCATCTTAGATCCTCAGAGCTGGACTTAAATGGGAAAAGAGTATTTTTCAATTGCAACTGGTTTTGAAAATAATGTTCTTTGTCCTTAGCATGAACGTGAGGCAATTATATCTCAAAGGAGATATATACATTCACAGATTGGCACCAGTAATAACGGAAGCAGCTGCAAAGGAGCTAGAGTTCCTGAAAAGCAGTTATTTATTAGGAAGGCTTTGCATATTAATAGTAGCAATTTGAAGACAAAGCATATTTTCTTCCATGAAATATTCTCCCCAATGTGTATAAATGGGCATGCCCAAGAAAATTGCACTTTGCTAAAAAAAATCTTATTAAGCAGCTGAAGGAGTTACTCGTTTTTCCTGCTGGTGCAGGAGCTCTCTTTCCCTGACAGCTGCAAGCCAAAGCAAGTGTGCCCCTGTGAGAGCAGATTTCTTTTTGCTTTTCTGTTCTGTTGAGCTTGTTCATTTAATCTCACAGGGGATCTGACAGCTTTCTCCAGCTCCTAAAGCCTTTCTTTAGCAGTCATTGAAAAGCACAGTAAGAGAGAAGAAAGAGTGCTGATGGAGACTCACCTGCTCTGGGCTGCGTGAGCAAGGGCTGCCTGTTTCCCGGAGTGCTTAATGCTCAGAACGAGGACTGCGAGTGGCACTTTAATCACTCTGTCTTTATGACAGCTCAGCTAATGAATGCAAATGTTCAGCATAACCCATTTACCGGACAGTGGATGATTCATATCATTGAGATATATTATAGACAATGTCAAACACTTTTAATTTATGGACTGCATATACAGTTCATGTGGTTATATTCTCTTTCTGACACACAGAACAGGTGATAGGTATCTCCCCCAGTGTATCTCATGTGGATGGGAAAGACATTTTGACAATCTGTACAGTTTTGCCCTTGGATGAGCTCATGTCTGCACTCACAAGATAATCAAGAGTCTGTTCGCCTGACTGGACTTTTACCTCTAGTGACAACACAGGGGAAAAGATCTGTGGGAGAAGTTACTTCTGCACAGTTGCTGTCATTTGTGGAAGTCATCACCACCTCCTTGCTGAAACTGTCCACAGAGCTCACGATCATAGAGCCCTCCCCTTCAGGTGCAGTGTCACAGGCGCTGAGCACTCAGGCCTGTCCGTCTCAGGTTTGTAGGCATATGTCAAGGGTTTATTCTTTCTCTCTCTGTCTCTGTCTCTTTGTCTCTCTCTCTCTTTGTCTCTCTCTTTGTCTCTGTCTCTCCCCCCCCTCCCCCCTCGGTTGCCCTAATGGAGCTCAAACTATCTCAAGATTATGAGAAAATAAAAGGTCATTTTAATTCTGGATTCCAGGACTAAGAAACATTTCTGATTATACAGTGTTTTCTGTGAGGATCAAAATATTCTGTTTGCCCTGCACAGTATGGTATTCACTAGGCACATGTGACTGTTGGGCATTTGCAGTACGGCTACTTTGATGGAGGATCTAAATTTTTAAATATTTTGTGTTAGTATAATTAATTAAAAATATTAACTACCACTTGTGATTATCAGACTGGACAATTCATTAGATGCAAAGCGTGCCAAGTCGTTTTCCTGATATTGAAAAGGTCATTTCATTTCTCAATGAAAACTCCCATCATATAAGAATGTAGGGGAAAATTAGAATCTCGAGATCTCTAGTACTAGATTTTTAACTCTCCTATAACAAAGCTTCTTTAAGCTTCAGGTTGGGAGCATCAATTAAAAGCTAGCTCAAAAGAAAAATATGTGGCCTGGCAGGAGTTTTGGTCACTATATTTTCATAGTACTAGCGCATTCATGCCTCTTTTCCTTATTTTTTACTTTTTTGACACAGGGTTTTGCTACATAGTTCAGACTCATAGTGTTCTTACTGTTTTCAGCCTCTCCAGTGCTGGTACTACAGGAGTGTACCAGCATGTCTAAGGTGGGGGCCAATATGCACATCCAGGGTTCTGGGATGGCATGGCATACAGTACCAGGGATTGAACTTGGGTTCCTGTGCTTGCCAGGCAGGCACTTAGACTGCCCTCCCAGACCATGCATCCATGCTGCTAAGCTATCTTATATTATGTATGTGGATGAGGACCTGAAGTTGCATGACTCTGAGGATACTTATTCTCACCTTATTTTATGTCAGCTTATCTTTGGGGGCATGATTCCCCAAAATGTGAATGAATCATGGGCTATGAAGTTGTAAAACATTGGCTAGTGCACACAAGACATTCAAGAATTTTATAGACATGAGAGAAAGTTCACCTGCTTTTTTGGGGGAGGAGGAAAGCCTTCAGGTTTTTGTTTTTGGTATAGTTGTGAGTCAGGGAAGGGAAAACAGTGCAAACGGCAGAGGGAGGGCAAGGGCCTGCCTGAGCTTTGCCCCTGCCTTCGTCTAGACGAACCTCTTCCTAGCCTCCCTGTGTATACACAGCCTGCGTGGGCACTTTAGCTACCATCTCTTAAGATATCAGGCAGCACTTGCTGTGGGACCCTGGGCCAGTAACTGAGATTGTCTGAGTCAGAACTTCTGTCACTGAGATTTGCTTTGCTCATGGCTCATGGAAAAATCACTGGCATGGACGTCACATCCTCAGAGATCTCTAGTACTAGATTTTTAACTCTCCTATAACAAAGCTTCTTTAAGCTTCAGGTTGGGAGCATCAATTAAAATGATGGAAATTCCATATTGTTAAAAATGTTCCTGAGAAAAGAAATCTCCCAGGCCTTGTTCACTGTTTTTAGGGACCAAGTTCACTTTTCCTCGTCTATGATGGATTCACTATAGACAGCAGGGTGGAAGAACTACAGTGCATCCCCCTTGAGTTATGGTATCTCTGCTTTATCCACCTCGCTACAACCAAACGTGCTCATTTGACTTTCACTACTGCTGTGAAGCAAGTTCAATGTATATTAGTATAAATGTATCTGTTGCAAACAGAAAGAATGCCTGTCACACACAGTGACATGAAGTGTGGTTACTATCTACCAATTTGTAACAAGGGACTCCCTCATTATGAGGGAGTTCCACAAGACTCGGGCAAGTTGCCTGTGGGGAGTGGAGTCTTGACTGTAGATACCTTGCTTTCCCTGTTGCTGAAAGACCCCCGCCAACCCTCCTTGGACTTTTTTTTTCCCACCTTCAATTTTTTACCTAGAAGATACACGATATACTGGGATAGGATGCTGCCAAGTATCCTGTTCTGCAGTGAGGTCAATCAGGACAAAGCCCAGATCTCTTGGAAATACCTCTTTTGCAATTTCATCTCATCATAGAGTTATTTTATAGTCATTTATAGTTCTTCAAATGAAAGCTGAAGAAATGGGTCACTTGCTTGGTATCTAGCTTTTCCTTGCTGTCTGCTCTGTTTAACTTAGCACAGGCATTTTGTGCTTTTGTTATAAAGATTCACAATTTTGATGTCTGAAATAAAGCTTGCATAAATATAGAATGATGTTGTCCAGGCAAGCCTCATGAAGAGACTCTGGAAGGCTTAAATTCACAAAGCACTCACGCAATGAGAAAAATTATTGTTTCATAAGATTACTTCTTAAACAGATTGGCATAGTAGATCTCTGATTATCTCTACAGTGTTTATAGTGTCTACCTCAGTTGCTCCAGTGTCTACACCAGGTTTTCCCTGCCTTGTTGTAGAACATACACACTGCAACCATGTCCCAGGCTACCTGGTTGACCTCCTTACAATCTTGTATCGTTGGCCAATGATTGTCCTGCATCAGAGTTGATCTTCGTAATTTCCAAGGAGGCACCAGTGCAAGAGATCTTTGGATTTTGCAGATCAGACATCCTGGGACTTGGATGAATCATTATTGAAAGTGATTTTGTGGAAGAGATGTCTTCAGGAAGGATACAGATGGACACATGGGTCTGGACAAGGCTCTTCTGAGGAATGGAGGGAGCTGGAGGACCAGGGAGAAATTTCCACCTGCTTCTGTAGCAGGTATGAATTCAGTGTGAAATGTTCACTGACCCAGGAAACTATCTTATTCTATGGACTAGGAAGGACGAGATGAGTCATAATGTAAGTAAAGAAGAATTAATGATGGCAAAGAAAAGGTTGGAGGCCTGAGACTATACTTAAGTCTTATCAGGATCCTAACTGGTTCAAGCTAAGGAGGTACCACACCCTGTCAGCTCTCCCACAAGGAGGCCTCTGATTTTAGGGAAAAATAAGCTTTTGCTGGATATGGTATTATCCAAATTGAGAGCAAAAAGTCCCTAGCAGATGTGTGTCGATAGAAGAGTAAAATGATTATGCAGGAGAGATTGATTCCTCAGGTTTTAGGGACAGACAAGTTCTCTCATCTCTGCTCCCTTTACCCACATACAATTTCGCAACATTCAAACTCCAGGTTCCATTTGCCAACAGTTTAAAATCTTCTTCCTATAGTATATGAACCGCTTCCGCCAAAATACACCCAAACTCATTCAGATTCAGAGAATAGGCAAACTGCTGTTAAGAAAGCACTGGAATTGTATATGACGGCATGGCTTGCTTGACACAGACACACACCTTGATTATTTTCCTGATGTCAGGCCTTGTGATTTTTCCCTTCAACTTTCTATCTTTCACAGAATAATTTTCATATTCTAAAAATTGAGCTCTAAAGCCATTTGTCTGTTTCACCTTCCCTTGATAACCATGCATCTAAGAAAATGATAATGCAGTTTCATTATTAAAAATCCTGCCTCCTTCAGGTCCTGTGTTGCTTCCTCATGTGCTCATTTCTTCCTTCCCTCAGTTCTCACTTCTTCATTTAGTTCCTCAGTTATCCAGGTAATTCTAAGCATTTGCCCTGGCTCAGGGCACCTACTTCTCTCCCACTTATATGCAATTTTACTGGAGTTGAAGCCCTTTTGTGGCCACTTTTCTCCATCTCTTGCATCTCCAGTACTCTGAGGACTTCTACGCACCCCACCCATTTTCTTTCTCATCTTTAGCACCAGATGTCTTTGCACTTCACTAATGTCATCTACACACTGACCTTGGATCTTAGATGGGATTGCTAAATCATTCTGGCTCTAAAGAATCTGTCTGCAAAATACACCTCAAACTTTGAATAAAGATGATAGAATATTTTTTGGTCAGAAAACATAGCTTTAAAAATAGCCTCCTGCTACAATATTTTAAAAAATCATAAAATAACTGGCAACTATTCTAGATTAATGAAAACTAAAGAGACAGGATGATTTAATCCAAGACATGATCATGGGTTGGACCTTGTACTGGAAAGAAGCAATCCTACGAAATATATTACTAAAGATCTGGGAAGGTAAAGTTACAAAATTGGAAGACCTAGCACATTAAAATTCCATACCAGCACTGGCTTCAATGAATTGTGTATGGTCATTATCTGTGTAATTCTGGCTGGCTGTACAATATTCAAGATGGTACATTGCAGTGCTATATTCTGACATAAAAAAGCTTGTTCAGATTGAATGTGCATATTGACACCAACTAGATCTAACCAACCTTACTCAACCTGTACTCAAGTCCAATCAACAGGTGGTAACACCAGGCTAATATCTTCCAGGAAACCAATGTTGAAGTGCTAACATGTCTCTAAGAGCACTGCGTTTTCTGAAAAATGTATTTTAAATTGGTACAATTTTTAGCTTCAGATTTAGATTAGGTAACATTTTAAATTCTACTCCTTAACCCTGCTGGCCACATTGTGATCATCATTAGTCACACGTGCTGAGAATGAAAGCTAAGATCAGATGTCTTATCCATTCTGCCTCTGGTTTAATGCAACAGAGATAGTGGTCTTGGTGAGAAGGGGAAAGGGAGACCTCAGAGTTGTCTCCTATACTTGATTTCATAATCCACTAAAGAATAGGAAAGGAAACGCTCCCTTCAGAGCACATACAGAATAGATGAGTTGATGTCGTGTCTGTTGGATTTATTTTCCTTCAGGTAAGATGCCTACTCTGCTTCTAGACCTTCCCTTATGAGAAATTTATTATCATAACCATTTGACATGGTGACAAAAGCTGGTATTCAACAACTAATACCTGTGCAGTCTTAGTAGGTTGATTAACTTCTCCCAGCTTCTGTTTGCCTGTATATAAAATTATTACACACTTGTCTGACTCATTTCCTAAGACTCTGTATTATGAACTAATGATACTTTGTTAATAGTGAAGAGCCCTAATCATTTCGCTAATCATGATAATGACATTTCACCAAGATATAGTTTTTATTTTTATGATTACTTCTCTTAGCAAACAACAGATCCATTGCTTTTCATTTATTTATTTTTAAATTTTTATGTATGTGGTACAGGATCTCAGTACATAGCTTGGATTCATGGTGACCCTTCTATTTTAGCCTCCCCAGTGCTGGGACTACAGACATATACCACCATACCAGGTCTTAGTGGCCAGCCCAGCATGCCTAGGGTGGGGCCAGCACAACATATGATAGCAGGGATTGAACCCAGGTCCTTGCCCTTGCCTCGGAAGGCACTTAGACCACTGAGCTTTTTCTGCAGCCCAAGAGATCCATGTCTTATTCTTCTTATTTTTTTTTTCTTAAATTCAATTTAATGCACATGTTGGATACATAGAAATGCAAAGAAAATTTAACAGGAGACATTCAAGGTGTAGCATATTTTAACATCACATCACATTTGTATAGGTCTCTTCTTTTTAAGAGATAGGGGTGAAATCCTGCCTTATGTTTCATCCTCCTTCCTCCTTATGAGGGAAAGCTGCCTCACAAGTGCAAATGCTACATGAGTGAGGCACTGAAGAACAGTTGCTGGAGCCAGGGCTGCTACCTTTTACTCATGATTTATTGAGCATGTGACTCAGCTTGTCAACTGTGTCTTTTGAAAAATGGTGACAACCAGTTTCACTCATATGATTATTACGAGGACAGTTAGACTTTTAAAGATTCTGCATTAAGTGCTGTAGAAAGATTAGTCATTATGATGGTGATTATTACAAACACTTGTACAAATGGGAATCAAATACCAAAGTAAGAGTACACTTTGCCTCCGCTAACATTATGACTCTGTGATGCACCTATGTTGATGTGCTGAGTGAATTAAATTTGCTTATTTAAAGCATTCTGCTGAATTTTTTATCACAGTTTCCTCATTCCCCACTGACAGACATTTTTACTGTATTCAATATTTTGAAGTTCTTTCAAAGAACTCTTGTATGTATTTCCTGTTACACATGTATATAATGTATTAATCTTTGTGATGTAGGAATTACTGCCACTCCAGTTGTGATGGGTATTAATGAGTTATAGGCAACATGAACTGACATTTCGTGTGTAGGCCCTGACTCCCTAAGTCCCTGGAGAGTTCTGAAGGCAGGCAGTATAAGAACACGGATCTTGTAAGTTGCTGATGCCTGGGGAGAGTGTGTGCACGTATGCATATGTGTATGTGTATGTACATCCTGTGTGGAAAGGACAGCATGTCTTCCATGCATGACAGGTTGGTAGGTGAAGGGCTCATGACAGCTGTCCAAGGAATGTACAGCACTGAACACCACTTGAAATGGAAAGCAGGGTGGGATTTGGGAGGAAACAGCCTACTCATACTCTTGGCTTCCTGGAGAGTAAGTTTTGTTTCTCTGGCTTAGAAAATAAGGAACTTTCTTTCCTTTTCAGCCTCAAGACAAGTTGGAATTGCCAAGGCTCAGCATTAAAGGAGACACACAGGGGAGTGAGAACTCCAGTAACAGTGCACCTCTTAGACTTCCTTGCCTTCACCTGATTTCATGTACCTAAGAAGGATTTTTTTTGTTGGCTCAGGCTGCTGTAAGGGCAAGTACAGTAAGGGATGTGGAGCTGGGGATCGAACTACAGTTCCCTGCACCTGACTAGGTTTGCCAAAGCAGGTGCTTAAACAATTGAGCTAACCCTCAAGGCATTCATGTATCTAAAGTGTCTTGCTGCTCCACCTCTTCCAGGCAGACAGCCAGATTCTCTCATACAGGAGCTTCCCAGGCTGAGTTCAAGCTTGTTCATATCAGGTGTACTTGTCAGACTGCTAGTAATACACAGAAAGTGAATGCTCCCTCTAGAGCTGATGCTCTAGCTACCACGGAGTCATGTGACCTACTAGGAATAACCAGAAAGCTAGCTGGACATGCAGAAACTTTCTGGTAGAAGTCTGCTGGGCTCCTGCCACTGCTCAGTTTGTAGGGTGAAGGTGCTCAGCAGAAGGAGAGCTCAAGGTGAACGTGATACTTTGCAGTGCTTTCACCTTTGGGGCATTTCCCAGATTCGAGGCAATAAAACCCTACGAAATATAAGACAATTAGAAATATAAAAGTCATACTATTGGTTAGCCTAGAGAAAGGCAGCACGCCTTGGGATAGGGCACAAAAGTTGTTTTTCTGGAACAGGCTGCATTTCATTTCTTAAACTGGGATTTGGTCACATGACTAAACAGTTTATTGTTTTTCTTCAAATTTATATATATAGTTTTATTATATATATATAATTTTAATATATATATTATTTATATATATATATATAAACTATATATAGTATTCTGCCTCCTATATTTACCATGGGGGGGGAATAGTGAGAGAAAATAGATATCAAACTAATAGCTCTTTATCCACAGAGAATATAAGTCAGCCCTCAGGATGACTTTGTGCTGCGGTGTCATCTGTGCTTCTCCAGGAACTTGGGCTCTTCCCAAGTGTCTTTTAAAAGCTCCAAGGCTGAAAGTTTCCTGTTTCTAATTGTAGGGCCTTGGCCCTTGGCAGACTAGTCACCAGAAACAAGCATGTTGAACCTGAGTGTAGACTCTCATTCTAGGAGATAATCAGAAAAATAGGAAGAAACTAAAGTTTAGACAAGAGGGATAAAAGAAGAAAAGAGGAGTCATTTGTTTATAGAATCTGCGGTATATAACAGATCTTACAATAGCATGCCTTTAAACATACACCCTCCTAATAAGCTAGGTACACATACTGGACTATGGCTGTGAAAGTCAGGAAGAGCAGGCAAGAACAGGGTACAATGCACTGCAAAGATGCTAGCTGAACTTATGAGCAGGTATCATTTGTATGTTAAAGACAGGACACAAGAGTAAACAAGAGCAAGTAGGGATCCGGACATGGTGCTGTACACCGATCCAGTACTCGGGAGGTTGGGGCAGGAGGGTCACTGCAAATTCAGGGACAACCTGAATATATAGTAAGTTCAAGAACAGCCTGCACTACATAGAATGACTGTTTCAAAAAAAGAAAGAAACAAAGAGAGAAAGAGAGAAGGGAATGCAATGTAAAAAAGGAAGAACTCAACTAATTACTAGAGTTACAATCACTTTAGTGAAAGAAACCTCTGAATGTAGTACAGAGTTCTTTTTTTTATGAGCAGAATAGATTTATTGAGGGAAAGAAAGCTCCTTTCCAAGAGGGACAGGAGGGGGCCCGAGAGGGTAGCTCCTCCAGATTTCCATAGGGAAACAGAAATGTTGTAATTTTATATTGTAAATGTAATATGACTCCCAGATTTCTAATCAATCTCTCAGTTATGTCCTATTCTAAAAAATTGTAAGAATGGCCTAGATAAGTAAGGATTTCTACAAAAATATTCTTGTAACCAGGTGTACAAAGTTGTAACACAGAGGATCCTGAAGCATATCACATAATACATCAATTAAGCAAATTAAGGAAATCAAGTCTCTTAGTACAAATGCATGGCAGGGTTATATACGTCACCTTGAATATTTTTTCTTTTCTTTCTTTTCTTTGGTGGAACTGGGAAATGAAACATCTTGAATAATTGTTAAGGACTAATATTTGATCTTACAGAAATATCTAGGGTAAGATATCATGCACAATGCCTCAGATGCTTACCATCTAGGCAACTCAATACCTAACTTTGACAACACTACATATTGTTTGGGGAAACAAACAATATAGTAAATATAACAAAAAGCACCTTATCTGAATGGCTTCTTTCCTAAAACAGGAAGATCCTCAAAGTGAAAACAATGTGCTAAGGATGATACCAAATGGAACAATAATGTTGTACAGTAATAGAAAGACTATTGATCTTTCTAGTCACCAGTAAAAATGTAAGCATCTATAATGCATAGAGTATCTGTCTATCTGTCTGTCTGTCTGTGTCTGTCTGTCTATCTGTCTGTCTGTCTATCTATCTATCTATCTATCTATCTATCTATCTATCTATCTATCTATCTATCTATCTGTCCTAGCTGTGATATACATCTGCACAGCTGGGGCTATTGCTCCCATTATGAATTTTAATAGCTAATTTCTAAGTAGAAAGTTAGTATTAAAAATCATTTGCAATATGTTTGACAATTACGATCATTGCTGACATTTTCTATCACATGTATTCTTCATTTTCTTTTTTATGTATTTGGTATACAGTCTTACTACACAACTTGGATTCATAGTGATCCTCGTGTTTCAGTCTCCCCACCGCTGGGATTACAGGTGTGCATCACCATGCCCAGTCTTGCTGGCCAGCTCGGAGCATACAGGTGGGGCCAACACGACATGTTGTACTGAGGATCGAACTTACGTCCTTTCACTTGCCTGAGCAGGCACTTCGACTGCTGAACTATCTCTGAAGGCCTGTCACATGTATTCTTATGTATTATCAGGAATGATCTCCCCTTATTTTCTTAGAAACCTCAAGCAAGGTAAAAGAATTTTCCTTACTCACTTGGTCTTTGTTTTGTGAATGGTTTTAAAATGTGTTATAAATTTCCTTAGCAACTTGAAAAAACTAATTTACATTTATTTTTTTCAAGCATTTAAAACATTTTCTATATGATAGTTTGAGCATAAAAATAAATCGTGCCACCAATACCAAACCGTTTGGAATTCACCAAACGGTTCCCCCCTCCTTCAGGCAGCAACTCTTACATCAGTCTCTAAACTGCACCCTGTCTATATTCTGCTCTATTTACTTCTCTTCAAATAGAACTCTCCTAATCTAATGCATTCCATGTTTTCTCTAGCTAGCACCTCTGAAAAAACAGTGGTCTCTTTTTTCTCTCCTCTAGTTTCCTTCAATGTAAATTTTGAAGGTCAAAAATTCTTGGCGAATGTCAGTCCTTCCTACACAAAGCAAAAAATCAATGTAAAATAAAAGCCAGGCCTTAATATTTATCTATTTAAAAACTTCACAAGTCACTTGCTACCGGTGCTCCAGTCCAGACTCCATGATGTGATGTCCAAAGCCTGGTAGGAAGTAAGCTTGTCTGCTATCTCCGTCCCTCCTCTTTGCTCACACTTTATCTATCACCATTGTTTTTACATTCTCTCACCCACTGACATCTTTTCCACATGCCTGAAGACAGTTATCCAGGTGGTTCTTCCTACCGTTGTCTCCTGCGGGCCTGAGCATGCGCGTGTGCTTGCCTGACCTCACAGCTCCTCCCCGCGCCGCGATGCTGCGGGTTCCTCCCATCCCCATCATGCTAGTTCCCTTCACAGTCAGTCCCTATCCATTTATTTTGTTTCATTTTGATGAATTTCATGCATAATGAAACATAATTTTTTTTCCTGTTTTCTTTGTTTTAAGACAAACTCTTGCTATGTAGTTCAGGCCAGCCTTGAACTCACAGCGCTCCTCCTGCCTCACCCTGCCAAGAGCTCAGAGAAATGTAAATTCTATAAATGATGAGAACGATCTTCACAATGCAGCACAAATACCTGGTTCAATGTCTGGCATAAAATATGTGTTTAATAAATATTTGTTAAATAAATGAATGAAATGAGCCATTTAATTTGGTTTATCTCTCTTTTTCCGCAGAATCTTATGCATATGTTTAACTTTCTTTAATAACATGAACTTGTACAACAATAAATTTTAATTCCTTCACCATAGCCTACAGTTATCACATAATCTATTTAGTCTCCATTTAGTCCTATCTCCAAACTAATTTTTATCATTATTACAATGTTTGTTCATCATAAGAACAATCATTCTTAAGTGTTTCCCCTAGTACTGACCCTACTCTTTTCCTATGTTAGGATTGTATTGTCATTTTTTAAAAATATCTTGTAATATCAAAATATTGTGCTTTACCAACAAATATTTATTGCCTATAGTCTCAGTAGGTCAGAAATTTGGGGTGGCTATCAGGATGGCTCCGTCTTGGAGTCTTCCAAAGTGTGAGTAAGTCTTGCTGGGGCTTCAGTCATGTGAAACCTCAGTGGTTCAGGACGATCGGTTCCTGAGACCGTTCACTCACATCGCTGTGGCAACACCTTTGGAGTCCTCTCTGACCACTAATAGAAGGCTGATGTCACTTGCCAGAAGGCCTTCTTCACAAGACTTCTTGAATTTTCTTACATTTTGGTCGCTGGCTTCTTTCAGACCAAGTAATACAAGGGAACAGACAGAAAATACAGAAGTCTGTATAACCTAGATCCAATAATCACTTTCATTTCCCATACTTAGTCTTATGTCCTAGTGTTCAAATACCGGGTCTTACTCAATGTGAGGTGGACAATGGTCTCTTGGTGACCCATGGTGGGTCACCTTAGAGGCTATTTGGACTAGTCTGTCTCCTGTCCTACTATGAATTGCAAGTTTTTTACACAGAGAATATACTAAATCCCTGTCAGGTCCCCCAAACTCCATCTCACTATAGCATCAGCCCCCAAATGCACAATTTTACCTAAACAAATGTCCCAGAGAAGTTGAGACTCCTCAAGTATGATTCCTCAGTAGAGCTCCAATAAGGCACTCTCTTGATCTTGAGATCTCTGGATACACCAGGTGTCCTTGGGCAGCATGCAGGGACAATGAAATTCAGTCAGGCAAACTGGAATCTGCCCTCTGCATTCATCATTACATCCACCCTATTCTTTCTTTCCCATGAAAAGTATTGCATCTTTGCATTTCAAGAAGTTCTTCATAAACTATGGTTCTAACATTATTTAATTTTAGCATTTACTTCCATCCAGAGACATCTGACATTTTCAGAACATCAAGTCTTATTTCTTTCTGCTTACAAACTTTCTTTGAGATTCTCTCTTATTTTGCTGTAATCATGAAGAAGCTTGGAAAATCTTCTTTCTTGTTCATTTGACTTACTAGACACAGTTGCTCTTTGCACACATGATGGTGGCTAAGCACCCTGCTAAGCTTCTATCAATGCTTAAGAGGGATTTTACCCTCCTGATTTTATCTTGAGTCCCAATGATAGCTTCCTCAGAAGCTCTCAGACTTCTGCCCACAGCCAGCTTCACCTATTCAGATTTGTTTTCTTATTCTTCTTCCCTAAAGACCTTTCAGCTATTCCCCTCTGCCTGGCTTCTTCTTCTAGTGCCTACTGCCACATAATTAGGCACTTTTTACAGCACTATTGCATTTTATTGTTGAACCCTGAATTAATTGGATATTTCTGTGTAACCCATTGCCCCAAATGTAGTGGTTTAAAACAATAGACACTTACCAACTCTCATATTCTGTGGTTCATACATTTGTAAGGTACCTAGCTGGTTAGTTGTAGGGGCTCATAGTCTCTCGGGAAGTTTCTATGAAGATGTCTGGGCTTCTGAAAACTGGAAGCTTACTTTCTTGGACTCAGTTTCAACATGGGCATTCATTAGGGTTTGTGTTTATATGACCTCCAAAACCTTATGCAGTCTCATGGGGAAGCTTCTGGAGTTTGTGACTGATTATTGTGGGCAGGGATCCTGCACCTACCTTGGGGCAGGTAATTTGTATTACAATGGAAGGAAGGGAGAGAGGCTAGCTGGCTCCCTAAGCTGCTGGCACATCCTTTAACTCTTGGCTCTTTGCTGCCACCATGAAAGGTTGCTCTCTGCCATGTGCCACTTTGTCTTGGAGCCAGCTGAGTATGTACTGAACCTGCCAGTAACTGTGAGCTAAATAAACCTTTCCCTCCCTAATTTTGAGTGTTGAGAATTTGTCCAAGCAGTGAGAGAAAAGTAATTGAGACAGAATTTGGTACTGGAGAAGTGGGGTCATTGCTATGACTACCTGACCATGTGAATTATGTGCATTTGGAAATGGCTTATGGGAATTGAGAGGAAAGGTTCAGCGATCCACCTATAAGAGAAGCACAGGAAGAGCTTCAACTCAGAAGACAAGAAGGCTAATAGAATCCTGCCTATAAAGAGCAGGCCAGGGAAGCTTCTGCTTGGAAGAAGGACTTCATTGGTTGTTAGACTCTGGATTGTTTGTTTTATGGCTTGGCAGTTTGTCTGCATTTTGCTCATGTCCAGAGAATGAGACCGAGTTAAGTATGGAAGACTGATTAATCTGAAAAATGGAATTTCAAAGCAGGCAAATATTGGTGCAGTGGCATGGCTATTGTTGGGGGTTTTTAGTCATATTTATGCTGAGAATCAAGCAAAGAGCTCAGCAGGATGATTTAAAATGTGAGTTTGACCAGAAAGGAAGCTGCAACAAAATTGTGGAACACAAAGTTAGAGCTGAGAGAACTTCCATTGCCAAGAAAGAACCAGAGAATGGAAAGGATGTCCTGAAGGCATCATAGGAGGTGATAGGTCCCCACCTTTTACAGCCTCAGAATTGTAAGAGAGAGGAACTTTGCCTTGAAGAAAATGTCACAGAGCCCATGTTCCAGAATGGCAGCACCAGCCACATCAGGTTCCAGAATGGCACTGGCGTGGAGAATTTATTCCTCAGAATGAGGGTCAGAGTGCTTAGCCATTGGGGCACTTGACCCCTACAACCAAGAGAGCAAAAAGCCTGGTTACTGCTCCTGCTGGCAGTAACTTGACATCACACAGTGTTGTTGGTTTTAGGCACATGCAGAATGCAGGAGTTGTGAGGTTGAGAAGGCCTCCACCTCGATGTCAGAAGAAGGCCTGGGAGGCCAGGCGGTGTGCCCCTGAGAGGGCAGTGTGTGAAGCTGCGAGTGAGAAGCCTATTCAGTGGAGACCCAAGAAGTGTGGAAAAGTCACGAACATGGATTATCTAAACCAAACTGCAAGAGGGAGACAAATAGGCCTGAGAGAGAAACTATGGGAGCTACCACCAAGAGTGCACAGGGGTGGAGCCACATGGAGCTCACAATTTGCCACAGATTGTTTCAGATGTTCCACATGGGACCAGAGAACTTAAATTTTAGCTCTTCTGAATTTTGGATTTGCTTTCTTCCCAATGTTTGGTATCCTTCTATGTGTACCTTTTGCAATGGTAATCTTTATCTTCTGCCATTCAATATTGGAAGTACTTCCCTTTTTACTTGTACAGGGGCTCAAAGCTAGGAGTTTGCCATAGATCTTGGGAGAGACTTGGGACTTGGACTTTTTATTAATGCTGAAACTATTAGGACTTTGCCAATTCTTGGAAATGGACTAAAATGCCTTTTTCATAAAGGGTTATGCATGAGTCTTTGGGGGGCCATGGTGAGAATGTTATGGTTTGTGTATACGTGTCCCCTCAAAGCCTCATGCAGATAGGGGCAGCCTCTGAAGTTTGTGATTGATTATTGTGGGTGTGGATGTTGCATGTTTGCATTGTAACATAGGGGCAGGGGAGAGACTAGCTCGCTGCCTGAGCTGCTGCCACTATCCTTTGTTCTCTGTTCTTTGCTGTCACCATGAAAGGCTGCTTTCTGCCATGTGCCACTCTGTCTGGGAGCCAGCTGAGCATGGTTGAATCCTCCAGTAAGTATGATCTAGATAAACTTTTTTTCCCCTAATTTTGATTGTCATATATTTTCCCCAGAAATGACAGAAGAGTAACAGACAGCATTTCACAGGCCGACTGACAGACTTGCCCTGTCATTTCTCAGCTTACTACACAGCCTTCTCCACGGGGTTTCTTGCACATTCTTACAACATGGAAAGTGGCTTTCTCAAGAATGAGCATTCCAGGAGAAGGAAGGAGCCTCGGTGCATTTGTGGCCTGGCTTCGTGTGTCACACACCACTGTGTCTATATTGTGATGCTGGTTACGTAAGTCATCACTATTTAATTTGGCTCTGCAGTGTGCAAAAGCATAAACACAAGGCACCACTACAGGTTGGAAGATGTTAACATTTGCTGTTGTCTCCACTTGGTTCACTTTTTTGTCTGATTTTTGCAAGGTTGACTCATTTGAGTCTTTGCTCAAATGTCACTGTCTTAAAGCACTGTTCCTTTCTCATGGTATCTTATACTTCTATATTTTCATTTTCTTTTATATTGTACTATTTTATTTTCATCATTACTTTTATTACTGATTGAAATAGCTATTCAGATGTGTATTTGATTACTTTTTTATTTAATTGTCTTCTTTATTTTGTTTCCCTCAATTATAATGTATTTTTTCTGAAGGCAAATAGTAGTGCATCTTTTTCACCATTCTATTGTCAGTTCTTAGCATAAGGATAATACATACAAGTTTCCAAATATTTGTTCAGTAAATAAACATGTACGTGCTGTAGGGGCTATAAAGTTTTTGCTTTTCCCTTCAGTATAGGCTATTCTAAGAATGGATTTAAATGAATACAGAAAGACTGTGCGATTTTCCACTATGCAAATCTATGCAAATAATGAGGAACAAGTTCTGTGTTGTTTGGGCTTAGAATGTTTCACAATTACAAAGATTCTCTTTGTGACGAAAGAGTCTCTGCCTTCAAAGTAAAGCGGTAAGAATGGATTCTTTTATCAGGGCTGAATCTGAAAGGTCTCACCTATTTCCACATGAAGATACGGATTAGAGAAATAAGGTACAGAGCGCACAGGATCTAAACTAATTTCCAAATCTCTGGGTGTGATTATGTGGACCATAAACAGAAGAATGTTTTTCAGAAAGTACTAACAGATCATCAGATGGAGTCTCACTGCATGTTCAGTAGTAAACAGTGAGAATCAAAACCTTATGTGATAAGATCAAGGATCTACTTAAAAAGACTACCAGAGGGAAGCGCTACAAGTACGTGGAGAACTCACGTTTGTCCACTTCTTGGTCCTTTTTTTTTTCTGGTACTTGGGATTGAACTCAAGACTTTGCACTTGCCAAGCAAGCACTTATTCCCCTTCTTATTTCTTTGCTTTGTCTCATGTTAGATAACTTTGTCAACCTGGAAGTTGAGAAATTTTTAATATAACCCACAGGAAAATAAATTATATTAACTATATATTTTTTTAACTACTATAATGGGGAAACCACCATAGTAGCTGGCAGGAGAGGAGTAGACCAGGAAATGAGGCTTCGGAGATTGAAACATGAGGCTTCAGGCCACGAGTATCTGTTACGCGTATCTATCATTCTTACATGCTTGTGTCTTGAGTATCACTCTAATTTTATTTCTCATCATATAATATTAATCTTTCTTGGACAACTATTTCTCATCTCTCCTGTGATTTAAGTAAGCTACATGCTTATCCCCGCTTTCTTCCCCACATATAATGCTCAGTAAACTAGATTTCATCTGATTAATTTATTAATTTAGAATGGACAAACAGAATTTCCTTCAATGTCATTCCAAGTTCTTTAATACTTGGACTCTGATGTCATGAAGCTCCAGTCTAAACTGAGAAAAAGAGAGATTTCCCAGATAGCAGGAGACAAAGCAAAAAGAGGCATACTATTTTCATCTAACTCACAGCACACCAACTTTCATAATAAAAATACAATAAACATTTGTTGGAAATATTGTTAAGCTGTCAAAACACCCAACTTTGATGGGCCAACATCTCTGAAAGACGAGAAACTTTTGGAGGTAAACATGACATACTGTGCTTCTTTTCACCTAAATATACTTGCTGATTCATAAGGAGCACTGATTGACAGAATGAAAACCAAGAAACATTGCCTAAGAAGCACTGAAACTGAAGAGAAACATCAGCAATCTGGAAACCTGGAGGGAAAAATCTTGACATTTGGTGCCAGCAAGGCATTTCTGGAAGGAGAAACCAGTCTTTGATGGGAAGAGAAAGTCAGAGATGTGAGTCTGATACTCTGAGCTGCTCCTGCGTTGAAATATTTGTTATTCATGAAGGAAGCTGACTGAAAATCTGATGAATGAAGGAGAAAAGTTGTTATGAGCCTTAAAAATGGAGTATGTTCCATAATAGGATGATTATTATCCTAAGAGATAAAAATTGGAGCTAAGAGCCTGGGCAGGAATAATGCAAACTCAAAGCCAGTCTGAATACTAAGTAAGACTTTGCCTCAAAATGAAGTGATAAAGGCTAGAAGATACAGCTCAGTGTCAGAGCACTTGCTCACCATGTTCAAAGTCCTGGCTTCAACCTAAAGTTCTCCTTACCACCTTCCCCAGGTGCTGCCAGACCTACATATTCACAGGCACCGAGGACAAAGACCTCAGGAAACAATCCAGGTTTAGGTTGAGATTTCTGTGGGAGTAGACATTCAGATTCTTAGAAAAGCTCATTACAATGTGTGTAGGTATGGATCTCTTTAAAGTCAATCATTGAGTTTTCTGGATTTCCAAGTTATTATTCAGACTTCAAAAATTATTATCTTTAAATACATTTTCTGTTCTAGTTTTTCTCTTATTTTACCCTTCTGGTACTTCAATGATATATGCATTATTCTTCTTTATGAGGTCTAATAATCTGTTTAAGCTGTTTTCACATTGTTTTATCCTATTATCTATTTATTCTGCAGACTGAAAGGTTACCAGTGACCTGTCTTCAAGGTTATTAATTTTTCCTTTGGATTGATCTAGTATGTTTAACCTTTCTTATGAACTTTTTAGTTCAACTATATTTGTTAATTCTATAATTTTTGTTAGTACTTTTTTGGATATTTCCCAACTTTTCATGTATTGTTTTCCTTATATGAGTGAACATATTTATGCTGTTCGGAATTTCCTTCCAGGTGGCTCACACATCTATATTTGTAGATGACTGACTTTTGAATTTTTTATTTTATTTGAATGTGTTTTCCTGTTTCTTAATTTTTCTTGACTCTATGTTCATTCTATACATTAGACAGAAAAACATCTCTAAGAGTCTGACATTTAAGGTCAAATGAATTTATTGCAATAATGAATTACGTTGATCTACCCTTACTCTAATATCCTGGAAGAAGGTAAAGAAAACTATCTTTTGGATGAAGACAACATTTCTAAAGATGCTCAGTTGTTTCTCAAGAAAACGATAGCATTCAGTGAAAGTTTATAAAACACCAAAAGATCAGACTAGAGGAAAAAAAGAAAATAGAGACAGTTATACAGATGATTCCATCATTGAAGTTATTACACAAGGGCTGAATAACTGTTCCTCATATTGTAAAAAAAAAAAAATAGCTGACAAAATTAATGTTAAGAAAAGAATTTATATTTAAAAATAAAATGAAAACTCTATATTTAAGGGCTGGCCAAATAGCTCAGTGGATTAAATCACCTGCAAGTAGGCTTAGTTGCTGGGGGCAACTAAGGCCTGGGCCTGCCACCGGCTCTATCCCTGGGAGCCCTGAGATGGCAATTCAGACTGGATGTGGTGGCACGCCTATAATCCCAGCTCTTGGGAGGCTGTGAACAGGCAGATCACTAGGAGTATGATCTAGTAGTGAGACCCTGAACACCCTGTAGACCCTTCCCTAGAATACAAAAAAAAAAAAAATTTGAGAAGTGGTAATTAATTTACAAAAATTTTCCACATGCCATGCCTGCCCCACCTCTTGGAGCACTGAGTAGGCCACGGAGACCGGGTGTGGTGGTGCACACCTGTAATCCCAGCACTGGGGAGGCTGAAAACTGGAGGATGATCACTATGAGTCCAAGCTGTGTAAGGAGACCCTGTACCAAATACATTAAAAACTAAAAAAAAAAAAAAATTACATAAATTTAATTCATTATAAATCTCACGCTGAATATGTGCTCCCATCACATAATTTCACATTATAGTAACATCTTACTGTTGTGTCATTAACGTTGGGCTTACTGCAGTCTGAAAATTTAGAGCTATTGGATTAGCACATATTGCTGGTATATTCACAAATGAGTCTTGAAGAGCTGCTGTAAAAAATGTGCATAGCTTATGACTAGGGATTTCTACTCCCAAGAATATATACAACAGAATTGCATGAATACATAAGCAGTACAGAAATTCAAGAACCTGCACAAAAGTATGTTTTTTGAAGTTACCAATATAAAGTCAATAGGAGTTTCCAGCCACAGTAGGATGGATAAATTGTGATGTATAAATACTAATGACCTCTATAAATTGGTACAACACATAAAACTACAGAACAATATGGAAAACTCTCACAAAATTATATTAGGAATAGAGGCAGGTCTACAAAAGATGACATATAAATTTGTATCCATATCAAGTTCAAACAAAGGAGAACTAACTTGTGATAGCAGAAGTCTACATTGTGGAGCAAAGGGCTCTTATATGGAAGAAGACAAACCAGTCTTACAGCTAGGTAAATGGTTCCATTCATGAAATTCATGAATCTGATGATGACTTCACTAGAGAATATGTAGTTCACTTGATAAATATAAAACTGATGTGTCTATCTATCCAATTATCTATCTAGCTAGCTATAATACAGTTGATTTACAAATGAAAGGGAAATAGAGCAGGGAGAGAGAAGCCAAGATTTAAAACCAGCTAAGTCAAAAATTAAATTCAGAAAAAGAACCTTTGGCTCCTATTGACTCTACTTCTTATTTTGATTTCTATGGAGCCTAGTTACTTTCAGATATTTTTAAATAACCCTTTCATGCATTTATTTTTATAAACTACATAAAACTTTACAGTATTTCATTAATTTGGGGCATTTGAATAAAAAATAAAAGAGGATTTGCTAAGAGCAGTCTAATACACACTGAAATCGAACCATACATATGTGGTTCCACCTGTTGGCTTTAAGAAGCTTCAAGAGTCTCAGCAAGGATCTGGCACAGACACATTCAATCTCTGAGTAACATAATAGGCAAGAAACTTGAAAGAAGACAGCACCAAAGCAAAATTTTATAGGTGTTTTTCAAAGTATTTTAACTATTTTTTAAAGACAGATTAATTAGTATAGTAACTTTAACTAAAAATTACTTCATGAGGTGAGTAATTTTCATTTGAAGAATTTTTGAATTGATTCAAATGAACAGACATTAATTGCCAGCCTCTGGAAAGGTTCTATGCAGACTCCATTCCAAAATAAAACAATGATGATCAGAAAGCATGCAAACCAGGTGTAGGTTAAAGCGGCTAAATTGATGCGTTTATGATGCACGACTACCAATACTGACATCTCAAGGATGCTTGGCACGTGAGGACTTTCAGAGTCCAGTGTTCTGCTATATTCAACTGTATCTGGTCCCATATTTATTTGAGTGAATTAATTTAATTCAAAAGAAGCTTTCAGTACACTAAGTGCACCCAAGAGTCTTCACTTGTGTGACTTTAGCATAGCCAATTTTATTGGCAAGCCACAAGCTTTGATGGTTACAGCTGCACAACCCCAGCAAGAAATGAAAGTCTGAAAACACTGCTTGCTGCCTCAGGATTCCTGAACACCAGCTGCCTTACTCTGGAAAGAATGTAGGCTGCTGAGCTTATTTTTACTTATTGCAAATTTAATATTTCAAAGCATCTATTCACAAAATTCTATTTAACAGAATATTAACATGAAAATATTAAAGGTAGTTCCACAAATAATACCTGTATCATCCTCAAAAACTATACAAAGAAGGAAGAGTAGATCCTTTGCTTACTTTTTCAGATGTTTGAAAATTTTTTGGAAATGCTACTCCCAATGGGCAGAAGCAGGACAGAGCCACAGGTTTCCTTCCTGCTGATAAAGTGCTCTTGTCAGAACAGAGGAGCCCTGCGTACTGGGAGACACGAGCCTGGCTGGGCCCTGACTATGAGGACTTAGCGGTTCTGTATGTATCACATTCATCATTGCAAAACAAGACATTATTAGCAATATTTAAAAATAAAATTTTACTCATATTAGCCATTTCATCACTAAAATTCATAATCTTGCACACATGCATATTGTCACTGAGAAAGAGGGTAATTTAATGTTTTCTACCTCATTAGGAGGTCTTTTTCTTTTTTTTTTTTTTTTTGATGGTCACAACAACATCAAAGTGAAATTTCTATAGACATCCAGCATGAAAGGATTGTCAGATATGCCTAATATTAAGATTCATAGGAGGAAGAATATAAAAAAGTCAGATGTTTGTTATTTCCTTTAGGATTTCTTTTTCTCCTAAAGCACTTGATCTCTACACCAGGCTTCTGTTTTCAGCCACCTTTACCCGGTCCTTTGTTTTCAGCTCTGTCTTCCATTAAACACTTCCTTTCCTAAGCATGTTGCACTGAATGCAAGAAAACAATAGCAGAGAGAAGCATGCTAAACAAACACTTTGATTATAAATAAAAATCTTCTTAATGCAAAGCACACAATTTTGAATCAAATAGTTTGCTTAGCCTTTTCCTTAATTTTATTTTTCACCTCACCTAGTGTTTATTGTTGCACCTGCTCCTGACTAAACTTGGTCTACTTCATATTTCTTTGTATTTCAGCTATTTATAGAGCCCGTCTCAGTCTCCCATGTTCCATATATGAGTGCAAAGATTTTTCTTGCCGATTCTATTCCTGCTGTCATGCGTGCCAGGAAAGCTCTAAGGACTGCTGCCTGGCTAACCCTGTTGCACAGGCCCACAGATGCCTGCCTTTCTGTTTTCCGCACATTTACCAGCTTTGCCCGCCTTCCACCATCTCCTTTGCAGGCCTCTGGCTTGGGGTTTCATCCTCATTAACCAGAGGCATTGGAACCCTGACATTTACTTTCGGCCAAACTGGAAGTTGGTGGGGAAGCGAGCAGGGAGGCTGAGGATAGAAATTTGTACCTCAAAACTTTTAAAGACTGATCACAGGAAGTGGTGACTGTGCCATATCCAAGTTAATTTTTAATCTCCTAAAATGTGTTTCTTTTTTTCCTAATCACAAGAGCCAGTGTAAACTACTTAATTCCATAATTACAGCATGAAAATCTGAAAGCAGCATGGCCTTGGGCAAGAAGTGAGCAGTCCCACACACTGTTCTCATTAGTGCAGATAAATGTGTCATCTTGGGGTGACCCACTCCATATCCTTTATTTGTGTATTAATTAAAGAGAAAGCTCGGTGGTAATGTGAATCTGTATGACAGAAAGCCATGTGGTTTCTGAACTGCACAAATAGTGTTAAAAAATCAGTTCCAGGGTCTAATTAAAAAGGCTTGTATTTCAGCCCAACAGGCTGCCGCACAAGTGGTCCTAGGCTCGGGTCTCCACACTGCCCTGCAGCGTAAGCCACTATCAGAAGGAGGAAGGGCTGTTTCTCAAGAAGAAAAGGGATTTCCACTGTGTCCAGGAAGCTGCTAAAACATCAGCTTGTATGTGTGTGCTTTCGTAGCATTTTCACACGTTTTCAAGGATCAGTTTCTTGCCTCTGAATTTTCCTCCATTTTCTGCCTACACTGTTCATCCCTCTCGTCAACAGATGGGATCCCCCAGATGTGAGAGGAGGTGGTAAGTGACTCCACAGAGAAACGTGGGGCAGGCACACTGAAAAGGAGAAAGGAGGCTGTTTCTATACCATGTAGCAAATTTTGCTCTATTTATTTATATTTTCATGGAACTGATTCTCCTATAAAATTTGGCAATGTTTTGCTCTCTCTCTCTCTCTCTCTCTCTCTCTCTCTCTCTCTCTCTCTCTCTCTCTCTCTCTCTCTCTCCTCTCTCAACTGAACCCAGGGATTTGGGATTTGGGAATACTGAGCCACATCCCCAGCTCAGTGTTCTGTGCTTAGGACCACGAGTAACATTTAAAAACAGTATCTTACATGTTTAAGGGAGATTCTGGCTTGTTTTCCTGACTAGTAGTATCAAATGCCTAAGACACTGTTTGAGGTGGTGCACACTGCAGTTCCTTTGCAACACTGAAAGATGCAGAGAATATCCTGGATGCCCTGCTGGCTCCTCACATGCTGTCAACTTATTCGTGGGAATTTAGAAGGGCTTTTATTTTTTGTGAGATGAATAGCTGAGTGCTGTGGAATGTAAGATTGGAGAGCTACACAACAAAGAGAGCTCCCCTCTTAGGAAAGAAACATTTCAAAATAAGACAAAGTCTAAAGTGTTGTTCTTTTGTTCTTCCCAGATGCATTCTATCCTGTCCTCAGCACAGGTGATTTTTACAGTGTCAGGATGTGAGCCTTTTTGGCAAGTAAGGGCTAAGTGCTTTTTGGGTTTAAATATTTAAATAAATGAATGGAAATAAAGAATAAAGTACAGCTTCCAAGTAGATCTCTCCTTAAAAAAAAGAAATTGAACTACTAGTCATGTTCAACTTGGGTATTTTCAAATGTACTTCATCTTCCTACTCAAATTATTTTGTCTTAAAAATGAAACTTACAGAAGCAACTGTTATGGCTCATGTCTAGATGTCACCTCAAACCTTATGCAGTCATCAGGCTTTTTGGAGGTGGCTGGGTTGAGGGTTTGTGTTTCTGGAATCAAGCACGTGATGCAGGGAAGACACTAGCATCCGGGATACGACTGCTGCTTGCCCCAGAGTGGGTAGACTGAGTAAGATAAAGGGACAGCAAGAGCCATGGGCATGGCCTGTTGCTTCTGCCTTGGAGCCAGTCAAACTTGTATAAACTGTGAGCTCAATACATTTTTCTTCCCTTAACTTTTGGGTTCAGCTATTTTGTCTCACAAAATAAGAAAGCAGCAGTTATTAAACTTGGAAAAAGAGTGGTTTATAACCCAAACACTATACTTTTTAACAAAATCACACACTCCATATACTTATCTTAAATACCTTCCAAAGTAAATGAAACTGACATTATCAACCAACTCTGACATGCTAAATTTTGAGAATGAGTTCAGCTTCAAATCTTACTGACTCAAGATTGTAGACAATTAGAAAGGTATTTGCAATTACATGTTGCCATATATTTATTTATTTATTTATTTATTTATTTATTTTAGGGTCTACAGGGTGTTCGGGGTCTCACTACTAGATCATACTCCTAGTGATCGGCCTGTTTACAGCCTCCCAAGAGCTGGGATTATAGGCGTGTGCCACCACATCCAGTCTCAACTACTGTCTCAGTGCGCCTCCCAGGCAGGGCTGGCATGGCAGGGGTATTGAATCCCTAG
The DNA here is from genome assembly GCA_004027165.1 of Ctenomys sociabilis. Lineage (NCBI taxonomy): Eukaryota > Metazoa > Chordata > Mammalia > Rodentia > Ctenomyidae > Ctenomys > Ctenomys sociabilis. The sequence goes on along the minus strand of PVKA01000603.1, from coordinate 147,602 downwards.
CCCCTAGCCCTGCTTGCAGGGGCTTTAATCTACTGAGCTATTTGGATGGCCCCATGTTGCAATTTTTAAAGACCATTCTTCACAGTATTTGATATGTATTTATGGTTTCTTTAGTATCGTATTTCTTTCAGATCAGTTATATGTGAGTCATCAAATGTAGACAATTCAGGAGCTGGAATACTAAATTAAAAAATTAATGTTAGGTTAGAAGGAAAGAGTTTTTGTTTCCTCAGAAAATTATAGCTATTTGCGGTCCTTTACCAAACTCAGCTCCACTTCCCGTACCCATCTTCTACCCCACTACTGCCTGAGGTGTTTTAATTTGATCTTTGTTCTACATGCTGCTCAAGCAGTGAAGCCCTTTGGTGATAGCAATGATTGAGATAAAAGAATGAGAAATTCTGAAGCCAGGCTGGGCGGTTATTGTCCCTGTAACTATGTGAAGAGAAGAAATGTGGATCAAAGTACACTATTAATCCTTCATATTTTCTTTTCTTTAAGATCTGTCCTCATTCCCTTCCTGGGAATTCCATTGCAAGAAACACTCCCTTGCCTTATAAAACATTATGTTTAGATAAACTGTTTTTAATTTTAGCCATTAAAAAGAATTCTCTCTTCTATGCTACAGAAATACCACACTGACTTTGAAGAGTCATACTGAGTCTATTTTAAACGAAGCTTTCTGAGCCAAAAAATTGTTTTGCTTCAAAACATATTAAAATTATTTGCTATTGCTTGTACAGTATAAAATATACATTAAACAATGATGTGGCCCCTTCCTTTAAAATAAATACTTTCAGTCCTAGAACCAGAACTCTCAGGTACAAAGTAAAATATTGCTAAGCATAAGGGGACAGGAGTAACTACTGTCACTTCACCACGTGACTCTCTGAAGCTAGCCTGATTCACTTTTCTAGCTGGAAGAAAGAACTAAGCTCAACCTTGGTCTGTTCCTTTCCCTATATAAACTGTTTTATGGCCACTGTAATCAGTGATAGTGACCCTCTCTCCCATCTGTTGAAATTTTTCCTTTGCTGAAACAGTGCTTAGGTTTCAAAAATGCTGATCTCAAAATCATTAACCTAGAAGGAAACTGGCCTTCATCCACTCTGTTTATGGGATGTTAAAGCAGCCTCAAGGGTTTGCTAAAATAAACTAACGGCTGTAGAGGAGAGAGACACACCATCTGGCTAGGCCAGTGAAGCTAAGAATAGATAGCCTGGGTGATTATTTTGGGTGAATCTAGTACAACATGTGGAAATGACACATTTAGATATCTTCTTTTTTTTTTTTTTTTTTTTGCACTGTAAACCTGTCTGAAGTCTGAAATACAGAATAATCAGCTAGCAGAAAGAAAACCCAAGGCTGATTCAGAGAAATGATTGTGAATAAGGGGATGCAGTGGAAAAGACATCAGGCATTTACGATTTTCACAGAACTTTGTGTTCAGTGAAGACTAAAATTCTCTGTCTAGGGAACATATTTGTGGAAAGAACTGTGTGTCAATACACGTTTCATACATTGAACATTGAATTGTTCTATACACTAAGAAATCCATTAATATACATGATACCTTGAGTTGAATGTCATGCCATTTAATTTATATTTTGAAAGCATGATATCCAGTTATCTCAGATTTCTTTAGAATGAAATATTCTTGATAGAGACCTTATCAATTAAAAAATATTTCTTCAGGCAATACTGCTTATCACTGATCAGCCTTACTTCCATTTTTGAGATTTAGGACACATTTCAATCCAGTGTCCATTTTTCTCACCTCTTAGTTACTTATAAGCCCTCTCTGACAGGGCTTTCAGTCCAGACATCTATTAAAATAATTGCTGACCTTTGGTAAATGCAAAGCCGTGCACTGTCACCTTACTTCACTTTCTCAGAATCATTCAATGCAATTGTCTTTTCAGAGCATCATCTTATTCTCACTTTCAGACTCACACCCCTTAGTCCTCTGTCTATTTTTTCAGCTTCTTTCCTGTTCTCTCTCCCTCTCCACCCCCTTTCTCCCTTTCTTCCCTTTGCCTCTCTACTGATAGGACTTCATTTATAATCCCGCACTATGCTTTCGATTTTTTTGCCTGAAAGACTGAAGAGGTTGTAAGGAAAAACCTTCTACTCTTGAACTTAAAAGAGAAATACTTTAAAAAAGTGAGATGTATCTTCTTTCTTTATTCCCTATAAAGAAATAGGAACAGTGACAAATCCCAAGTCAAAGGCATTCCTAAGAGAAATGGTATATACCCAGAGTAAAGTAGCAAATCTGTTGAAGTTCCCCAGAAACCAAATTAAAGATCTTTTGTCACATTAAATGAAATAATTTACCACTCAATTATTATGTTAGTCAGTTTTTCACTGCTGCGACAAAATACGCAAGAAAACCACATTAGAAGAGAGATTTGTTTTGGCTCACAGTTTTAGATTTCAGACAAAGGTAAACTGGCTAACTCCTATCTGATCCTCTATTAAGCAGTATCCTTGGGGGTAGGGTGGTAAGGCAGCATGGCTCGCTTCATTGCAACGTGAAGCAGACAAAGGTCAGGAAGGCCCCCACACCCTGCAGGGGAGCCCCGCCCCGTGGCCCGATTCCTCCAGCAGGCTTCGCCATCCAAGGCTTCCACCCTTTCCAGAGGTCGCCTGCTGGAGAGCACACCTGAAAAGAGTCACAGTAGAACATGGCTGCTAACATCGGAGAAGACACAAAAATCAGACACTTATGTCAAATTGGTGAAAATTTACAGCACTAGCTTTGAATTATTCTTCTCAAAAAGTGATATTCTTGGCAATAATCTATAAACACAAATACTAAGTTATAGGAAATAATGAGAAAAGAGAAAAATAATTGGGTAAATTACATGATGAATCTGCAAAATCAAATTTGTAAGAATCTCTAAATGACTAAGAAATTTAATTCAGTCTCCCCCACAAAAAAAAAATGAAAGAGAGTGGTAAGGGGAAATCTATGGATTTATCACTCTTTCTTTCAATTTTCATTTCAGAATTTGCTTCAAAAAATTTAGTACTGTTAGTGGCGGTGTGGAATAAATAAATGAAACCGAAAATGATACTGGGCTTGAACTCAGTTTATAGTTGTTTAAACTGGATAAAAAGCAGTTGGGGACTCATGACAATCCCTTAATTCTGGGTGGTTTTAACTCAGAATAAAAAAGTTATCTTCAAACTGAATTCTGCTATTGATCAAATTCATGTCATTAATTTTGCTCTTCTTTAAGGGTAGAAGATACATGTATTTATACCTTCATGTTTAATTGATTGGTTTATAGAAATCTTATTTTTAATTCATACAAGGTATAATTCAAACCCCACAAGTTCTACTAAGATGACAACAGCAAGAAGAACAATACTGCCTATTTTTTAATGTTTCCGTCTGAGTTTTTTTATGTGGTTTACACCCGACACTCAACCCACTTGGGCTGCGTAATCCCTGATTCTTTCCTCTTCTGAGCCTGTAGTTCCTGTCCATTGTCATGATTTACTGGTTTTATTTCCAAGAACACTGAAATAAATCTAAATCAATCTCTGTTGTCCCTCCCTGGCCTGGGCTACCATCGTCTCCTATATAGGCCACTGCTATAGGCTGGCCATCCACCTTTCTTATGCTATTCTAACTTTAAACAGAATGATTTTCCAAAGAGGAGACATATGGTAAAGACATCTGTGGAGAGTAAATTTTGTTTATCTATTGTATCTCCATAATTTTAAAAACATCTAGAATGAGCAAAAAGGAGTATTCTCACCCTTAGCAATGGGCTCTAGATTCTGAATTTTTGTAAGTTGTAGTAGGTGGTAAATCTACCTACTACCCTATTGACTACCCTTAATTCAATATGTTCCAAAATTATAACCACACAGATTTCTTAACAATAACACAAATGCTTTTAGAAAGTCTTTTATGAACTTGTTTTTGGACATGCTACATTATAGAGTGGGTTTAATCATATACATGAGAAAGAGATTTCCTCTTTTACCTCTTTTTTTGTCTGTGCAAGATCTCGCTATGCAGCTGGGATTCCTGTTTTCAGCCTCCCTAGTTACAGGCCTGCACCAGATTCCATCACCAGCTGAGTTAACTCGGGGTCAAGGCCAGTGTGGCATGCAGTGCCAGGGGTTGAACCTGGCCCCTGTGCTTACCTAAGAAAGTGCTTAGTCCACTGAGCTATCTCACTAGCCCTTTTACCTCCATTTTAATTACCAATTTCATAAGTTTCTCCTATGGAAATATTTACTTTAAGTGCATTTCTTTTCAAAAATGTTTGCATGTGCTGCACTTGCTTCACAGGTCAGATACAGAGATCTGTTCAGTTTGTAAAATCTGATTGGATTATTTACTTATAAATTGTACTTACAGGCTTATATACTTTCTGTATTTCAGTGAAAAGTTAAAGGAAAAATACTTTAAAAGGTAAATCTTATGTTGTGTATACTTTACTTTAATACAAAATTAATTAGGAAAAATAATAAAAATTGTGTAACACTTACACTACCTTTGTTTCATTCTCCAGAGCTGTGTTCATCTCTCACTCACTCACAACGAATTCTAGCTGTGTGAACTGGAGCACAAGTTCCTACTTCCCTTATTATATGCAGCTTTGTCAAACACAATTTGTGATACTAAGAATGCTATGAAAGCACATTGGATTTTTTCATTTATAAAACTCAAAATCCTTGCCACCTTTTCCAGTTTCTATTTATTTTTTTGTATTTGTCTTCCATCAAAATTATACAACATAATGCTTCTATTTTAACGCATTATGTTATTACTAAACCACGAGTTCCAGGAGGTTTTAGCATCTGTCTGTTATACCAGTGCTGCAGTCATGCAGCACAGAGCAGGGAACTCAATAAAGAGTTATTAAACAAATGCTAAAAATTGTATGTATTTTATTGCTGAGCAAATTTAATACTGTGACCCAAGTTTGCAAAAGGAGGTTAATTTGGAAATGTATGCTCCTAAGCATTGATGCTCATGTTAAATGTGATGAGCATTTTAAGACAAAATCTACTTGTTACATGGAATTATCAAACACTCAAGTTTGAATTTAAAGATTAGGTTGGGTATGTTTAGATTGAAATTGAAATCATATTTCTCTTGCTCAGCTTAAAATTATCTTTCCCAACTCAAAGAAATAGTTACTAGAGAAAAAAAAAAAAGAAATAGTTACTAGAGAAATTAAAATGTTATTTCAAGTTTAATAATTTATTTAAAAAGTTTTATAGAAAAATTCCAAGGGTAAATAGAGAATATATATTGCCTTACCTTCACTCCTCCTGCTTTGTGTTATCTGAATTAGTGCTACAAGTATGATTTTTCTACATGCTGAAGTCAGACATATATAGTCACCTAAAGTAGAAAACATAGTCCTTTGAATGTGGGTTGGTGGAAAGAAGCTGTGGGGGCGGAGCTGTCATCTCAAGGGTGCTCCCGTGAGCTTCGCCGCGGCATGCTGTGGCAGCAGGGAAGGCCCTTCCCTGTCATTTGACGCCCTCAGCTCAGGCCCTGGGAAGTCGCGAGGCATGCGCTAAGCATGGTGTGCAACTTATGGAAGGTGGTGATTCACACCAGAGAGCAAAGCCAAAAAGAGTGGATCCAGAGCAACCTTGGTGCTGCTCCTTCTCAGACACCTGTATTGGAGAAAAATGATGAACTAATAGTCCGTTGAGTTCAAGTCAGCTTTTAATTTTAGTATGTTTCATATGGAAAACATGTATTTCTCAATGTCTTTTTAAAATCTCTTTTATTTATTTATTTTTATTTAATTGGTACCGGGTCGCCCTAACAGCTTGGATCCTCCTTCACAGAGGTCCTCCTTCTCAGCCTCTCCTGCACCGGGATTACAGGCGCTGTCACTGCGCTTGGTTTTGGTGGCAGGCTCAGCATCCTGGTGCTGCACAGCACTGTGGGATTGAAGGACAAGGTACCAGGGATGAACCCAGGTCCCTGAGCTTGCCTAAGCAGGTGCTTAGACTGCTGAGCTATCTCCTCCACCTCTTAGTGTCTTTTCAAACCATACTTTTTTTGTACTAGGTCAGGGATTTTTAACTTCAAACACAAATTAGAGTTAACTAAGCAGTTTTAAATTTTCCAGCGAATAAATCAGATTCTTTAGGAGCTAGTGCCTGGAGTCAGAATATTTAAGAAATGACACAGCTGATTCTAATGTGCAGTCAAGATGCACTCTTTAAAGTCCTCTCAGACATGGCAGAATGTAGCTAAGATGCACATACGAGTACTTACAGATGGAACTGCATCCTGGAGATGCACTCATGCCGGCCGATGGAGAACTACATTACCTGATTAATATTCTTTGAATATAATGCACAAAACTCCTTAGGCTTTCTGGAAGTTTTAACTCATATTTTTCTTAAATATTTTTTCTAAGTAAATGGCAGAAAAGTCTAGCAAATTGCACTCTCCAAGTTTTATTTTATCTTTTTATTATATTTTTTATTTTGTTGAAGAAAAAATAGCAGTGAGACAGTTTCAAATCAAATTAGTAGGAGAGATTCAATAATTAATACATTGCATATTGTTTTCATAGTAGTTTTTTGTTGTACAAGTTACATATATGATATTCTATTTACAAACACTATGGGAGTAGATAGCTCTAATCAATGAATTAAGAGAATGTAGCTGTATACCTATCTTTTTATTAAAGTTGAATTATAGAACAGTTTCAATAATTAATACTTTGTACATTGTTGTTTTCTTAGTGGTTATCCATAATACAAGAAGCACACAGGATATCCTATTCAAAATATAATAGTATAATTCTTTCTTCTCATAGAATTACACAAAAGTACTGCATATTTATCCTAACTGTACTGTTTATACAAACACAGAATGGTTCTTCCTTTGTATCCCTTTTATTGTTTAGCCTTCTCAAAGATGGCTATTCCATTGTCATTCAATTATTATAGATGATGAATTCACTGGAAACAATCCAACACAATCCAGCAGCTCACAATAGTAGTAGTTTATTCGAAGAAGTTATTGACTAGAGCCATTTACAGCTCAGCATATTACTATGACTTTATTTTATATACCTTGTTTTTATACTTTTCTGATAGATGGTTAAGACAGACAGCAAAAAATGTAACTTTTGTATCTGATGAGATCAATCAAGTCGCCTCAGGGTTTATCCTGTAACACTGTACCTCACTGTATAGATCCTTTTTCAGTGTCAGCCATGTGGATGAGTCATGGCCATTACTTGACCAATTTGTTCTCTGTGAAAGCCTGAGAGAAAGGTTTCTCTCCATGTTACTCTTTTTAGGCACACTATAGATCATCGATCACATTCCGCTGTGGATCCATAATCTCCTTGATCAGAAAATTTGGGGCACAACTGAGTTTCATGATGTTATAGTACAGGATCTTCTATGTCCTGAGTCTTCACTGACCTTGAAAGGCTAGGGCCAAACTGTTGGCTGACCTTGCAGCCCTTCCATTTCTCCAATTTTTGATGTGAAAACCATCCAGAAGTGAAGCTGATAATTACCCTGTGACACATGCAGTTCAATTTACCCTAACTATCTGACTCAATTCTTTTTAGTTGTTGTTATACCTATTTGTATTTCTTCTTTCAATTTGTTATACTAGGGAGACTATACAATATTTGTACATGTGCGTCTGGTTTATTTCACTTATGAGTATATGTTCAAGTGGCATCCACTTCAATATAAATCCTTCAAGTTTATCATTCTTTATAGCTGAGTAATACTGCATTGTATAGAAATACCACATCTTTTTCAACCATTCCTCATGTAACAGGCATCTTGGTTGTTTCTAAGAATTTGCTCTCACCAATTATGCTGCTGTAAACATAGGTACACAGATATCACTATGATATGATGTTTTCAGTTCCTCTGGGGAAGTTCTCAGTAATGGGATACCCAGATTGAATGGGATTTCCAGTCCTAGTTTGTGAAGAGTCTCCACACTGACCTCCACAATGGTTGCACCAGTCTACATTCCCACCAGCAGTGGAGAAGTGTTCCCTTTTCCCCACAACCTCTCCAACATTTGTTGGTGGTTGATTTCCTATGATAGCCATTCTTTCTAGAGTGAGTGGTATCTCAGTGTTGTTTTAACTTGCATTTCACGGATGGCTAGAGATGTGGAGCATTTATTCGTATATTTATTTGTTTCTTTAATTTCATTCTCTGAGAAGTGTGTATCTATCTCAGATGCCCATTTCTGGATTGGAACTTTAATTTGAGGGCCTAATATATCTCAATTATTTATAAATTCTAGAGAGCACACCTTTGTCTGAGTGCTTATTAGTTAAATTTTTTCGTGAAATTTGTGGGTTGTCTTTTCACTCTGTTGATAATTTCTTTTGATGAGCAAAAACTTTTCAATAAGAGTTGATCCCAGTTGTTGATCCTTTCAAGTGTTTCCCGTGCAAATATATGTTTGTTCATGAGCTCTTTGCCTACCCCTATGTCTTCAAGAGTTCCTCCTACTTTCTCTTCCAGAAGATAGAGTCATAGAGGCCTCTGCATCTTCTAATCTACTGCACTGATCTTCAGGTCTATTTCGTTGCCAATACCATGTTGATTTCATCACAGTGGCTTTGTAGTATAATATCAAGTCAGGAATTGTGATGCCTCCTGCCTTGTCTTTTTTGGCCAGGATTGGCTTTGCTATTCTAGGTCTTTTGTGGTTCCAAATAAATTGTAGGAATGATTTCTCTAGGTCTGGGAGAAGAATTGCATTAAATCTGTGCAATAATTTTGGGGAGTATGGCCACCGTCACGATGATGGTTCTTCTTATCCAGGAGCAGGGATATTTTTCCATTTTCTGAAATCCTGTATAAAGTCTTTTCTTAGGGTGCTGGAATTTTCCGTGAAAAGATCATTGACTTCCTTGGTTAAGTGAATACCAAGATATTTCATTTTCCATGCTGCTATTGTAAAAGGTATATTTTTTATAGATTCTCCCTCAGTGCATTTGTAATCTGTGTAGAGGAATGCTATTGACTTTTGAGTATTGACTTTGTATCCTGCTATGTTACTGAATTTATGTATCAGTTCTAGTAGTGTCTTGGTGGAGTTTTTTGGGTCTTCCAAGTAAAGTATCATGCCATCTGCAAATAGTGATAATTTAACTTCTTCTTCACCTATTGTTATTCCTTTTATTTCTCTCTCTCATATAATGGCTGCTGCTAATGAATCCAAAACTATATTAAATAAGAGGGGTCACAGAGGATATCCTTATCTTGTACCAGATGTAAGAGTAAAAGATTTCAGGTTTTCACCTTTTAGAATTATGTCAGCCACTGGATTATCATGGATGCCTTTTATTAAATTGAGGTAGAGACCTTCTATTCCAATTTTCTCTAGAACTTTGCACATGAATGAGTGTTGGACTTTGTTAAAAGCTTTTTCTGCACCAGTTGAGATAATCATGTGGTTTTTAGATATCAGTCTATTAATATAGTGTATTGCATGTATAAATTTTTTTGAATATTGAACCATCCTTGCATCCTTGGAATGAATTCTACCTGGACATGGTGTATTATCTTCTTGATGATTTGCTGTTTTCTATTTGTTAGGATTTTATTGAGGATTTTGCATCTATGTTCATGAGGGAGACTGGCCTATAGTTCTCTTTTTTAGTTAAGTCTTTCCCTGGTTTTGGAATAGGTATAACACCTACCTCCAGAAATGATTTTGGGAGGACTTTTTTCCTTTTCTATTTCATTGAAAAGTTTGAAGACTGTAGAGATTATGTCTTCTATAAATTTCTTGTAGAATTCAGCTGTGAATCCATCAGGACCTGGACTTTTCTTTGTTTGCATGCTTTTTATTACGTTTCATATTTCTTTGGCTGTTATTGGCTTATTGAGTGTTGTTATGTCTTCTTGATTAGGTTCTGGTATTGTGTATCTTTCGGGGAATCTGTCCATTTCTTCTGTGTCTTCTATTCTGTGAGCGCAAAGATTCTCGAAGAAGCTATTGGTAGTCTTCTGAATTTCCACTGTGGCTGTGGTAATTTCACCCTTATTATTCCTTATTACTTGTACTTGAATTTTTTCTTTCCTCTTTTTGGTGAAGTTAGCTAAGGGCTTATCCATTTTGTTTAGTCTTTCAAAGAATCAGCTTTTTGATTATTTGATTCTTTGAACTGTTTTCTTCATCTCAATTGAATTAATTTCTGCTCTAATCTTTATGAGTTCTTCCCGTCTTTGGGCTCTGGGTTTGGTTTGCTCTTCCTTTTCTACATATCGGAGGTGCAGCATTAGTGTATTTATTTGTTCCCGTTCTGTTTTCCTAATGAGTGAGTTAATTGCTATGATTTTCCCTCTGAGAACTGCTTTCATCGCATCCCATAAATTCCAATAAATTGTGGTTGAATTTTTATTGAATTGTAGATATTGTTGAATTTCTTCTGTGACCCATTGATTGCTGAGTAGGATGTTGTTTAATTTCCATGTATTTAGAAGGTTTTTCTGGTTTCTTTTGTCATTTATTTCCAGTTTCATTGCACTGTGTTCAGATAATATGCATGGGATAATTTCTGTTTTCTTGAATATACTTAGGCATGACCTATTGTCTAGTATGTGTTCTATTTTAGAAAATGACCAGTGTGTAGCTGAAAAAACAATGTGCATTTAGCTGTGGTTGGGTGGAACATTCTATATATGTCCACCAGGTCTATTTGTTCCAAGCTCTGGTCCAGTTCTGCTACTCACTAATTTTTTGTCTGGTTGATCTATCTGTTTGAGATAAGGGGGTGTTAACATCTCCTTTTAAGATTGTGTTCTTGGATATTATATTTTTCACCTTTATTAATATTTCTCTTATATAGTTGGGTGCTTCTGTGTTTGGTGCATACTGTTATAAGTGTTACCTCTTCCTCTTGAATTTTTCCCTTAACCAATATGTAGTATCCTTCTTTATCTAGTTTTGTCCTTCTTGATTTGAAGTTGTGACTATCTGAGAATAGAAATGCTACCTCTGCTTTTTTCTGCAGTGCTAGGGCATGTAATATTGTTTTCCTTCCTTTCATTTTAAGCCTATGAATGTCTTTTTAAGTAGAGTGTGTTTCTTGTATACAGCATATTGTTGTATTTTGTTTCCTAATCCACCCTACCAGTTTAGTTCTCTTAATTGGTGAATTGAGTACATTTACATTGATGGTTATAATTGAAATGTGTTGACTTATGATTGTCATGTTATTGACCTACTGTTGTTTCTCCTTTTTGTTCTGTGTTTAATTGTTTGCCCTATTTAGTCATTCCTTCTGTTCTCATTAGTTCAGTTCTGGTCATTGTGCTCCCTCTCTAGTATATCTTTCAGTAGCCTGTGTAGGGATGGCATTGTCATCATGAAATTCTTTAGTTGTTCTTAGTCATGGAAGTATTTCACTTCTCCATCAAACTTGAAAGAGAGTTTTGAGGGGATAGTAGTCTAGGCTGGATTTTTTTTTTTTTTTTTTTTTTTTTTTTATAGAGGACTTTGAGTACTCTTCTCCGTGCTCTCCTTGTCTTCATGATTTGTGAAGAGAAGTCAGCTGTAATTCTGATGGGTTTTCCTTTGAATATGATCTACTTTCTCTCTCTAGCAGCTTTTAGTGTATTATTCTCATGCTGGTTTGTGCGATCTTGACTATTATATGTCTCGGTGTGTTTTTAGTTGACTTGAAGTTATTTGGCGTTTTGTATGCTTTGGTTGTCTGAATGCCAGATTGTTTCCTCGTATTTGAAAATTTTTCTGCTTTACTTCTGCCCATATTCTGTTTACTTCATTTGTACTGAGTCTTTCTTTCTCATTGATACCTATTAATCTCACATTGTTCATCTTGGTATCATCTTGCAGGTGATGGATTATTTTTTTTTCCTGCACCCTCATTGTCTTTTAGAGGTCTTTTCTCACCTTTTCACTAGCTGCGTGAGTGAGTTCAAGATCTGAAACTGTGTCTTCACTTTCACTTATACTGTTTTGTGGACTTGTGATTGAGATTTTAAGTTCTTCTATATCTCTTTGACTCTGCTTCATGCGATCTATTTCTTTCCTGTATTTCTCTTTCAAGGAATCCATCATATTTCTAATCTCTTTCTTTTTTAAATCAATGTCTTATTTAGAGGTAGCTATTAATTCTTTTACTATAGAATTCTTTCCAAATTGGGTTTCCTCCATACATTTCTGTAGCTGATTCTCTACTTCAGATGTGATGATTTCAAAGATTTCCTTTTTTATTTCAGAAATTATTTCTTATCTGAGTTCCTCTTTACATTTCTGCTGTTGTTTCTTTCCTTTTGACGCTGTTAATTCATATGTTTCAGCTGGAATGGTGTTCTCTGCACTTGTTCTGGGACGGCATTGGTTTTTCCCCATGTGTTTCTGGATTTGATTCATTATTTCAGATGCTATGTATTCAGAAATTTCTTTTTTTATTTCAGGTTTTAAACATGCATGGGCTTTTGAATTTAACCATCTACACTTATAGTTAAGTTTATGCCTACTTCTGTTGTCTTTCTAGTTTATTCTGGTCTGAGTACCACTATACCTTTCTGCTGTTGTTTCTTTGCTTCTGAAAATGTTAATTCATTCATTTCCACTTAGCTAGTGTCCTCTGCACTTATCATTGGTGGGCTTATGGCCTGAGATTGCATTTTGTTCCTTGTCTTTGTCATTTTTTGTAGCACTGACATCTGACTGTGGTATAGAGCTTTGGTGCAGTTGCAACCTTAGTGTGTAATGAAATTCGGGTGCCAATCTATTAAATTTGAAATTATCCAGTTATGCCTGGTCTGAATCTAGCTATTGTATTTAGCTCCTTTTTGCTGCATCCCTTCTGGCACAGCTGTGAGCCTGTGGCTCCCCTCTGTTGTGCCCCTGGCTCATGGAACACCAGGGACTGCCAAAGCTCTCCCACACACTCACTGGCCCATGCTGGCCTGGATCTGGGCCAGAAGAGTCACAAGAATTTTCAATCGCTCAGCAGGCTTGGGGGCAGGGTCTCTGGGGAGTTGCAGGGTGGGCCAGGCTGGAGTAGATCTGACTGAGTTAGTCTCTGAAATTCTCTGTCCATGCCTTGGAGGTCTTGGGTGCGGGGACTCTGGGTGGTGCTCACTGCTGAAGGTGCATCGCGCCGCGAAGCCAAAAGTTATGTGACCCATTCACAGGGCCATTGTTGTGTGGATCAGGGGCTAGAAGAGTCCTAAAAGTTCTTACTCACTCGGCGTGCTTTGGGGCAGCGGTTCTAGGTAGTTGCAGGGCAGGCCTAGCTTGACATTCTCAAGGTTTTAAACATGCATGGGCTTTTGAATTTAACCATCCACACTTATAGTTAAGTTTATGCCTACTTCTGTTGTCTTTCTAGAAAAAAAGGGCAGTCTGCCTGCTCTGAATCTCTTTTGCCACTTCCTTGTAGCCAGTATAGTCTTTTGACTCAGCTCATGAGGTATAAGTTCGGGGTTTGGACTGAACTGTGTCATAAGGACAAGAGGAAAGCTGCTTTGGGGCTGACCCTCAAGATGGAGCAATTTCAGGACCACAGGAGCCCTGCATTCTGGCGTGACTCCCCTCTACTAGTCGGTGCCTGTGCTCTTGGTGGCATTTGTGCCATGTCTGAAGAACAAGAATGGAGAAGGCAATGAAACTCAAACAACAAAACATAAAGCTGTCACATTTAGACTGGTGATCCGTGTTTCATTTCTGCCTTTTCTCATTACTTTGAGTTGCTAAAAGTTCGTAAGTGTTTAGATTACTATTCTACAGTGAATTTATGTTGGAGACAAATGGATGGAAATTCTACAAAAATGCTTGCGAATAAATGACTCAATGAATAGTTGAAACTTCATGGATTTCTCTTTAAAAATCAAAGTATCAAATTAAAACTACCAGTAAATTGTGTATAATTTAAACAAATGCATCTTGCAGGAAGTGCCTATCTAATTTTTATTATAGTTTCAATACATATTTAAAGTACTTTATTTTTCTTTGTAAAGCAAAATTGGCTTCCCTGCTTTTATTTGTTTTGTAAAAATGTTTGTTTAGTTGGTATGACTATGCCTTGTTGATTCTCAGCTGAAAATTAGTATCACATGGTTCTTTGGTCTTCCAGCCACAAATCATACATTTCAATATTATTTTCTGTTTGAATTAGGTTAAGAAATTTCAGGCAAAATACATTATGTTGCAATAAATAAGCAGATATAAGATAGTCATTAATGTTATGATTATAAAAATAAGCAATAAACTTTGAAAGATAATTTTTGCTTTTATCCATTTTCTTATATATAATTCACACTACTTTCTGAATAATAAAGAAAAGAATCAATGGATAATAAACCATTATTATATTTTAATGTGTTGCAGGTATTGCATCTTACTCCCTCCTCATGAAAGGAACAAATCCCAATAATTTGTCATTGGAAATAAATATTTAGAAAGTTGGATAATTTCTTAAAATTATCCAAATTATCCATTGAAAATAATTCTTTACAACCTAGCATATAGCATCAGATTTTATTTTTTTCACAGACAATGCAGATAAAAAATATTCTTTAAATGACTGGTAAGACATGAACAAGTATTTCCCTTGTGGACATTCCCAGATGAAAAGAATTAGGTGGACATTGAAGAACTATTTGTTTCTAGGCAGATACAAAACTGGTATGGTTCCTGCTAGAAATATCTTCAAGCACACCACCACTGCAAAACAAATGAGCTGTTTTCTATAAGAAGGTGGAACAATAAGAAAGCCAGGCTTTCTGCCATCCTTCTCTAGAAAAGAACAATAGCTGTTGAAATACTCATGAAACACTTTCTCACAGAGCAATTTCAAGAGATAGCATATGATTTGGAACAGAATTCTTTCAAAAATGAATCTTTGCTTCATTAAGTCGGAGTAAGAATGGCAAAGGTAGCACAGGATCTGACTACTGCAGGTGTCTCCTGTTGCCATGTTCCCTCGCGTGAAGAGACTCCACAGTGTCTACCGCCTGTCATTGGAACAGCCACTGGGCAGAAGGCAGCCATCATATCCCAGCTCTGGGAATCATTTGTAACCATGTTCTCAATATTCCTGTGCCTGATACACAAGGAAGAACAAAGTCCTTGGCACACATCCTTGGAAAAAAGTCTCTGAACTAGGACACTTCTTCATAATACTTGACAGAATTACAACTTTACAGATACATGTGATTATCCACAATGTCTACCATTCCCTCTAGAGTGTAAATTACATGAAGGTGGACATTGTGTCCAATTTCATTAATCAATATACAATAGTACTTTACAGAGTGTTTAACTTAGTCAGTCCCCAGTGTTGGTTGAATAAGGGAATGAAGGAAGAACGTAGGAAATGTGTGTCAATGCATAATAGTGTCAGAGCACATTACACTTATGCTATTGGCAACTGTGGTGAAAAGGGATAACTAAAGGAATTGCACATTTTTGGTAGAACCATTTAGGCAGTGAATCATTTCACCACGCAGGACAAATTATGAGAAAATAAAGCCAGGTAATGAGAGGAGTCTTACAAAAATTATGAAAATTCAAAGTAGGCAAAGATGAACAAAGGCATCCATGGGGAAACATCAGACATTGTATTTTATTGATTGTTCCAGTAAACAAATTATGTAAAAAGAATTTCAAATGAAGAAAAACATATATTTAAAAATAAAAACATATACATACATTAGAATATTCAGCCATAATGAAGAAAAAATTTCTGTCATTTACAGGAAATTGATGAGTCTAAAAGAAAACGTGTTAGGCAAAATAAGCTTGACACCGAAAGGCAGTTCTTCTGTGTCTTCTCTAACAAACTGAAGAAAGAGAGAGAGAGAAACAGAGAGAGAGAGACAGAGACAGTGACAGAGAGGCAGAGAGAAGTACTACTAGGAATGGAGAAGGGGGCCTGAAAGAAGGAAAAGGAGAAAGCTCCTGTACAGCATGACATATACACAAATAGAAATGTCACAGTGAAATCCATTAATTCATATAATAAATGTGTGTCAATATTTAGGACCTTGTAGAACTCATATATGGCATTACTTGAAACTTACATTTACATTTTGTGAATTTCATGAAATTGAACACTGATTTCATTTCTTAAAAAGGTTTAAAAACTCAATTTGTACAATTGGGGATAAAATTTTCATTCCAATTATCTGTTCCTTTCAGCTAAGTTTTCAAATGGTGGAATTACATTGTTATATATACCTCTGACATTTTTTGCAATTTAATAAATCTCTATTCAAAAAATGAATGGCTTCATGAAGAGATCAGAGCAACATCAAATGGACGCCAAAGAGGGCAAAGGATGACAAACTAATAGACAAATTCTATTTCATTAAAATTAAGAGCTTCTATTAAAAAAGATATCACCAATAATGTGAAATCATTTATAAAGTGGAAAATAGATTTATAGCATGTGTTACTGACAAACGAGTTAACTCCTAAAGATTAATAACAAAAAAGCAGAAATTGTGCTGGAGAGATAGCACAGCTGTAGAAGCACTGGCCTAGCAAGTACAAAGTCCTGAGTTTGATTCCTGATGCCAACAAAGTAGAAATATGATTAAAAATGGACAAGAGACATAGACATGCAGAGTACTCATACATACACACACATAGACACACACACACACACACACACACACCCATACACAGAGAAATGTATCTCCTGATAATCAATAAGTCTCAGTATCTGAAGAAAGTATTCATTAAACTGAATACAATCATTTTTGCAGGGAGGGGCTGGTTCTGCCCACCCTGAGAGCAGTACTGGTGTTGCTAAGGATCACACCATGGTCCCCTGCGCCTGCCTAAGCTTGCCTGAGGAGGCAGTTTAGACCACTGAGCTATCTCACTGGCCCCTGAATGCAATTTTCAAAAGGCTATAATTTCATGTGTTAACAAATGAAAAAAAAAAAAAAAAAAAAAGAATTGGCATTCTCGTATTGTTTGGAGACTTATCTGTATTTACACATCCCCTATGTGACAGAAACTCTTTCCAAGGTACATGTACAAAAATGAGTGAGTAGTACAATAAACTTCACAGTAGCATTGTTTCTATTTTCCCCAAGCTGCAAACAAAAAAGCCCATGAACAGAATGGATTATAAATTAGGCCACAGACACAGAGCATAGCATTGTGCACATGTAACAATAAGGAAGATTGCTCAAATAAAGCAGAGCAAAGAAGCTAGACAGAAAGAGGGAAGCACATGGCTCCACTGATACAATGCTAAGAAATAAAAAACTGAAAATAGTCCTCCTTTAAAAATTAGGAGAGTTGGCACGTCTATGGGGCTAATGCCTTGAAGGATGGCTAGTGGAGAGCTTTGCATATGCTACTGATATTTTTCTTTGATATTGGGCTGGCTAATAACTCTGACAGAGTTCTCGGGTTTTTCAGTACTGAGTCTTTGCTCCTTTTTATCAATTCCTTTCCCTAAGGTTTTCTACTCCCTCAAACTGAACTGCTAAGAGTATGTTTCCATTGCTTTATCCTGCTTAAAAACTTTTATTGTTAATGCCAGATATACAAAATAAGTATTGCCAGATTATTATGAATTAGCAAAAAGTATATCTAAGTTCTTTGTCCAAAAGAGAATGTTAAAAATCCTAACCTACTCAACATGAGAATACATGCTGTATACTCATGACTGTACTTTTGTCTTTCTTCAAGAGAATTATGCTTCATTGGAAATTTTTTATATAAAGAATAAGATAGAAAACTGGTGAGATAGCTCAGCAGTCTAAAGTGCCTGCTTAGGAAGGCAGAGGGAACTGAAGTTTGATCCTTGGCAGCACATGCCATGCCTGCCCTGCCCTCATGGTGGGCTGAGCTAGAAAAAAAGTCAGGTAGAAATTATGAGTCATAAATCCTGTTTCAAAAATGTATTCTGAGAAATATTTCCACTCTGACCCTCAGCTTCTTCCTCAGCTCCTGTCTCCCACTCACAATGATTCAAAGCTTACTAAAGCTGAGAGGAATTTTCTTTATATGTAGGCAGATTTTACAGTGTTCCAAAATATCTTCAATTAAGCCCGCCCCCTACACCACACACATGCACCTGCTATTTACATTTCTTTAGCTGCAGTGTTCCTAGCTGTCTCTCAGCCCCATTTCCTGCTTTGCCATGCATTGCTCAGAGCTGCCTTTGTAGAGCTCACTTGCTGATGGGAGGAACTTTGGGAAAATAGAGGGTCCAAAGAGGGGAGAATCTCCTTTGCCTTCACTGGTACACCCTTCAGGGGCTGTGTATTCTCAGTGATCCAAGGTCCACGGGAAAAACCCTCCATGTTATGCTCTTAGCTCCCAAAATACAACTCAAGAAACCTGGGTCTGGAAGGAGCATTTGATGACAGTTTTCATAGTTGGTGATTTCTAGGATGCCCTGTGTCCTTAAGGTCACTTAAGGTCACTTAAACTCTAGGTAAACTCACTGCCTCACACCCTCCCACACAGCTAACCATAACTCACTTAGAGAAAACCAGGGTTATAAAGTAGGAACAAATAGAACAATTTGGGGAACAGTGCAAACATTAAACCTCCCTGCCTGTCTGGGAAATGTAAGTCTTGTGACAATGGTGTGACATTCTTGAAAAATTCCTTAAAATGAGCTAATGGGGTAATGTGTTGCTATGGAAAGCTGAAAAGTATATAACCTGGAAACAAAGCATCCCAGTCAGTCAGGAGCTTTTGATAAAAGCTTCCCCAATCCTTCACACTTGGTCTCTTTTGTGAGGGTTTATCTTCACTTGCTGTAGTCTGCTGTTACACTTGTGTATCACCAGCCCATCTCAACCTATGCTTAAGAAATTCACTTTCTTTTTTCTCTTATATCATTAGAACTCTGCCAGCTCCCATCAGTGATTCTAAAAAGGAAAAATACTTTGGTAACATAGAAATTGTTATTATCCAAACTAGATGATAATTTTTTTCCTGGATGACTACTTCCCTTGGTGATATTTAGCAGTTCTTCCCTGGATTTCATCCCTTTTTGTCCTGTGTAGTGAGAACCTTCATCTCATTTTAAATAATAGCTTTTACCAAAGGAAATGTCTCCTTTTAGGATATCATAATAAGCTAATGGACTAAGGGATCAATGTTGTATATGGTGGAATATTAGAAATGTGCCATAAAATATGGAAAACAACTTAGCTACTCTATAACACATGCAATTATTGTAAAAACTATACGTGAGAAAATATGTACCAAACCATTTTGTAATGCCTTATGACAAGATTACATGCAATAAAAACCTTGTCTTAGCAAATCAGAATGTTAGAGGATGCTGTCAGCAATAATACTGCAAAGACATGTCCATTACCAAAGAGGGGCATTATCCTAAATTTACTCTCATTGAAGATTGATGTCTGCTATAAGCCACCATCTGTCTCTAGATTCTATGGTACTACAATGCTGTCACTCCACACAAAGGGGGTGGTTTGTGGCTTGCTGTTCCTCTTCCATTTTTCTTTTCAAATTTGAGGATGAACAGACAAGTGTCAAACAAAGTAACAAAGTATGACTGATTACATGAGGTAGAAGCATTAAGACCCCCAAAACTTCAGTTTCCCTTAAGGAGCAGAATGCATTGACTGAATTGTTTGGATGTGATTACCTCAGTGATTTATGCTAGTGGATTATAAATTGTTCTGTGACAAGAAAGTGTATTTCAGCACATCTGGTCAATTTCTCAAATTCCCCAATCAAAATAACTTGGTGACATTTTCACCAAGCATATTAGTTTTCTTTATTTGAATAGCTTTTTAAAAAAAAATATGCAGTAGATGAACTTTATCTCACTGCTGTTTGCTTACTGAATAGACTAGCAATCTCCACTTCTTTTGATTCCTCTCCCTGGTGAGTATGTTTGGCCCTTCATTCCTAATATATGTTTTATAAATTATATGCACTTATGTGTCCCATACTTGCATTTATAATTATGCAAGCATAAAATCATGAAGACGTCTAAGTATGTGTACCAACGCACTCCATGGCATGAGCTGTCTTGTGCACACTGCTGGTGCAGAGCTCACGGCTGTTGGGCCACATTGGAAATCCCAGTTTCTGCTGAACTTTGTCTGCTAGAGGTAGAGTTGCTGAATAAAGCACAAAACCCCAGTTTTGACGAGAGACACTCAGAATGA
Source organism: Ctenomys sociabilis (assembly GCA_004027165.1). NCBI lineage: Eukaryota > Metazoa > Chordata > Mammalia > Rodentia > Ctenomyidae > Ctenomys > Ctenomys sociabilis. The sequence goes on along the minus strand of PVKA01000603.1, from coordinate 127,448 downwards.
AAGAAGACATTTACTATTTACCTGAAGTTCAATCTTAACTGAGCATTCTATGTTATTTATTTACTTATTTGCTAAACTTATCAACTCTGTTCAACTGAATGCTATACCACTTTTTGTAGCCCTTTTCCTATTTTACTTAACCCACTCTTCTGCCAAGTTCCTCACCGAGCCTGAAAATGTTGGTTCACATGGTTAAAGCCATGCATTTTGCTATGGCTTCTTTACTTGAATGATGTGACCCACCTGTGATGGGTTCTATATTTCCTACCTGAACCTCGTCCTTACCCAAATAAGGCAATGCAGAAATAGTCCTTGTGGATAGTTTAAATGGACTGTGTGCATGTATAGGTTAACTACATTTCTTTCATCAATTATTTATTCAACACTATTGTTTTAGACAGTAGGTTTAGTATCCATGGTATTAAAAATCAGGAATTCTGATCTAGTTCACCTCAGAGTAAAAGCCAGTATCCACAGTTCTGTTGCTGCCCCTGTCGCAGCCAGGAGACTTGCCTCTCAGCTGCCATGTTGTATGAGCCTGACCCATTCTTTCACTTTCTTAGATTTTATTCTAAATTTTATCTAAAAGATTGGCCTTGTTTTTAAAATTATAATCCTTTCTGTACTTGTTTCTCTTTATCACTTCACGTTTTTCCTGTGCATTTACCACTAATGATCCCTATCTTTACTTGAACCTTATCTTTCTGTCCTTCTGGAGCACAGATTTCATAAGGACAGGAATTTTCTGTTTTGTCCATAGCTATAAAGCAATGCCTAAACAACTCACTAAGAAAGAGCCTCAAATATAGAAAATGTCCCACAAGTACTGAATAAATGAGCCCCTGTTCTCAAGGAGATAAATATCTTGTAGAGGACAAGGTAGAGGGCAGAAGGATGAGGAAAGGGTCATGTGGATGCTGAATCCTGGGAGGTCCCTGTACTGCCAGAACAAGGTGGCATGCTACAAAGAGCAAACAGGTCACAATAGGGCCAGTGGCATAGGTGAAGACTGCCAGGGGTAAGACAGTAGGAAGGGCCAAGGAAAGGGAAGAGTTTATTCAGCTGGAGGAAGGGGGAGCTTTCCAGAAGAAACTGCTCTTCTGGAAAAGATAGATTGGTACATAGATTGGTCTAGAATTAATCTTCATCTCATGGCTTCTGAAGATATTCTGAGATGATAATATGTACTATTATTATTTGAACTCTACTGCAACTTCAAGTTTATTGCTTTCTACACATTGTGATTTTTATTTCTGCCCAATTTGTATTAAGTAGGTAGTTTCAAATACAGAAGTGAGGAAATTCAGACTTAGAGAAACTAAATAGAATAATTTGAAATAAGTGTTAATAAGTGACAACATGGGATTCAGACCCTGAGCACCCTCTCAGGATGTCTTTTCTGTTGTCCTGTGTTTTCCCCCTAGATTCTCACAGCACCTTCTCTGTGCCTATGTTGTCCATAACACTAAGCACAGTGCATGGCCTTTTATGTTAACTTGTCTTTGTTCAGTGACAACGACCTGCCTTTGACAGTATAGAAGCAGAGCTATACTTTACCAAAGGCCCCCAAAACTGGAGAACAGTAAAGCATGTTCCTGACTCCCAGCATTCTACCTCAGCTGTTAAGTTTGAGCTTGAGTCTCAAAGAACTTGACCATGAGCCCTGGCCCAGGATAATATTTCAGCACTTGTTTTTTTTCTATTTTAAGCTCTAAGATTTCTAGATATTCTTTTCCTAACTTTTCCTTCTCTCATTACACTGTCTTCCAAGTGTACCCTGAAATTTTGATAACAAAGATGTAATACATAACTTATTAGTTACATACTAGGGTATTTGAACTGGCAAAATCATTATTATATTTAATGATAAGACCTATGTTGAGGACCAGGGATAGAATTCAGAAGCACAGTTCCTGCCTGGCAAGAACAAGGTCCCAAATTTAATTCCAAGTTAAAAGAAATATCCAAAGATCTTCAGGATGATCACAAACCAATGTTCACTATCAGGGGGTAATGTAATCCCTGCTGAGCATGCATGGTCCAAGGAAATATATGCATCCTGCAGTTGATTTTCATCAATAAAAATACTGTTTTATTGGTAGAGAGGGCTGGTTGAAGAAGAGTCCTGAGCTCTTGTTCTGGCTACGCCTCTAATGAGCTATGTGTGCAATGCCCATTAATGTAAGTGTTCTGGACTATGGACAGCTTAATTCTGAGTCGCCTGTACAAGCCCTTTCATGTGAAAAACTGCATTTTTTTTTCATTTAGGCAATGAACCTTCATGGTGACTAATTTTCTGATGTCTTTTGTAAGTTTCATAATTCATGGAGCTCAGACGTGTTAGAAGCTTCACTTAATTTTGAGAAATACATGGTAATTTTGTGTGTAGTCTTCATTTACACTATAGGGGGCAGTAACAGGGTATTGCCCTAGGTGTCAGAAAGAGCATCATGAGTTTTTATTTCCTTGAAGACTTCTCAATCTCATCAGTGAAAACTTCTTCTGGTGTCACCAGAGAAATAGATTTCCTTCAGACCCTTGGGTCAGAAGTACAGGTATTCATGGGCTCTTAGCAGTGCCACTGCGTGAAGTAAACGGGAGTAAGGATTTTGACTGTGTTCCATGGCTTTACATTAGACTTGACCTTCGAATCACGTTTAACAGAGTACAATCATAGGTCAAAATCAGTCATGTTCTCGTCTATCAAGGAGAATTGATTTAATTCAGTTTGATTTTATATAATGCTTTGAATTTAGGAAACTACAATTTTATTGAGATTTACAGTAATTGGTTACATTATGAAAATGTTAATGTATAAACCATTTCACAAAACTTTAACATGCACATGTACAAATAAATTTTATTGGTACGTGTTATGTAAAGCACTCCTATATTCATGGTGTAACTCTTCTGAGGACCTGGAAACCATAATAGTTAAAGAAAAAATCCTTTTGAAAGCATCCATAAACTTCTTTAGGCAATATAACTCTGTTAGAAATCCTGTACAGCACAGTGAAATTATTTTTATGCTATGATAAACTATCTTTGCTTCATTTATTTGCTGCACATATTTGTACTCTGTGATACTTTATTTTTTGGAGAATGACGTTCATCTTCACATTTCTCCAGGTCATTTCTTGCTGATCAAAGAAGGACCAGGGGCTTATCATGTTATTACTTGGAGTGCATTTAGATTTTTTAGAGTCTGTTCAGTAACACAGTCACAAAATCAGTAAGTATATATATACACATATATATATGTGTATATATGTTTATTTTTTATTGAAGAACAAATAGCAATGAGATAATTTCAAGACAAATTAATAAGACAGATTCGATAACTAATACATTGCAAACTGTTTTCATAATGTTTTGGTATCATACAAGGTACATACATACAGAGACTATTATAGCAGATGTCTCTAATCAGTGAATTAAGACAGTATAGCTGTATACTGATCTTATTTTTTATAGCTGAATTAAATCACAGATTCAATAATTAATAATTTCTACCTTATTATCTTCCTAGTGGTTGTCCAAAGTACTAGAAGCCAACATAACATCTTGTCCAACCAATATTAGTGAAAATTTTGCTTCTCATAGAATTATGCAGAAGCATGGCATATTTATCCTAACTGTACTGTCTATACAAACACATCATGGTTCTTCCTTTGTACCCCTCTTTTTTGTCTAGACCTGTCAAAGATTGGCACTCTATTGTCATTAAACCAATTTGATGTTTAACTGAACTCGGCGACACAATCCAACGCAGTCCAGCATTCCACAATAATAGTGAGTTATCAGAAGAAGTTGTTGACTATAGCCAATTACAGCTCAACTTATTATTGCGGCCCCACATTATATACCTCAATTTTATATTTTTCTGTTTGATGGTTAAGACTGAGACAGAGCAAGACCTATAAGCAGAAAATGTAGTTTTTGTTTCTGATGAGGTCTTGTAATCCTGTACTTCATTCTGTAGATCCTTTGTGTCAGCCATGAGGATGAGTCATGGCCAGTGCTTGAATATTTTGCTATGTGTGAGAGCCTGAGAGAAAGTTTTCTCTTCCCATGACTCTGACCAGGCACACTATAGATCATCAGCCTCCTTACTCTGTGGCTTTATAATCTGCTTGATCAGAAAATTTGGGGCACAACTGAGTTTCATTATGTTACAGTACAGGCTATGTTCTGAGTCTTCACTGACCTTGAAAGGCTATGGCCAAAATGTTGGCTGACCTTGCAGCTCTTCTATTTCTCCAATTTTTGATCTGTGAAATTAGGTTGTTAACCATCCAGAAGAAAAGCTGCTTAGTGCTCTGCAGCATATGCCAGTCAGTTTTCCCTAACTATCTGACTAAATTCTTTTTAGTGGTTGTTGTACATTTCTATTTGTATTTCGTCTTCTGACTTCTTATATTAGGGAGAATATATGATATTTGCACATGTGTGCCTGGTTTATTTCACTTATGAGTATCTTTTCAAGTGTCATCCACTTAAATATAAATGCTTCAAGTTTATCATTCTTTATAGCTAAGTAATACTCCATTATACAGAAATGCTACATCTTTTTCAACCATTCCTCACGTGATGGACATCTTGGTTGTTTCCAACATTTTGCTCTCATAAATTTTGCTGCTAAAAACATAGGTACACATATATCACTACGATATAATATTTTCAGTACCTCTGGGAAAATTCCAGGTAGGCGGATAGCTGGCTTGAATGGAATTTGCAGTCCTACACTTTTGAGGAGTCTCCACACTGACCTCCACAATGGTTGTACCAGTCTACATTCCCACAAGCAGTGGAGAAGGATTCCCATTTCCCCACATCCTCTCCAACATTTGTTGGTGGTTGATTTCCTTATGATAGCCATTCTTTCTGGAGTGAGATGGTATCTCAGTGTTGTTTCTATTTGCATTTCACGGATGGCTAGCGATGTGGAGCATTTTTTCATGTATTTATTCGCTTCTTTAATTTTGTCTTCTGAGAAGTGTGTATTCATCTCAGATGCCCATTTCTGAATTAGGTCTTTAAATATGAAGGCCCTAATATATCTTAGTTCTCTATATATTCTAGAGAGCAAACCATTGTCTGAGTGCTTATTAGTTAAGATTTTTTCAAAATTTGTGTTGTCTTTTCACTTTGTTGATAGTTTCTTTTGACAGGCAAAAACTTTTCAATAAGAGTTGATCCCAGTTGTTAATTCTTTGAAGTGTTTCCCTTACAAATACTAGTTTGTTCATCAATTCTTTCCCTACCCCTATGTCTTTAAGAGTTCCTCCTACATTCTCTTCCAGGAGATTGAGTGTTTCTGTTTTAATTTTGACTTTACCTTAGTGTGTGGTGATAGAGCTGGGTCAAGTATCAGTTTTTGGCATGTAGAAAGAAAGTTTTTCCAGCACAATTTTTAAAGAGGCTGTGTTTCTGCCAGTAAGCTTGTTTGGCACCTTTGTTGAAGATCAGGTGGCTGAGTATGTTTGAAGATGCCTCTGCATCTCCTAATCTATTCCACTGATCCTCAGTTCTATTTCGTTGTCAGTACTATGTTGATTGTATCACAAGGGCTTTGTAGTATAATTTCAAGTCAGGAATTGTGTTGCCTCCTGCCTTGTCTTTATTGGCCAAAATTGCCTTTGCTATTCTAGGTCTTTTGTGGTTCCAAATAAATTTTAGGAATTATGTCTCTAGGTCTGGGAAGTATGTTGGTAGCAGTATGATAGGGATTGCATTAAATCTGTACAACAATTTTGGGAGTATGGCCATTTTCACAATGTTGGTTCTTCCAATCCAGGAGCAGGGATATCTTTCCATTTTCTGAAATCCTGTATAAAGTCTTTTCTTAGGGTGTTGTAATTTTCTGTGAAAAGATCGTTGACTTCTTTGGTTAAGTGAATCCCAAGGTATTTCATTTTCCGTGGTGCTATTTTAAAAGTTATTGTTTCTTTTGTTTCCCTTTCAGTGTGCTTGTTATCTGTGTAGAGGAATGCTATTGACTTTTGTATTGAGTTTGTATCTTGCTATGCTACTGAATTTGTGTATCAATTCTAGTAGTTTCTTGATGGAATTTTTTTGGGTCTTCCAAATAAGGTACCATGTCATCTGAAAATAGTGATAATTTAACTTCTTCTTTACCTATTCTTATTTCTTTTATTTGTCTCTCTTTTGTAATGACTATTGCTAATGATTCCAAACTATATTGAATAGCATAGGTGATAGAGGACATCCTTGTCTTGTACGTGATCTAAGAGTAAAAGATTTCAGTTTTTCCCCATTTAGGATTATATGAGCTTTTGGATTGTCATAGATGGCTTTTATCAAGATAAGATAGAGTTCATCTATTCCAATTTCTCTAGGACTTTGAACATGAATGAACGTTAGGCTTTGTAAAAACCTTTCTCTGCATCAATTGAGTTGATCATGCGGTCTTTAGATTTCAGTCTATTAATATAGTGTATTACATTTATAGATTTTTTTAATATTGAGGCATCCTTGCATCCCTGGGATGAATCCTACCTGGTCATGGTGTATGATCTTCTTTATGATTTGCTGTATTCTATTTGTTAGGACTTTATTGAGGATTTTTGCATCTATATTTGTGAGGGAGATTTGCCTGTAGTTCTGTTTTTTAGTTGTGTCTTTCCTTGGTTTTGGAATCAGTATAATACTTTCCTACAGAAATGATTGTGGGAGGACTACCTCCTTTTCAATTATATTAAGAGGTTGAGGAGTGTAGAGATTATATCTTCTATAAATTTCTTGTAGAACTCAGCTGTGAATCCATCAGGACCTGGACTTTTCTTTGTCTGTAGGCTTTTTATTATGTTTCGTATTTTGTTATTGGCTTATTGAGAGTTACACCTTCTTGGTTCAGTTTTGGTAATTTGTACCTTTCAAGGAATCTGCCCATTTCTTCTGTGTCTTCTGTTCTGTGAACATAAAGATTCTCAAAGTAACTATAGATAATCTTTTGAATTTCCACTGGGTCTGTGTTGATTTCACTCTTTTCATTCTTTACTGCATGTATTTTAATTTTTTCTTTCCTCTTTTTGATGAGGTTGGCTTGAGGCTTATCAACTTTATTTAGTCTTTCAAAGAATCAACTTTTTGATTTGTGCATTCTTTGAACTGTTTTCTTCATTTCAATTGAATGAATTTATGCCCTAATCTTTATGATTTCTTCCCATCTTTGCGCTCTGGTTTTAATTTGCTCTTATTTTTCTAGATGTCTGAGGTGCAACATTAGGGTGTTTAGTTGTTCCTGTTCTGTTTTTCTAATGTGTGTGTTCATAGCTATCATTTTCCCTCTGAAAATTGCTTTCATTACATCCCATAAATTTCAGTAAGTTGTGGTTGAATTTTCACTGAATCGTAGATCTTGTTGAATATCTTGTTTAATTTCTTCTGTGAACCTGAGTAGGGTGTTGTTCAATTTCCTTGAATTTAGTGGGTTTTGCTTCTTTCTTTTGTCATTTAGTTCCAGTTTCATTGCACTGTGGTCAAATAATATGCATGGGATGATTTCTGTTTTCTTTCATATACTTAAGCATTACGTATGGAATAGTATGTGGTACATTTTGGAAAATGATCCATGTGCAGTTGAAAAAAACATATATTTAGCTGTGATTGAGTGGAACATTCTGTATATGTCCACTAGATCCATTTATTCCAAGCTCTGTTTCAGTTCTGCTACTTCCTGGCTAATTTTTTGTCTTGTTGACCTATCTTTTTGAGATAAGGGGTTGTTAAGGTCTCCTGTTAAGATTGTAGTCTTAGATATTAGGTTTTTCATGTCCACTAAGATTTGTCTTACATGGTTGGGCACTCCTGTGTTTGATGCATAGATATTTATGAGTGTTCCCTTCTCCTCTTGAATTTTTGTCCTAACAAGTATATAATGGCTTTCTTTGTGTTGTTTGATCCTTCTTGGTTTTAAGTTGAGACTGTCTGAGAACAGAATTGCTATTCCTGCTTTTTCTGAGGTATTGGGGCATAGTACAGTTTTCCATCCTTTGACTTTAAGCCTATGAATATCATTTTGAGTTAAGTGTGTTTCTTGTATACAGCATATTGTTGAATTTTGTTTCTTAATCCACTGTGTCAGTCTATTTTTCTTAATTAGTGATTTTAATCCATTTATATTGATGCTTACAATTGAAATGTGTTGACTTATGATTATTATGATATTAACCTTCTATGTTTATTCCTTTTTATCTTCTGTTTAATTGTCTGTCCTGTTTAGTGTGTTCCTTCTGTTCTCATTTGTGGAGTTCTGGTCTTTGTGGTCTCTCTTCTTTCAGTAGCCTGTGTAGGGATGGCTTTGTCTTCATGAAATTCTTTAGTTGTTCTTTGTGGTAAGTATTTCACTTCTCCATCAAAGTTGAAAGAGAGTTTTGCAGAGTATAGTATTCTGGGCTGAAATTTGTTTTCTTTGAGGACTTGAAGACCTCTGCTCCATGCTCTCCTTGCCTTCATGGTTTGTGCAGAGAAGTCAGCTATGATTCTGATGGGTTTTCCTTTGAATCTGATCTGCTGCTTCTTTCTAACAGCTTTCAGTATATTATTCTTGTGTTGGATTTCTGGGATCTTAACTATTATATGTCTCGGTGTGCTTTTAGTTCAGTTGAAGTTATCTGGTGTTCTATATGCTCGATTACCTGAATGAGGATTATTTCTTCATATTTGAGAAGTTTTCTGCAATTACTTCTGCCCATATTCTTTTTATATCATTTGCATTTACTCCATCATTCTCACTGATGCCACATTGTTCATCCTGGTGTCATCCTGCAGGTGATGGATTATTTTTTTCCTGCATTCTCATAGTTTTTAAAAGATCCTTTCACACCTTTTCACTAGCTGCACCAGCGTCTTCAAGATCTGAAACTGTCTTTGCTTTCACTCAGTTTTGTAGACTCCTGATTCATATTTTAATTCTTCTATATCTTTTTCACTCTGCTTCATGCATTGTATTTCTTTTCTGAATTGCTCATTCCAACAATCTGTCATATACCTCATACCCACTATTCTTTTATCCATTCTTTGTCTTCTTTAGAGGTAGCTATTAATTGTTTTTCTGCAGAGTTTCTTCCAAATTGAATTTCCTCTGTATATTTCCAGAATTGTTTCTGTACATCAGATTCTATGATTTCAAAGAATTATTTTTTGATTGCAGAAATTATTTCTGCTTTGAGTTCCTCCTGACCTTTCAGCTGTTGTTTATTTCCTTTTGATATTGTTAATTCATACATTTCTCTTGGAATCATGTTTTCTGCACTTGTTCTGGGTAAGCATTGGGTTACCCCCAGATGTTTCTGGATTTGATTCATTACTTCAGATACTATGTATTCAAGTATTTCTTTTTTTTATTTCAGTCATTAATTCTGGTTTGAGTTCCTCTGTACCTTTCTGCCATTGTTTCCTTGCTTCCACCTCTGTTAATTCATTCATTTCAGCTGAGTTAGTGTCCTTTGCACTTATTGGTGGACTCAAGGCCAGAGATTGCATTTTTCTCCTTGTCTTTGTCATTTTGCATAGCACTGACCTCTGACCTTTGGTGTAGAGCTTTGATGCAGCTATAACTTTAGTGTGTAATGAGATTCGGGTGCTAGTTTATTAAGTTTGAGATTATCCAGTTATGCCTGGCCTGGATCTAGCTATTGTGTTCAGTTCTTTTTTTCTCCAACTCTTCTGGTACAACTGTGAACCTGTGGTTCCCCCTGTTGTGTCCCTAGTTTGGGGAGAACTGGGGAGTGCAGAAGCTCTCCCTCACACTCACCAGGCTGGGCAGGGGTGGATCAAGTGCCAAGAGAATCACTAAAAGTTCTCGCTCCCATGGCGGGTTTGGGGGCAGGGGCTATGGGGAGTTGCTAGGCAGTTCTGTCTGGGGTGTCTCAGCCAGGTCTTTGGCTAGGACGTCTTGGGACCTGATTCTCTGGATGGCGCAGAGTGCACTGGGGGAAGCCAAAGACTCTCCCTTAGACTTACCACATACTCACCCAACTTAGATGCCCAGGGATTTAGGAAAATTCCCACTAGGTCAGCGGGCTTGGAGGCTGGGATCAGGGAAGTTTCTGGGACTCAAACCTGGTGTCCCAAGCCTGCTCTCTTGGCAGGCTTGGGGACAGGGCTCTGGGTAGCGCGGCATGCCTGGGAAGAAGCCAAGGGCTCTCCCTCAGACTCACCACACACTTACTAAACCGGGATCAATAACTACATATTTTTAAAAAATCTTAGCCATTCAATATTGTCACAGAAAATCTCTGGTTCTTTGAAAGTCACAAAGTGAGTACCTCCTTACTGTGTCTTACCAAAGACTCTACTGCACCACAGAAGAGACAGGAAGGGAAGTAAGGTACTGAGGAATAGTAAGTGCCCCTGTGCTCTGCTACTTGTATGTGGAGTGCTGCTCAGTAAGTTTGGAGTATTTGAGATTTTTCTATTCATTGTAATCTTCACTACAAGGTACCCATCATAAATAAAAATAGGCTTAGCATCTTTTAGATATATTTACATAGATTTTAGCATAGTTTTATAGTATATTAATTTTCATTACCTGTAGTTGAATTTGGGTTTGTGTCATATATGTGTGACATTATTGTTGTGGTGGCTATTGTTATAGTTATTTCAATGGGATGTAAAGGCAAGTAGCTTCCTAGATGCTTATTCACAAAGGCAATGAAACTACCTTGGATGTATGTGCTCATTTGTACTCAGATGTTAGACAGCATCATCTATTCCAGTCTTAATCTTATAAACTTTTCTATATCAAACTCAATAATTGACTATTTTAGGGAATCAGTCAACTAGTAGGCTTATTTAAAATCCATAGTACAGTGTGCCTATTTATCCTCTAAAAATCAATATAAAACATATATCAATTATATAAATCTATTAAACCAGGTTGACAGTAAAGGATTGCATTAAATTGTGTGGTGGCCAAGGAAGGCTGTATTTTGTTTATTTTGTCTCATACGGGGTACACCTAAAAAAAAAAAAAACCATGAAAGGACTTGTATAATATAGGAGCTGGTTAGAGATTCAAGAGAGAAAGCTTTCAGAAATAGTTGGATAAAGTTATTCTTACTAATTGGGATGAGGGCAAGGTCAAAGGCCAAGGAAGAATATTAGTCTTGGAAAAATACTCCAAAAGCAGAGGAGATTGAGTGAAGAGATGAGGACAATTCTGAGCTTGAAAGAAATTCTGGCTTTAACGCAGATCTCCTCAGCAATGGGCCAGCAGCTGCATCCATCATTTCCTATTTTCCATGACTTCTGAAATAAGGTCTCTTGGAAGAAATTATATGAAATGGATTTAAATGGATCCCAAAAATCCCTTTCTGACAATCTTATTTGTAAACAGAAAGAGTAATCTTAGGGATACTGGGATTGATCCTCTTTACATGCCAAGGAAGATGTCCACAAAATCCACAAATGGAACAAAGGAGGGACATACCAGACTGCAGTGCCAAAGCCTGCAGCATTTAGTGGAAACCCTTGAGTCCAGCAAAGGAACATCTCTTCCTGTGACAGATCACTTCCTGCAGTAGTCTAGGGATGTTAAAAGATTGATGCACTTTAATAGAGGAATAAAAAAGTAAATGCAGCTACTATTGGAATGGAAAACAGTGAGACTTAAAGAAGAAATGACCTTGAAGAATGGATATGAAATATTTTAAGGAGAAAATAATTCATGAAATAGTACCTGCCTGAAAGGACCTTTTTTCTTCTTGCATCTTTCCAGTTATTCCTTAAGCTGCTTGACCAGATGAGATGTTAGTTATTGTCCAAAAATTTATATGGAAAATTTATTCAAAACTAGTCTTTAACATAGGCTGTATGAACCAAATCAGTCAAATTCTCCTTAGAATAAAAATTTAGGAGTGACAAACTCATTATATTATGAAGAGTAGTGTCCACTAAGTGAAAAAATACTTTTTTTCTCAAGAAATTTTGTTAAGTTTCTTAATATGTTCATTAGATTTTTACATGCTTTGCAAATTAAGTAGAAATACAAAAAATAAAAACACCTTGCAAGTTACTGATAAAAGAAAATGACAGTTGTGCAGCCCTAAAATTATGAAAATACTTGAACATCTATAAATTTAACTTGAACACCTCTAAATTTAACTTACATTTGTTACTTCTTTTAAAATTTTAAGCAAGATTATTAAATTAGAATGGATTGGATCAGATTAAGTAGATTGCTTCTTCTATCACTGACATACCACTGAGCAGTATTTCAGATTGGAGCAAGACAGACAACTGCAACAGTGAAGTGTATTCAAGCATTTCCAGGAACACTTTTGCAGAGAAAACAGTACATCAAGAAATTTGAATAATAATATCTCTTTCTCAGGTTACTTACATGAGATGATATGTGAAAATAGTCATGATAAAACAGACTTTCAATATGGCACAACACTAATAAGAACTTAGGCAAATATTCAACCTAAATGGGTTAGACTTTATTTCCCCCAGAGATACATTGTGATACTGTGCAGAACCCAATCAGTCTAATTTTTCAAATAAAACACATGATCCATAAGACAAAAAGCTGTAGATAAGTCACATACCCTATAATATAGGACCTTTGCATCCTCAACCCTGCAGATACCATTTGTCACTTTTAAAACAAATGCTTTGGTGGTTTAAGATAAGAGTCCACCACGCTCTTGTAATAGAAACACACTAGGGGGTCAGCACATGACCATCCAGTAACTAATGTAAAATGAGAGTGGGGAGGGAATGTGCTAAAAATGTATCTTTACCAGCTACAGAAAGAAATGTGTATTTGAATCTCAAGGTGCTGGAAAGCTTATGGAAACATGGTCTTTTTACTGAGAAAATGCACACAGCTGGATAAGAAGATAAATATTTTGTAGGAAAATGAATAGTTGTTTTAGAGATACTCTATTATGACTCTCATTGAACTCCTTTGTTCTCTTTCTGTTTGTCTGAGTGTCCATCATTAATCAATAAATAGAGAATTATAGCCTTACTAATCATTTCAGTAGAGGGTAACTCTCTGTATACTTAGAGGCAAAGTGGGATCTGAACGAGAAACAGAAAAGAAAGATAATGGTTCTGGGGATCCTTGGTTTTAAACATATACAAAGCATTATTCATCATCTATTTTTCTAAGTAATAAGTAACAGTTCCTTTAAGGAAGATACTTTCTATAGGAATAATTGACTTTTATAACTTGTTCAAGGAAGTAAACTTTCCTTCTTGAACTAGATTATAGAATCCTCAACAATGAATATCTAATTGTGCATTTCTGCCTATGGTCATATGTGGTCTTGTTCATAAAAAGAACACACTTTATGAAAAGCACTTGTAAACCCGAGAAGGCTTGCCAGCCCCAACTCTTCCTCCTGACCATTGTCATTTCTTTGGTGTAACATTATCTTTTAAAGAAAGTAAAAGAGCTGCCTTTCATTTTTAACAATTCAGATGAAATTTTTTAGTTCTTCAGAAGCTATGCTTCACTGAATTTACATCTAATGCACAGACTAAATCTTTCAATACATGTTGTATAATGCAGTCTAGCTTATAGAATATGAACACCGCAATTTAAAAGCACCATCAGCATCATGGTCTTCGTCAGCAAAGCACGCGCCCCACTGCTAGGAGCGCCCTCTGCAGCTTCTCCTCGCGGCACACTTTCAGCACTATGCTCTGTACTCTGCGAGGAAAGGTGGCTGCAGAACTCAGGGCTACCTTGCAAGTACTGGTCTGCAACCCGATAGCACAGTGAAAGCAGACTGATGCCCTGGCATGAGGAACTGCCTCACTATCTGATCATAGAACAGAGCCGTGATTCTTTCTTGTGTGGTTTTTCTTACCTGTGCAGTTATTCTACTTTGGAATGAGTCCCTTTCAGGATTGTTTTAGGATTTCTTTTGTTTGAAGAATAGGTTACAGTGTAGAATCTGATCCCTGGGGAAGGCCAACCAACTCATCTAAGTGAACCAATCATGTGATCTGCTTTGCTTAAATGTATTGTTTATATTTTCTTCCTAAATTATATGCAGAATATAATTTTGTGATTAATTTAATTGACAATAATTCACCTATAGAGTCATAAATAATTACCTCTTTGCTAGTAGGTTATTTTGCAGTGATAAAAATATTTTGAACTTAAGTGAAATTTGTATGGTTTTTGTAAGAATTTACTAAAAGCTATTGATTTGTACACTTAAAATGGATCAACTCATATATGCACTGCATATTAATAAAGTTGTTTTGTAAATGAAGTTTCAATGCTGTTTCCCATGTAAATTAGATATAAATGAAGTTTATCTAAGAAGTTTTTATGGTAGAATAAAATCTACATTAAATGTAGATAGATGTTCAGTGAGTACCTGCTACTTTCTGGCTATTTCATTTCATCAGTTTTGAGGGTTTCTGTAATCAGTCTCCAGAAAAATCAAATAAATCTTTACTATATTTTCAGAAAAGATACAGATATAATGGAGAACCAAGTTCTAAAATTGATCCTAAATAGGTGTGTATTGAGCAATCACTTCATATTTAAACTGAAGTCTCACAAAAGGAAATGAAGACAGCAGCAAAGTTTTAAAGGGAAGAATAGAGACAATCTTGTGTACTGAGATATGCAACCATCTACATAACATACTAGCCTCGTCTGATGGCAAACTAAGTTGCAGTGGACACAGCAGCAATCCTAAAATAAACATCTGCAGAATAGGGGATAGTAGAAGTTTCTGGCCAGACAAGAGGCAAATGACCAGACAGACTAATGTCATGTAGAGCCCAACGTTTAGTTTCAGTAATATTGTTGGCATTTAGGAAAGAAATCTAAGAAGACTAACTGTCTAGTCTACTGAAATACAGAAATGGGTAGATAATAAGAAATAAGTTATTCTAAGTCAAGCAAAGTTGATTTAGAGGCTGACTATCATGGACAACAGAAAGGCTCCGCTTCTACTGTTGAAGCAGAAGATCAAAGTGGGGTTAGTCACGGGTTAAACTAAAGTTGTGTTGTCTTAGATATTTACCTAGGCTTCCTGTAACTTTCTCTGATTTGTTCTATAACTGTGGCTGGGAACTCAGGCAGGGGCCAGGTGGCCTCAGCTCTAGGAGCCAGAAAGCTGTAGAGCTGGAAGCCCAGTGCCTTCCCAGTCTGCAGTGGCGGGTGTGCAAGTGCTCTGTTGTAGATTAGAGAAATGTTCAGGATGACGCGCACTACTTCGTTCTTCGCCTTGGTAGCAGCAGCTAGCTTGGATTTGTCTTCTTTTATAAACATGCTGAGTAGAATTTCAGATGAAATGAAGACCCTGTGAGGCTAACATGGGTGGAATAAAATTTGAGTTGGGGGATATTTGTTTATAATATCAAGTGACACAATATATGCAATAAAAACCCAAATTCAAAAACTTTAGATATTGTAAGATGGAGGAACTAACATGGCAATTTATTTTTTTAAATTTTTTTTAACATGATAATTTTTAAATTTATTATTTATTTATTTTCCATGTGGTACCAGGGATCACACTCAGGACCTTGGACTTGCCAGCCAAGCACTTATAGCACTGAACTATCTTCCCAACCCCATAGCCTGGCAATTTTTAAATAAGCCAAAAATTTGTTAACTTATTTCTGTCTTCCCTCAAATTTAAGTGAGATGATTATAATGAACTTTCACCTAATGCTACCATGTAAGCATCGCTATAGACGGACAAATGCCATCTATATCCTGACCCCACAAGGTGAAGTCAGTAGTATACTGTTCTGCAAAATATATGAAAAACGAAGAGAAAGCTGTGTCACAGGAGCATGCAAATGCAACGCTTGTAGACTGGGCTCTCTAAACCAGAGAAAGTATATGGGCTGATTATCCAAAAACATTTCTACAAGTCAATACAATGAATCAGGTCCAGATGTCACAAACACAATAAATCAATTGACACTGCCAAACTGCTTCTCTCAACAAACTGGATTTAATTAAAACCACTGCTCATTCATGAGAGGCCTTCTAATAGAGCAGATAATATCACTCAGGCTCAACCTCCACCCAGACCTGACATATGAGACATAGTGTGCTAAATTCTAATCTCTGTATTTGTTAAATATGGCAGGGTCTAGTACACATCTAGATGCTCTGTTCCTCCCTTCCATGTCTTCTTCCAATTGTCCTGAAACACTCACTTACAGGACCATCAATCCACCTTCACTGTGATCATGTAGAAAATGCCAGATAAATGCCACGGGCGTATTGACTATTGACTCCTTGTTTTTATAGCAAAAGAAAAAAGAAATATAGCAAAGTCATTAAGAGCAATGTAGTGTTTTCAATGAAATGTATAAAGCAAAAATAGCCCTGTGCTTGTTGGTTTGAAATTTTTTTGTGACTCTTCCTAAGACACTATCTCTAGTTGGATCTCTGTAAAGCTCTTTCACAAATATTTTAAAAAGGGAGAGGAGTAAAAATGAAACACTCAAAAGCTATTATGAATCTTGAGGCTGACAAAGATACATGTTTGAAGGCATCTTGTGGGACTGAAGGTTAGAAATCTTGTTGGCCTTTAAGTAGAAAAGACCCCTCTAGTTTCCTTTTATAAAAGAAAGAGATATCCATCCCTAAGTTGCTTTGAACCTGAAGGACTGAATTATTCAATCACAAATAATCTCTAAACGAAATTACTAGAAGCTTTCCTGGTAGCTTTCTTGTGTATCCTTGGCTCCATTTTATAAAGACAGAGCAGACTATGTTTGGCATTTTGCCTTGAGTTATTGACATGTTTTAAATTATGCTGTTTTATGTCCATTCTTAATAGAACAGAAATCTGCTACAAACGATCTTTATTAACAGACTGCCTCAGGTGCTGAGCAGACCCTCCATCTAATGTCTCAAGCAGACAGGCTGAGCGCTTGTTAATAGGGTTTTCCAACCCTTTGGCTTCTGTGAGATGTAAGTGGATTATGGAGTTTGTTTGTCAGGCTATCTTTTTACATCACTGTTGGAATAATTGCCACGAAGGCCTATTGCTTTGGCCTAATTAACAAAATGTACAAAATCCTGAGTGTAGAACTTTTATCGATTAGCCTTCTCTATGGGAAGCCTGAGACCCCGTGACTCCTGGCTGGAGACAGATGTTCCTCATGGTGTTACACATGGGACTTCAGTCTGTTAATCTACCACGGACCTGTTTTAGCTCTGTGAGCTGCATAAAGTGCCAGGAGAAACTGTATTTATTGGCTGTAATTTAAAAATCAGTCCTCTAAGTGTAACAATACATCCTCTGCAGATTTTACTGTTTGTTTTACTATAAGAATGTTTTCATACAATTATTTCCCCTGTTTTTTAATGGATCTTGACCCTTGAAAAAGTAGTTTCAATAATGAAAATAATGATTAAGAATCAGAAAAAAGTTTTATCTGAATGAGGAAAATTATGACAATTAAACATGAATTGAGGAAGTGAGAATCGTGCAGGAAATGAGCTAAATTATTACACAACTTTTCATTAACTAAATGACCACTTACACAAATATTTCACAGGGAATACAGAGACAAATTAACAGCAAGATCAGGACATACTGATCCTGCTCTCCTGAGTTATTTCAAAGAGGACACAGTAAGAAACAAATCCCAGGCATACTAACCCAAAACTACTGAATTTCCGGGTTATAGTGTACATAATTTTACTTAGCATTTCAATTAAACATTTAAGGGACAGATTCTGTTTGAAGATTTAGGAGGTTAAATTTGCTGCAGGAAATTAGGCCCTGAGTATCAGTTGTACGCAACATTCAGTGGGCATGTTGAAAAAGGTATTGTAGACAGTTTTTGAAGTTTGAAAATACACTTGGTCCAGGTATTAAGGAAATCCAATTTAAAACAGAAAATAAGGCAAATAAAGACGTCTTAGTGTACTTATATACGTAGATTAGATTTGCATATAAATTTGCGTTTTTTAAAAAAATCATCCTAGTAATGAAAGAATTGCTGCTGAGCAAATGGCAGATTAAATCTTAACAGTAACATGGGAGTTATTTGGGAACTCCACTACAGCAGCAGACAAGGAATTGAACTAATTCTGGAAACTTAAAAGCTCTGGGGTAGCTCACATTTTGGTGTTTTGTTCCTTTTCAGGATGCATAAAAATAATAGTGTTGTTTCTGTTTTAATCTCAGAAAGGTATCTGTTGTCTTTTCAGAACAGAGAGGACTTCAGTCATTCAAGCATGACAATTCATTTTAGAAACACAAAAATGTGTTCTTATTTTTGTCATTTTTACCCTCAATTGTAAAGTTGACCGTTCTGTCTTTATGCAAAAAGAGGTATTCGTTATGAACTCTTAGACAGTTGTCTTGAACTTGAGGAAAACTTCCATCCTAGAGGGCTGTGCACGTACATGGGCTATCGTCAATGTGAAATGGAATTCTCAAGAAAAGTGGTAAGCACCATGTCTGTACCAGCATTTCTGAGCAGGCTAAATGTTCCAGAAAAATGCATGAGGTATCTTCAAACCTTAAAAATAAGAGTCAGAGTAGAGATGACCTGAGGGTGAAGTAAGTCAAGGCTGACTGCAATGTGATAAGTCATTCTCAGGTGTTCTTCAGTGTGGACTTTGGTAGGGAAAGGCAACGGCACCTGTATCAGCAGCTGTGTCCACTAGCCACTGGGGAATTGAAATAAATGTAGAGATTTGCTTCTTTTGCAGCAATAGCAGTAATGACAACACTCCTAGTAACTAATACAAGCCTTTGTTTGTTGAGCCTTTACCTTGTTCTCAGTTCTTTTTTGTTAGGGCTTAAGTTGTGAAACTCCTTTAACCTTGACAACAATCCTGCAAAAGAATTTGCTATCATTATTTGTGTTTACATCAGAGAACAGCAAGATGTTGAAGGTTTTCTAGCCTGTGAGGCATAGAATCAGAATTTAAACCTAGAACCAACTCTGAGCCCATGGCCCTATATGCAGCATGTTTGCCAGGCTTGGGTTGGCACGTGGGTACCTGTGGTGGAGGCAGCAATTCATCACTCTTAGCCCAGCCAATCGTATTCTTTGGGTTTCGCAAGAGATTGTATTTAAGGTAAACTGGTTTTCACCTGCCTAGACACAAGTGATTTGCAATTATTTCTCTATTAGGAAAATGTTTGGGGCATGAGTGGTCCTTTCTCTGAGAAAATACCAAACAGAGAGGCCTTGTCAGTTTTTTGGCAGAGACATATCTAAATACATAAAAACAAGTTGAAGCACTCTTGTTTATGCATAATTCTTTCTTGGCATCATCTCTCACTTGCCGCAATTTGAAGCCAGAAAACACTTATTTCTACTTTTCTTACTTTAGAAATAATCCAGCTTTAAGTGGATCTAATTCCTTCCCAGAAGAGAAAAAGCCCCGTCAGAACTTGGTTGTGTGTGCTGTGGCTGTGACATCAGAGGTTCTGTTGGCAGCACAGCTGCACAGATGCTGAAAGCTGCGCCCACTCCAGTTTGGTGCTCACTGAGATCTGGAGTCTGGAATGGAGCCGTGGGCAAAATACAGGGCCGAGTCTCACCCGAAGCCAGACAGAGCCTACCTAATCCTTAATCTCACTGCTCATACTTTAAGTTTCACAAAATGAGTACAAAATGGTGAGTTGTCCCAACAGAAGGAGGGGGAAAGGCAAAGGCAGCTTCAGGGAACCGGAGAGCAAGCTCTGCAGAGTCCTCGGGAAATCCTGCTCAAGGGCAGATTTACTGCCAGGAAGCCCTCTTGCTGCAAATAGTTCATAAAGCCCATGACCTGTGTACTTGCCCAAGGGACCACAATAACATTTATCTAGCATAAATTAATGTGTTTCAGCCACTAATTCAATTTGCCTGTCTCATTCTTCTGGTTTTGGCAAAGCCCAGACTTACTATAAAGTCATTCTATGACTCACACGAATGCTGTTTGTTAAGGAGTCACACACCACTAGGAACAAAGAGTGCTATTAGCTGAGTAGTCATAAAAATATACCTCCAGAGCACATTTGAAACTGTGCTAATTGAAACTTCCTCTTTAGAGGAGGCTGATCAAAACCAGCTGCAGGAGTCAAGCAACCACAGATTTCAACATCACATGAAAAGTGGAGCAAATTCAGAAAGAGCAGCTTGCGGAAGAAGTGGACATTTCAGCTTGAACAACTGCTCTAACTAGCTCCTAACACACTGCAGAAACAGCCTGCGACTTGAGTCCAGGCATCTTTGCAGAGAAATTTCTCCAGAGAAGTGGAAGAAGAAACCCACACTGAAGTTCTCCTAAAATTCCAGATCTGCCAACATTTCCAAGGAACATGTATGAAAAACCACAAAAGCCGAGTGAACATATGAAAGTGGAGGGGTATGTTGCTCTGAAAGGGAAGGAATAAGACCCTCAGCATTTTCTTTCCTAAGAGGGCCTTTTAAGGACATCCATTAGGGTAAATAAAACATCCAACTCCCAGAGGAGCACACAGACAGTCAGGAAACAAAAAAAACTAGGTGAATCACAGGAAAATAGAAAGGATATTTAAAGGCCAAATAAGAATTAACTTTTCCTCTTTGGTGACATATAGATCCCCCTTTCCAAGGCAAAAGGGCTCCATTCTGCTAATTTTCAGAGTGTCTGCAGAGTGTATAACACAATCATATACCTTCTATGTTTACTTCACTTGAAGATGCTTTTGCCATTGGTTTGTAAAGGAAGCAGTCCCTGATTTATAAATGTGATAGTCACTGAATTTTAAATATAGTAGTAAACTACTAAACATGTGAACTTAAAGAAATTTATATGTGTGTGACATCTGCAAATGTTATAATCAAGTTTGCTTCCTAACACCTTTAGGTAGCATAGTAAATGCAGAAGGATCACTGATCTTTTCATTGATCTTACTTAGCAATTTGTGGAGTCTAATCTTTGAGTGGGGTGGCACAGTGATCCCTGAAGACACGGGGGAGGTAGCTTCATTTATGTTGGTATAGAAAGACTCATGATGAGTGGGAGCAGCTATACATAGTATATGAATTGCAAGGATTATTATGCAACTTATAATTATAGCCTCACGAGTAATGACATGAAAATTAAACTTTTGCCACACTTTTACTTTTATTTGGAATGCATGAAGTGGTAACCTGTCCCTATATTTTTTTTTCTTGTATCACAAATAAAAGTACATTAAACTAACTCCTTGGATTTAAAAGCAAAACAAAACAAAGCACTCACACCAAATATAAGTGATACAGATCAATAACTATACAACTATGAAAATTCTATTTTTTAATCCTTAAAATTCGCATGCAGTTTAACAGAATTTGTGAGCATAGCATGGTGGAGCATTTCTAACGCTTTCTCACTTTCAGGTCGCTTGTCTGGCATTGAGCCATTCTCACTGCACAGTGCAGCTCATGTTCCAGCGCTCTGCTTCCGATTCCGTATATCTTGTCTAAGTAACAAGGGCATTCGGAAATCATGTATTGAGTGCTCTTAGTCCTGAGGAAGAATGCTGAAGAGTCTGAGAACATGGCTAAAGAGAATGCAAGATGAAATGATGAAAAACAGACACACAAAATATGACCAAATATTCATTATTCTGATCTGAAATAGCGATTTTTTTAAAGCAATCATTGACCCTACTCTGCCTAATTTCCTAAAAAATTGAAGTATCTAGAATGGGTGCATTCTCATTTGACACCTGCACTTCTATGACTTCTGCAATTCATAGATCAGTATTACTGCCTAGGTCCAAGATGGCTCCTGAAGCCTCATAGTTTTCACCCACAAACAAGTTGCATAGCTGAATGATCTGTGAGTGAGTGGGACCTGCTGGAGGAGGGGCCGTTGGGCTACAAGCAGCAGCTGCTCCTTTCTGTGCCAGCTTCTCTGCTGTCTTTCACTGAGTGCCTTGTCCTCTGTTGTGGCCTTCTGCCACCCTCTTTTTTCTTGCATCCCCCCACATTAGACTGAAACTGTGAACCAAAGTGAACCCCTTTTCCTTTAGTGGAGGTATTGGGTACTGTTTTTCGTTCATGGGGAAGTGACCAAGACAATCAGAAATAGTTGAAATTAGTCTTCCTGAAAGGTGTGTAAGCACTTTTGTTTCTTTCCTTTTGCTTCATCTTTGGCTCAGAAAGTTGTCCATACTAAAAAAATAGTCTGGCAGTTGTTCCCAAGACTGAGGGTGCTTTGTTCTCAAAGAAAAACAAGGGTCCCCTCCTGTTTTTCACACTACCAATGATTTCTCCCTATCAACAGGCAGAGATGTTACATAAACTCTGAGAAGTCCAATGTGCTGTTTTGAGAAGTGGTGTTGGACATTTGGGAACTAAAACATGATCCAGAAGCAGCAATAAAGAAAGTATTCCACTCAGTCCAGTAAAACTGGATTATTAATCCCTAGGAATTAGGTTAGCATTCAGCATGATCTGTCTGGGATGTCAAACGGACCAGAAGTCATGCGGATTGTATACAGGATAAACCCATATATGTATTTCTTTATAAAGAGTAAAAATTTTAAAAGTTTATCATGAAATAAGATTGCAGAACAAGAAAAATAGATATATTTTAAGGACTCAAGTGAAGAACTCACATTTAAGTCAATGAATTAATAAAAATAAAATTGTTAATTTAAAATGTTGTCTGGTAGGTCTTAATGACAAAGGCAGGTAGGTGACACATCCATGGCTACATTGCTGAGACTCCTTGAGGGTGTGTGGTCAAGACTAAGATGTCCTGAGTGGAGAAGGACTGACTGGATAGTGCCAGAGAGAAAAAATAGATCAAAGAAACAAAGTAACCCAACAATGTTGCCCTGGACATCCAGGTTTTTTTTTTCTTTTCATTTATTAGAAACATGGATGATGGAAGAGCTCTTGGAAGGCAGATAGTGAAAGTGGCAGAGAGCCAGGGATGATACAAGGAGTGTAACTCTTACAGTTATTATTAATTAATAAAGAATTATTACTAATTCAGAGCTGTTATTAACTTACTTTTAAAATGCATGACAACTAATGAAGTTAAGAATTATAGGACTAAATTTAATGAAAAGATAAAATCTCTACACAAATTGATCATGCCTTTGGGCCAATGAAACAGTTTTCCCAGAACAGATGCCAATTCTGGAATGGGTGAGTGAAAAACCAAGAAGCCAAGTAAGAACCTGTCACCAACGTGCAAAGTAATAGGGACAAAAATGGAAGTCTAGGTCAGAGATAAATGCTCAGGAGACTTATGTACGTGCTCCGAGGGTCCAAAGGGTACACCCTAAGAGTAAAGATAATTTGTACATAGCACAGCGACTGTAGGGAATGACATTGGTTTCAGACCACTCTGATTGAATTTTAATAATGTTGATTTAATCAAATAATAAAGATGGCAATCATTTCAGATTGCTAGTGTCACTAGTTGTCTGCTAAAATAAATGTAAAACTCACATTTTATTTATCATGTATTGCTTCTCATCACATGTAGCTTACTGAGGTACATTTTACATTCAGTTAAACTCTCCTATGTTACTCTGAAATTCTGTGAGTTTTGACAAGTACTGGCCCTCACATAATGGACATTACAATGAACATAAAGGAATTCTATTATCTGAAAACATTCTTTCATGTTCCTTTGTGATTAGTTCTATCCTATCACCTTGCCCATGACTAACACTGACTTGATTTTTGTTATTATAGTTTTACCCTTTGTAGGATTTACCATAAATATATTCAGTGTTTTCTTAGAAACAACTCTAATTTGAGTTAGAATGTTTTACTCAGCTTAGTAGCATGGTATGTTTTAAATCTGTGTGCTTTTATAAGAAAATACTGCTCTCTTTATAGTAGGAGTGTGTACTATAGTTTCTCATTCCTCATTTTGTGGACATTTAAATGGTTTCCAGGTTTGGGCTTTAAAAGGCTATATAAATTTATGTACACATGAAAGAAGAGAAAAAGATATACTTAGGTATATATGCAGATTAGTTTGGATAATTGTATTGTTGATTTCTGCTGGTCTTTTGAAAGGAGCAGTTAACACTTAAACTTTTGTTTTCTAACTAATTTGAAACTAGTATCATATAGTGCAGCAACGTTGAATTCCTATCACTTTATTCAGTGAATTCTTATATCGTTTCTAGTGTTTTTTTGTCATTAGTTTGTATTCTTAAAAAAAATAATGTACAGTAATTTTGTGTAAACATACTTTTGATTTTCACAGAAATAAATGTTTGTTCTCAAGGATTCAGGTGTTTGAAGGTTGGCCCCAGTATGGTGCCGTGGGAGGTGGACCCCACGGTACTTAGAAATCATTAGGTTGTTAAGGGGATGCCTTGTGGGCCAGAGCTCAAGATAAAAGAGGAAACAAATACAACTGCATACTTCTCTGGGGGTGGGCACCAGGGACTGATATTCTAAATAGATATGAGTCACCTTGAAAGAACCCAAATGAGTCATTATCCCAACCCCAACAGGAAGAGACCTTGTCCTGTATTCATGTCCACTTGCTGCTTGCTATGTGGCTTATTTCCTCATTTGATACTAGATTTAATGAATTTTACCTGAGCAATGGTGCTTGCAATCTCATTGACCATAGCTTTGTGCCACCTCATGTCCACCTAAGCAAGTTTCCATGTTCACTACCACCTTAGATCCACCTCACTGCATGGCTTTCCTCTCTAAAAATCCCTGGAAGAGACAGCTTCCCGGGGACAATGCACTTTGGCACACCTTCTGTCCCTGTCTTGGACAGAAGCTTTCTTTTTCCCAATAAATATGTTCTGCTTATAACCTCCCTTTGTTCCCAAAACTCATTCTTCAGTTTTAGAGAACACAAACTTGTCCCAGGTACCTCTCAGATTGGGAGTTTCATTTTTCTCCTATATCATTTTGGAGTTATCCACCCTAGATCATTTTCTCCCTGATTCAATGACAGTCAACAAGGAGAGAGTATGGAGGAGAGAGTTAGGTTTTCATCTCCTTTTTAGGAGATCTCCTAGGACTAGAGCCATTGTTTTTTTCTAAAAATTCAATAAATCATGACTCAGTTAAAAAAAGAAATTAAGGTGGTTTGTAATGGGACCCTGAGATACTTCTTTTATAGTGTAGTTGTAAAATTACAAGCTCTGCCAACTGCAGACCTCGTTGGCTTCCTTTCTGGCGATGTGAGCTCTCTCTCTCTGGCTTGTCCCTTCATTGTGGTGGCATTGTCATGTCATTAAGGAGGCCCTTGCTAGAGCTGACAATGGAACTCTTAGGTTCGAAAACTGCAAGTGAAATGCATCTCTTTTGTTTGTACTTCATTACCGACCTGCAGAGACTTTGCCACAGTAGTAAAAAATGAACTAGTACAGTGGCTGTTCCCATTGTCTATTCCCACCAACAGTGCATGAGAATTTTGATTACTTAATGTGCTGGTTAACATTTGGTGCACTCAGTTTCCTTTTCTATTTTTTCTTTAATTAAAAAAATAAAAACAAAAATAGACACTTCAAGCATGCAGTAGTAGTTCTTTGCAATTTTAGTTTTTAATTTCCTCAAGACTAACAATGTTCCATTTCTTGTGCATAGCTTTGTCAACTTTTTTTCTTTTATATTTTAGTTCTTGTGTCACATTTTAAATTTGGTGGTAGTGGTTGTTATTTTCCAATTGAATTTTCAGTTTTTTCACTTATTCTAGGTACAAGTCCTTTATCAAATATCTCTTTGGAAAATATTTTATCATAGTTTGGGGTATTTTTTTCATAATCTTTTCCAGCTTCTGTCAAGGGAAAATCATTTATTTTTTCTGTTTGTGTGTGTGTGTGTGTGTGTGTGTGTGTGTGTGTAGTAAAATTCTTCACCTAACCCAGATGACAAGATTTTCTCATATACTTCTTTTCATAAGTGTTACAGATTTAGGTTTCACATTCCAGTGTGTGGTTGTTAGAATTAAATTTTGTTTCTGGTATCAAATATGGGTTTAGTTTCACTTATTTGTATGTAATTATCCAATTGTTCCAACAATATTGTCAAGAACACTATTGTTTTCACTGGTTTGCCTTGGAAGACTTGTTGAAAATCAATTTAACATATTTTTAGCCCTATTTCTACACTGTTTAAAAGTTGTTTGCACTGATACATATTTTCATTATTTTTCTTTATTTTACCCTTTTAATTGCTGTGGATTCAAAGTAAGCCTTATCATCTACACAATCGATAATATTAATATATTTTCAGTTCTAATATCTTTGCCTTTTACCTGTAAACTTTATATTCAACTTTTTCACGGATCATCTCGTACTTTTGTACACACACACATAAGCACACAAGCACAGAGACATACACTCATGCAGATTTTTGCTATTTTAACCTAGATTACAACAAATCTGTACATTTTTAGAAGAAAGTTAACATTTAAAGAATAGTAACTCTCCCAGTCCATGAATATTGCTTCATGTCTCTTCGCACCCAAATCTTGCACATAGTTCATAAGCTTTCTCATAGGGTAGTTTACATTTTGGTGTCATTGTAATTGTTTTATTTAATTTTAGTTTCTAGTTTTACGTTGCAAATATATGGAAAATTTAGATTTTAATATATATATTTAATTTTTCCCAATAAGCTATTTAAACTTAGCCGTAATTCTCTAGTAAAGGTTTTAAAAATTTTGTAGAATTTTTACTTTTTTTGTTTTTTATTTTACTTTTATTTCTTATACTTTTTAGGGAAGGGTCTATAGGGTGTTCAGGGTCTCACTACTAGATTAGACTTGTAGAGATCCATCTGCTTGCAGCCTCCAAAGGGCTGGGATTACAGGCATGTGCCATCACGCCCAGCCTCAATCGCCATCTCAGTGTGCTGCATGGGAGGAGGACCAGCAGGCCTGAGGATCCAAACCCTGGCTCCTGCACCTGTTTGCAGCCTCTTAATCTGCCGAGCTATTTGGCCAGCCCAGATTTTGTAGAATTTAATGTACATATTCCTGTCAATTTTTAGTAGACTTTTTTTAGTTTTCTCAAGCTAGACACCTGTTATTTGTTTCTCTTACATAAAATTCCCTAGTGGAATGAATGTGTGTTTTGGCTTTGTTACCAATTTTAAGAGAAAATCATTAGTTTTCTACCCTCACATGTGATATTACTTGCGCATGTGGTTTTATCAACATCCTTTATCTAGCTGAAGACTTTTCCTCCATTTCTGATTTTACCAAGAGGCTTTTCAGAAAGTCATAATATTGAATTTTATTAATTTATTTTAAAGAAATAGAAAAATAATAGATAAAACATTGGAAATAACACACAAGTTTTAAAAAACAAGATGATAAGTATTCAACAGTGGTTGTTACACTAAACATTGTTTACAATGTAGTTGTTCAGATTACGGATACTGAATTTTGTCAAATGAGAAGTAAACAAGAGGAAGTCCTGAATCCGCACTTCTCTGATAAGTTTCCCCCTTGTGGGAGACTTCCACTCCAGAGTGCTCATTCTCCCAATGCACATACTCAACACACAGTTCAGGCTTCTCAAAACTTTAAGACTGGTATGTCTTATTTTTCCCTCTCAAAGGCAAATAAAAATGACAAGTGTATGTTGTTTAGTTCTACATTTGTGGTATGTACTGAAAAGAATACTTTTGTTCTGTGTTTTTACTGAAAGATCATGGGAGATAATAAGTGCTTTCTCTTCACAATGCTTGCTGCTTCCACTTCCTTAGTACCATTCACATGTGTGAATTTGTTCAGAATAACTCTTCCTTTTATGAAATTCATGACTGTGATTTTGAATGATGAGTTGACTTTTATTTTTTTCCCACCCTTGAAAACAAAAAACAAAAAAAAAAATTAAAATAAATCATATGTTTACTGGTGAAGAAGTGAGCTAGGTTTGAGATTTCTGAAAACTGGTACTCAATAAGGTACAGCAATGCTAAAATTAAAGTTGAAGAATCATAAGAAAAATGGTATACATAATGATCAAATAACGATTTATGAATTAAACAATCTAGAGAATCTATAACTTTTTCATATATTTAGTTGTTTCGAGGTCTCACTACACAGCTTGGACTCCTAATGATCCTCCTGTTTGCAGCTCTAGGATTATAGGTGTGCGCCACCATGCCTGGACTCTGGCCAGGTCAACCTGCCCTGGGAGTGGGGCTGGAGCCTGGGATCAAACTGCAGTCCCTGTGCTTGCCTAAGCTTGCCTAAGCTTGCCTAAGCAGGCACTTCAGTCTGCTGAGATATCTCACCAGCCCAGGAACCTATAACTTTATAATCAGATAATTGATAGTGCTACTAATAGCAATTATAATAAAAAGGGTAATATCACATATAGCATTTAATATAGCATAAGTAATATAAATGTATATAGATAATCCATTGCTATACTATAAAACAAAACAGAATCTAGGTTCTCTGTCAACTAGAGATTCAGGCTTTCTAGATATTCATGCCAAGGCTAGGTGTTCCATGCACCGTTCATAACCAACAGCATGGGAAAAGTATTGGGGTAGGATGATCTCTGTCCAGTATGAGACTCCTCTAGTGGAAGGCTGCAGAAAGCCACTGTAGGCCATTTCATTGATGACATCATCCTCATCAGGAAGGATGAGTGCAGGGTAGCTGGAGCATACAAGGCCAACCGCAGACAAAGATGCTTTGGCTCTATTCTGTGGATCTGAATTTCTCGTGTCTTTTCAAAATTTCATTTTTCACTTCATACTGCAAAACTATATGGCTTTGGGGCCTGGGAGATGGCTCAGTGGAATAAGTGCTTCCTTGGCAAGCACAAGGACCTGAGTTCAATCCCTGCTTCAGCAAAAAAAAAGGAAAGTAAGTCTCTAGTGTCTTATTTATTTATTTATTATTTTATTTTATTGAACTACAAATGTCAATCAGACAGTTTCAAGACACCTTAACAAGACAGATTCGATAAATTGATACATTGCAAACTGTTTTCATAATGTTTTGGTATCGTACAAGGTGCATACATAATATTATATTTACAGATATTATTTTAGCAGATGTCTCTTATCAGGAAATTAAGACTGTAGCTGCTTACGTATCTTATTTTTTATAGCTGAATTACATCAGAAATTCAATAATTATTTTCCTAGAGGATGACCATAGTACTAGAAGTCGACATAATATCCTGTCCAACCACCATTAGTGCAGATCTTGCCTCTCACAGAATTATGTAGAAGCACAGTGTTATCTATACCAACTATACTGTCTATACACACACATCATGATTTTTTGTTTCTATGCCCCTTCCTTTGTCTACACCTGTCAAACGTGGGCACTACCTTGTTGTTCAACTAACTTAGGTGCTTGAACTCAACACCACAATCCAACCAAGTCCAGCATTCTACAACCATAGTGAGTTATTCAAAGAAGTTGTCAAACATAGCCATTTACAGCTCAGCTTAATATTATGGCCCCGCGATGAATACTTCATTTTTATACTTTTCTGCTAGATGGTTAAGACCTAGATAGATCAAGACTTATATACCAACACATGAACTTTATATTTCTTATGTGGTCAGTGAAGTCCTCTCAGGGTTTATCTTGTAGTCCTATACATTATTCTGTAGATCCTTTGTCTGTGTCATCCATGTGGGTGAGTCACGGCCAATGCTTGACCAGTTTGCTCTCTGTGAGAGCTTGAGAGAAAGTTTTCTCTTAATGTGACTCTCAACAGGCACACTTTAGAACTTCAGTCTCTTTCCTCTGTGGCTCCATAATCTCCTTGTTCAGAAAATTTGGAGCTCACCTGAGTTTCATGATGTTGCAGTACAGGTTCTCCTATGTCCTGAGTCTTCGCTAACCTTGAAAGGCTAGGGCCAAAATGTTGGCTGGCCTTGTGGCTCTTCTATTTCTCCAACTCTGATTTGTGATCTTAGGTTGTTAACCATCCAGAAGAAAAGCTGTTTAGGATCCTGCAGCATATACCATTCACTTTGCCTTATCTGACTCAATTGATTTTAGTTGTTGTACATTTCCATTTGTATTTCTGCTTTTTGCTTCTTGTACTAGGGAGACTATACGATATTTACACATGTGTGTCTGGTTTATTTCACTTATGAGTATATGTTCAAGTGGCTTCCACTTCAGTATAAATACTTTAAACTTATCATTCTTAATAGCTGAGGAATACTCCATTATATAGAAATACCACATCTTTTTCAACCATTCCTCATGTGATGGACATCTTGGTTGTTTCCAACATTTTGCTATCACACATTGTGCTGCTATAAACATAGGTACACATATATCTGTATGTATCCAGATCCTTTGGGAAAATTCCCAGTAGAGGGAGAGCCGGCTTGAATGGGATTTCTAGTCCTACTCTTTTGAGGAGTCTGCATACTGACCTCCACAATGGTTGTACCAGTCTACATTCCCACCAGCAGTGGAGAAGTGTTCCCTTTTCCCCACAACCTCTCCAACATTTGTTGTTGGTTGATTTCCTTATGATAGCCATTATTTCTGGAGTGAGATGGTATCTCAGTGTTCTTTTTATTTGCATTTCACGAATGGCTAGCAATGTGGAGCATTTTTTCATATATTTATTTGCTTCTTTAATTTCGTCCTCTGAGAAGTGTGCATTCATCTCAGATTCCCATTTCTGAATTGGGTCTTTAAATTTGAGGGCCCTGTTATATCTTAGTTCTTTATATATTCTAGACAGTAGTCCTCTGTCTGATTGTGTATTAGTTAGAATTTTTTCAAAATCTGTGGGTTGTCTTTTCACTCTGTTGACAATTTCTTTTGACATGCATAAGCTTCTCAAGAAGAGTTGATCCCAGTTGTGGATTCTTTCAAGTGCTTCCCGTGCGAATATATGTTTGTTCATGAACTCTTTACCTACCTCTATGTCTTCAAGAGTTCCTCCTAATTTCTCTTCCAGGAGATTGAGTGTTTCTCTTTTAATGTTTAGATCTTTAATCCATTTTGACTTTAACTTAGGGCATGGTGATAGAGCTGGGTCAAGTTTTAGTTTTTGGCATATAGAAATCCATGTTTTCCAGCACCATTTGTTAAGGAGGCGATCTTTCTTCCAGTGAGCTTGTGTAGCCCCTTAGTCGAAGATAAGATGGCTGAGTGTTTTTGTAGATGCCTCTGCGTCTTCTAATCTATTCCACTGATCTTCAGGTCTATTTTGTTCCCAGTACTATGTTGATTTTATCACAGTGGCTTTGTAGTATAATTTTAAATCAGGAATTGTGATGCCTCCTGCCCTGTGTTTATTGGCCAAGATTGCCTTTGCTATTCTAGGTCATTTTTGGTTCCAAAAAAAATTTAGGATGAATTTCTCTGTATCTGGGAGGTATGTTGGTGGCAGTTTAATAGGGATTGCATTAAATCTGTACAGCAATTTTGGGAGTATGGCCATCTTCACGATGTTGGTTCTTCCTATCCAGGAGCATAGAATATCTTTCCTTTTTCTGAAATCCTCTATGATCTCTTTCCTTAGGGTGTTGTAATTTTCCATGAAAAGGTCTTTGACTTCTTTGGTTAAGTGAATCCCAAGGTATTTCATTTTCCGCGGTGCTATTGTAAAAGTTATTGTTTCTATTGTTTCCCTTTCAATGTGCTTGTTATCTGTGTAGAGGAATGCTATTGACTTTTGAGTATTGATTTTGTATCCTGCTATGCTACTGAATATATGTATCAGTTCTAGTAGTTTTTTGGTGGAATTTTTGGGGTCTTCCAAGTAAAGTATCATGTCTTCTGCAAATAGTGATAATTTAACTTCTTCTTTACCTATTCTTATTCCCTTTATTTCTCCCTCTTTTCTAATGGCTGTTGCTAAGGATTCCAACACTATATTGAATAGGAGGGGCAATAGAGGGCATTGTTGTCTTGTACCTGATTTAAGAATAAAAGATTTCAGTTTTTCCCCATTTAGGATTATACGAGCTTTTAGGTTGTCATAGATGGCTTTTATCAACTTAAGGTAGAGTCCATCTATTCCAATTTTCTCTAGGACCTTGAACATGAATGAGTGTGTTGGACTTTGTCAAAAGCTTTCTTTGCATCAATTGAGATTATCATATGGTTTTTAGATTTCAGTCTATTGATATAGTGTATCACATTTATAGATTTTCGAATATTTTCGAATATTGAACCATCCTTGCATCCCTGAGATGAATCCTACCTGGTCATGGTGTATAATCTTCTTGATGATTTGCTGTATTCTATTTGCCAGGATTTTGTTGAGTATTTTTGCATCTATGTTCATGAGGGAGACTGTCCTGTAGTTCTCCTTTTTGGTTGTGTCTTTCCCTGGTTTTGGAATCAGTATTATACTTGTCTCCAGAAATGATTTTGGGAGGACTTTTTCCTTTTCAACTTCATGGAAGAGTTTGTGGAGTGTGGGGATTATATGTTCTATAAATTTCTTGTAGAATTCAGCTGTGAATCCATCAGGACCTTGACTTTTCTTTGTCGGTAGGCTTTTTATTACGTTTCGTATTTCGTTGGCTGTTATCACCTTATTGAGAGTTGTTGTATCTTCTTGATTCAGTTTTGGTAATTTGTACCTTTTAAGGAATATGTCCATTTCTTCTGTGTCTTCTGTTCTGTGAGCGTAAAGATTCTCGAAGTAACTATTGATAATCTTCTGAATTACCACTGGGCCTGTGGTGATCTCAGCTTTTTCATTCCTTATCGTTTGTACTTGAATTTTATTTTGCCGCTTCTTGATGAGGTTGGCGAGAGACTTATCAACTTTATTTAGTTTTTCAAAGAAGCAACTTTTTGATTTGTGGATTCTTTCAACTGTTTTTTCATCTCAATTGAGTTAATTTCTGCTCTAATCTTTATGATTTCTTCCCGTCTTTGTGCTCTGGGTTTTGTTTGCTCTTCTTTTTTAGCTGTCGGAGGTGCAACATTAAGGTGCTAATTTGTTCCCTTTCTGTTTTCCTAATGTGTGAGTTCATAGGTATTATTTTCCCTCTAAGAACGGCTTTCATTGCATCCCATAAATTCCAGTAAGTTGTACTTGAATTTTCATTGAATTGTAGACATTGTTGAATTTCTTGCTGAATTTCTTCTGCAACCCATTGATTGCTGAGTAGGGTGTTAGTTTCCATGAATTTATTGGGTTTTTCTGGTTTCTTTTGTCATTTATTTCCAATTTCATTGGATTGTGGTCAGATAGTATGCATGGGATAATTTCTATTTTCTTGCATATACTTAGGCATGACCTCTGGACTAGTATGTGGTCTATTTTGAAAAATGACTGGTGTGCAGGTGCAAAAAATGTGCATTCATCTGTGGTTGGGTGGAACACTATGTATATGTCCACCAGGTCCATTTGTTTCAAGCTCTGGTTCAGTTCTGCTACTTCCTTGCTAATTTTTAGTCTGGTTGACCTATCTTTTTGAGATAAGGGTGTGTTAAGGCCTCCTGTTAAGATCGTGTTCTTAGACATTAAGTTTTTCATGTCCCTTAAGATTTGTCTTACATAGTTGGGTGCTCCTGTATTTGGTGCATAGATATTTATGAGTGTTACTTCTTGCTCTTGAACTTTTCCCCTGACCAATATATGGTGGCCTTCTTTGTGTCGTTTGATCATTCTTGGTTTGAAGTTGAGACTGTCTGAGAACAGAATTGCTACTCCTGCTTTTTTCTGAGGTGCTGGGGCATGTAGTATTGTTTTCCATCCTTTGACTTTGAGCCTATGAATGTCCTTTTGAGTGAAGTGTGTTTCTTGTATACAGCATATTGTCGAATTTTGTTTCCTAATCTACTGTGCCAGTCTATTTCTTTTAATTGGAGAATTGAGTTCTTTTACATTTATGGTTATAATTGAAATGTGCTGACTTATGTTTGTCATGATATTTACCTGGTATTGTTTACTCCTTTGTAACCTGTGTTTAATTGACTGTCCTGTTTAGTGGGTTTCTTCCATTCACATTCATGGAGTTCTGGTCATTGTAGTCTCTCTCTAGAACATCTTTCAGCAGCCTGTGAAGGGATGGCTTTGTCATCATGAAATTCTTTAGTTGTTCTTTGTCATGGAAGTATTTCACTTCTCCATCAAACTTGAAAGAGAGTTTTGCAGGGTATAATAGTCTGGGCTGAAATTTGTTTTCGTGTAGGACTTGAAGAACTCTGCTCCATGCTCTCCTTGCCTTCATTGGTTGTGTAGAGAAGTCGGCTGTAATTCTGATGGGTTTTTCTTTGAATGTGAGCTCCTTCTTCTCTCTCGCAGCTTTCAATATATTATTTTTGTGTTGGATTTCTGCGATCTTAACTATTATATGTCTCGGTGTGTTTCTACTTGGGTTGAGGTTATTTGGTGTTCTGTATGCTTCGGTGACCTGAATGTTGGGTTGTTTCCTCATATTTGGGAGATTTTCTGTGATTATGTCTCCCCAAATTCTTTTCATGTCATTTGTATTGACTCCTTCATTCTCGTTGATACCAATTATTCTCACATTGCTCATCCTGGCATCATCTTGCAGGTGATGGATTATATTTTCCTGCATTCTCGTTGTTTTTAGGAGATCCTTTCTCACCTTTTCACTAGCTGCTCCAGCATCTTCAAGATCTGAAACTCTGTCTTGACTTTCA
Organism: Ctenomys sociabilis; assembly: GCA_004027165.1. Lineage (NCBI taxonomy): Eukaryota > Metazoa > Chordata > Mammalia > Rodentia > Ctenomyidae > Ctenomys > Ctenomys sociabilis. The sequence goes on along the minus strand of PVKA01000603.1, from coordinate 92,926 downwards.
CTCAGATGGTTTTGTAGACTCATGATTGACATTTTTAGTTTTTCTATCTTTTTGACTGTGTTTCGTGTGTTCTACTTCTTTTCTGTATTGCTCATTCAAGAAATCCATCATATTTCTGATTTCCTCAATTTTTTTATCCATGTCTTCTTTAGAGGTAGTTATTAATTCTTTTTCTGCTGTGTTTCTTCCAAGTTGGATTTCCTCTGTATAATTCTGGACTTGTTTCTGTATTTCAGATCCTATGACTTCAAAAAGTTCTTTTTTGATTTCAGAACTTATTTCTGCTTTCAGTTCCTCATGATCTTTCTGCTTTTGTTTCTTTGCCTCAAATGATTTTAATTCATACATATCAGCTCGAATAGTGCTCTCTGCACTTGTTCTGGGTGAGCATAGTTTTTCCACCCAATGTTTCTGGAATTCATTCTTTATTTCAGATACTATGTATTCAGATATTTCTTTTTTTAATTTGGGGAATTACTTCTCATTTTATTTCCTCTATAGCTTTCTGCTGTTGCTCCTTTGCTGCTGTATCTGTTAGTTCATTCATTGCAGCTGAGCTAGTGTCCTCTGCCCTTCCTGATGGACTCGAGGTCTGGGATTGCATTTTTCCCGTTCTCTTTGTCATTTTGTATAGCACTGATCTTTGACCTTTGGTGTAGAGCTTCAGTGCAGCTATAACCTTAGCTTGTTATGAGATTCGGGTGCCAGTCTTTTAAGTTTGAGATTTTCCAGATATGCCTATCCTGGATCTAGCTGTTGTGTTCAGTTCCTTTTATGCTGCAGCTCTTTTGTTTCCCCTCTGTTGGTTCCCAGGGTCAGCCCTCCTGTGTCAGGCTGGTCATTCCTCAGGTGGGCGGGCCCAGGCTTTGGTGGGTCTTCTGGGCTCACAAAAGGATAGTGGATGATCTTATTCACTGAGTAGGCTGTACTGGGTTGACCAGCCTGTGCTGGGTCTGGGTCTACAGGCCATAACCCTAGAAGGCTGGCAAAGGTCCCTGCGGTGCAACGGGCCTGGAGCCCTCACTTACAGGCCAGGCTGTGCTAGGTTTTGGTCCATGGCGTAGGACCAAGGATTGCTGAGAAATGTCTCTCCGGTGTGGCAGGCTTGGAGTTCTCACTCCAGGCCGACCTGCATTGGGTCTTGGACTGTGGGGTGTGACCTGTAATCACCTGGAAATGTTTCTCTGGCACGGTGTGCCTGGAGCTCTCACCGGGCCATGGGGGGTGGGGGGCAGGGAATCCCTGGGAAATGTCTCTCAGGCACGCCGGGCCTGGAGTTCTACACTCACAGAACTTCGGTGCCCAGAGAGTCGGGGAAATTCCCACTTGCTCAGCGGGCTTTAAGACAGGGGATCTGGGGAGGTGCTGGTTAGTGGGTCCTGAGGTTTCAGGCCAGTCACTGACTTGAAGAGCTTGGGGGCAAGGATTCGAATAGCACGTGTGGGAAGAAGCCAACAGCTCTCTGCAGACTCACCATACTCTCACTGATCTGGGAAGCCTGGTGAGTCGTGCAAATTCCCACTCGCTGGGAAAACTTGGGGCGGAATCCAGGAGGCTGCTGGAGTCAGCTGCTGTCTCAGGCCATGGGTCGCACTGTCTTGGGAGGTCTCTGGGGCTGGGCGGGCACGGGCGGGATGCAGGAGGATGGCGGAGTTGCTGTCTAGTGTCTTCCAATAAAACTATATGGCTTTATTTCTGTGACTTCCTAAGTGGATTATCTTATACTTAGTTGTGGTTCCCTTTTCATCTCTCATGCACTGACTCTAAGTTAGTATATCTGTGTATCACTCAGGGTATTACTAGACAAACAGGTATAACACAAGATGTACAAATGTATAAGAAAATGTAAGATTGGCTTATGATGGGCAGCCACAGAGTTGGATGTGGAAGCATGTGGAAGGTGTTTGCACACCAGAGACTGAAGGATTCAAGCCAAGGCCTGGTGCCCACTGCAGGGTTTCCTGCAAGTCTGTATCAGGAGGCCAATGGGTCTGCAGTGGAAGGCTGATGAATCTACACTAGAAGGCTAAAGGATCCAGGGAGGAAGCTAGAAAGTCAACTAGAAACCAGCGGACGATGTCTAAACTGAAGGTGAAAACTGGAGCTCCTCAAAAAATGGACTCCTCTGACATTTCCCTTCTATGTCCTCTAAGTGATGAGCCACCCTGGGGTAATTCCTTTGCCTCCTAGGGTGTAGAACTGCTAGTCAATTTAGTTAAGCTTCAAAACTTCTCAAATTGACACAATCAATCACCACTACAATCAGAACACTATTAACCAAGTAAGATGACTCTTGATGGAAATCCTTGAAGAAATAAACAAGGGAGTAAAGGAGTATGCAGGGATTGTGTTTAGCCTATAAATTTTTGGTATTTCCCCTGTGACAAAGGAAAAAGATAGCTGGTCAGAAAGAGCTTCTGCATAGAGAAGAACTCTGAGTAAATCTTGGCCATGAGAAATGAATTTCCTGAGTAAAGGCTGGTGGCTAGTTCCACTGTGGGCAACACTACCTGTCTCTTGCACTCTTCACACACTTTGTCATTGCTAGAGGTAGTTTGGCGCAAGCATGTCTTTGGTATGAGCACATAATTTCGAAATGAGAATATCTGAATGATGACTACTCTGTTCCCCTCAGCAGTTGCCATGGAAGGAGGACCTGAGCCACATAACCCATTGTCCACTACAGGCCACCTCCTGGCCCACTCAGGTTTACTTCTACTTGCCTATGTGGAGAGAGCCAACTCCAAAGGCTACAAACTGAGACCAAAGAATCTATAGGAGATTCTTAACAGTCCTTTAAGGAATGGGGCTTCTTAATTTTTGCAAGTTATTTCACTAAACATAAAAAGAAGCAAAAATGTCACCAGTATGACTGAGCATTGGTTTGGCTGCATTTGTCTGAAACCCTAAAACCCTAGAATAACAGTAGCTTACACATGACAGCACTTCATCATAGCAACACACACACACACACACACACACACACACACACACACACACACACACCTTTAAGCTTTAGGCTGAATTGGTAGGACAGCTTTACATCCTCGTTGTCCATCTTTTTATTCTACATTTCATTTTAAAGACTGTTGTCTTAGTTACTCTTCTCTCCTTGCTGGGACAAATACCCAACACCCAAAATGAAGGAAGGAAAGGTTTATTTAGCTCACAGTTACTGCGGGTTTCAGTCCATATTCAGCTGGCTCCACGGCAGAGGGGCACATGGTAGAGAGCAGCAACAATGACAACAGAGAACAGTTGATTAAGAATGTCTGTCTCTGTCCTTAGACTGCATTCAGGCTCTCTGCCCCAGGCTGGGGAAGTGCTCACACCCATAATCCCAGCTATACTAAGATCCCAGTCTTGGATCCACATAATCCCAGGGGATCATGAGTTAATCACAAACTCTAGAAGTCCCCACCCCATGACTACATGAGGCTTTGGCGGGGGGGGGGGGGCAACTAGAGACAAACCATAACAACTGTGTTATAGAAAATGAGGATAACAGTCCTCGAGAAGGACAGCAGAGTGGAATAGTGCAGCCTCCCCTTTTGGGAGGCTTCCTGGAGACTTCACGCATCACGTGATGTGGGTGCAGTGCCGCCGCATCAGGCTGCGGTGTTATGTACATGAAACTCCATGAGAGTTGTACATAAAAGTGTAAGAGCCACTCAAGTTTACTGGGTGGGGATGCCGAGACCAAAGCAAGCAGGGAAATTGCAAGAAGTCTCCAGAGCTCCCCTATCTAGAAAGAAAGATTTAGAAAGAGATTCAAGGTAGTTTTGGGAGGTAAGTAGGTTTCCTCCTTAATCAAATTACTTTTAAACTATTATAATTTTGACATAATATCAAAACTGCCCAAGAAAGCATAGGAAAGAGAAATTGTCTGCATTATGCTAATGAAAATAAATAGAAATAAGATATGAGATGAACATTTATTACAGAATTAAAAACAATAAACTTGTCTCAGTGAAGATTTTTCCTAGAAATACTGGTACTGTTAACATGAGCAAATGCTATGAACATTGTAGTAATTTGAAAATACACAGATTTTAAAACAAAAATAAGTGACTGATCTTTATTAATATACCTATACCATAATTAAGGGATAACAAATATATTAAGTATTAAACTTTAAGCACATTATCACCAAAGAAACTATAATTCTATGCACTGGTTGCTGTGTCTCAGATTTTATAAAGGCCATAGGAAAAGCAAGAACAGTGAGGTATAGGAACTTATGAGAGAATTTGTGACTGCCAGTGGTTGACCTAATTATTTACCTGTGAAATCTAGGAAGGTTAACAGTGAACTACCAGAATTAAAATGAGAGCACTTACATAATGAAAAGTATAGTACTGATAAATTTGACTACCTTAAGCTATTTTTCTTCAGTATAAAGACTCCTGGAGCTAAATATAAGTCATATGCTGGGAGAAAGCATGAGAAAAAACATAAAATAAGGACAGTATCTAGTATGTGAATAAAAATGTGAAAGTGAAAAATGGGTAAATATCGCGAGGACTAATTCATAGAGCTAACTAGGGTGCAGGTACATATCCCACCGTACCACATACTAACATATCCAGCATTAACAGCAATCAAATAAATTAAAATTGACGCAATGAATCGAACCTATGATATCAGCACATGTCAAGACTCAGAACCCATCAACTGCTTGTGAGTTTCAGGGAAATGTTTCCATGCACTGCTTTGGAATTTAAGTGGACCCAATTATTTGGGGCGATTTAGATAAAATCTAAGCAAGTTCTCCCAGCTTAGGAATCCCACTTGGTTTCATCCTAGAGCATGCTACTAGAGCATCCTAGAGCATGTCTTGGCCTCAGGGACAGAGAAGCCTTTCAGGAAAAGATGTGCAGGTTCTACGGTCACTGCCCTCTCAGCCCAATACCAATCTATGTTATAAGGTGAATTGTGCTCCCAAGCCCTCAATTCTTTTTTTTAATTTTCCATAATTTTATTGAAGAACAAATAGCAATGAGACAGTTTCAAATCAAACTAGTAGAAAAGATTCAATAATTAATACATTGCATAGTGGTTTTGTAGTGATTTTTTGTTGTACAAGGTGCATAAATGATACTCTGTTTACAAACACTATTAGAGCAGATGCCTCTAGTCAGCGAATTAAGAGAATGTAGCTGCATACCTATCTTTTTTTAAAGCTGAATTATAGTACAGTTTCAATAATTAATAATTTTTAGATTGTTATCTTCCTAGTGGTTATCCATAGTACAAGAAGCTTACAGCATATCCTGTCCAACACTATTAGTACAAATCTTTCTTCTCATAGAATTATTCAAAAGTACTGCATATTTATCCTAACTGCCTGTTTATACAGGCACAGAATGGTCCTTCCTTTGTATCCCCCTTTTTTTTTCTTCCCTGAATTCTTATATTCAGATATAAACTCTAAAACTTAAGAATGTAGCTCTGTTCAGAGATAGGGTGTTTAGGTAGGTAATTAAGTTGAAGTAAGTCGATAGGGTGGGTTCTTATCCAAATGAGCGGTGTCCTTCTAAGAAGAGCAGACTAGGATATAGAAATGGTATAGAGTAAAGATCTTATGAAGACAAGAAAGCAGTGGCCATCTATAAGCCAAGGACAAAAGCCCCAGGTTGGAAACCAATCCTACCAGAATTTTGATCTGAGATTTCTAGCACAGAGAATTTTGAAAAATATATTTCTGTTGCTTAAGTCCCCCAGGTTTGTGTTACTTTGCTACTGAAGCCCTATACAGTGACAGAAAGAAAATTTTCTTATAGTTCCAAATGCCCCCAGGAAGGCATTATTGAGAAACTCTTGTAGCAGAGGCATGCTAGGAAGACAAGGTGTTTTCTGCTTTTCTTTAGCTGTTACATGAAAAGTCTTGATTACACGTGTGGTGTACCACAGCAGAGATGTCATCTAACATAATGTTGAGTAAAAACAAAGCATCACAATGTGCACAGGGTGTTACCATTTGTGTTTTTCATGCATGAAAATGTAATATACATGCAGAAACACCTGGAAACGTGTAAAAGCTGTGGTGAAGAAGATTTTGTACCCTCTCCACAACTTAGGTTGCCGCTGGGCAGAGAGAACGGATGTGGTAAAGGGCTCTGGAGACAACAAGTGGGCCTACTGCTTCTTTTCAGAGGGTCACTGCTTTGAGAAAAGTACACAGCAAATCTGACTGTTTTGACATCTACCAGATGTGGCTAGGAAGTACATGAGCTTGTGTTCAACCATTCTTTTAGTTTTATGAATGTTTTTGAAACATTTTTTTAGAAGGATGGCCCTATATTTTATCACAAGACAAACCAAATTTGGGAACAGTTTCTTTCCCATCGAGGAATTAACTTTTAAATTATAGGTAATGGCTGGTGGGTTTTGAAACCAACTTGGAAGATGCCGTTTGTTGTTCCTCCCTCATTTCCTCCTCCCCACTGTAGGGACTCCAGCTAATCCAGCAATTCATGTGCTTGCGTTCCATGCTGCAGCTGCGTGCTAATTCTAGACTAAACCCCTCAAATTAGCAGTGGATAATAATACACTAATTAAAACTAGAACACAAAGCAGTTCTTCCAGAAGCGATGTAGAAAAACTCACTGATTATTATCTGTGTATACTATAACAATTTTAGAGGCTCATTACTGACACTTATAAGAAAATATACTAAAATAAACATGCTCAAAGTTGCTTCTTGAGTCATACCACTTTGCTTCTCATCTGAGAAATATGCACAAATACCACCATTTCAGTATCACCTATTCCTTTGCTTCTTCCCTTCTCCTAGCAAGAATCTCCACATAAAAATAACATAGCCACCCTAACAAAATAAATTGCTATTTAGAAAATATTTTATCATAGTCATTTGACAGAATTTTTCTGCTTTGGCTACTTGCAGTCTCTTTTTTAACCTATTGACATTACCCTGATCCTTATTAGATAAAATAATATGAGCTTACTTTTTGTAAAATTAAGTAATTCTAAATTGTGTTAGTTCTTAAATTACTGCACAGTGAAAATAACTAAAATGGACATTTGATGTCTCACTCATTCTTAACTGCACAGCTGTATAATTGTAAACATTTTTAAATATTTAGAAATATTTAGGGCTTGTATCTTCGTTAAACTAACAAATTATTTAATGATTTAGTTTAAGTGTTATAATTAGCTACCTAGGACAATATGGCAGACTTAAAATGATAAAGTTTATGCTTGAGACTATGTTGCCTAGGAGGAGTCCCAGATTGGTTGAAATGCACATGGGAAAATCCATCGGTCCATTCCACACTTAAGTCAATGAGTATGTAAGATACCTTTTATTTTATAGCATTAGTGTCTCTATCTAAGACAAAATAACAATATTCTATTCCCACCAATTTTTATCTTTTGTTTAAAGCAGTTTAGGTGGTTTTGATTTCATTCCTTGTATGACAGCATAAAGAAATTTTAAGAGAAAGAAAGCTGCCAGATAAGCAGCTGTTCAAGGAGTTCAGGTAAAAGACTACAGATGGTCTGCAGTACTCAAGTAGAAGCAGAAAAGTGTTCACAGAGGACATAGAGCAGCAAAGAGCCAATTGAGCAAAACTTTGTGGTGTGTATGGGGACGGGCACAGAAAACGAATTAGAGAACTCTAGGATTACTCTGCGATTTTCGCCTCAAGAAACTGAAAGGATAGGGTTGTTATTTTCTGAATTGAAAGATGTAGAAAGAGAAGCTTGGGGAGACTGTAAATAAGGAGTTAGGTTTTTGAAATTATTTTGAGACGTCTTTTAAGCATTTAAATGACTGTGTCAACTAAGGAATTTGGTCTTCAAACATGATGGGACAGGTAAGGTTAGATCCCCTCCTTTGAAAGTCATCAGTGAAAAGGCGATGTTATAACACGTGATTTGCATAAAGCTCACTAAGAGATGGCCGGGATGGAGTAGAAAGAAAGGATCGCAGAACATAAAAGAACTACCATGCAACTTCAGTAGTACCTGGGTGAGAATAGTTTTAATAGAAAAGAACAAGAGAGTACGGATTTTATAGTACGGCCATGCTTTCTAAACATATTGACCTTTGGAAACATTAGAACAGCATAAAATTCCCATAAAATGGTACTTGTAACCTTTCAATACAAATAGAAAATTTTTCTAGTGAACTTTTAATTTCTCTGAATCACATAAAACCAGAGATGAGTGGTCTGAAATTGTGCACCAATTTTGGTAATACTTTACACAGGTCTGGTAAAGGTCTCCTCGTTAGCTGTCAGGGGACTTCGCTCCTTTCGGAGCAATGTGTGGTTATCCCTCTCTGGTCAAGTGTGCAGCAGGCACGGCCTCGCATTACTGAACCACTAGCCCTCACTCATTAGATCTTTTTGTCATGTTAGCATTAATGGCAAATGCAAGCAAAAACCATGGGGAGGACAGGCTTTGTGGATTTGGATGAATATTCTGAATTTTCTGAAATAAATAGAGACTCCATGTGTCGTTTTTATTTCCTATGCCATGTAACAATTATAGTTATTCTGCTCAAATATCCGTAGCAGTGAGTTCAGTGACAAAAATAGTGCTTGAAAAACAAGAGAAGAAATGGCAAACATGTTATTTATTTGCTTAAATCCATTATAATGGGACTGGCAGTGTTGGTCTCATTAACGGAGGGACCTTTCTTTCCACACGCCAGCTGGAATAATAAAGGCCATGTGACATTTAAAATGCAATTTCTGTGCTATCAATAGACAATTCTATTCCTGATACTTACTGATCACAGAGGAAACAGATCTGAGTGGAATGTAAACCGTCTCATTCCTCATCTGTGTCCTCAACAAAGACAGCACTGGGCTAAATGCTACAGGACAGTGACCAGGATATGCTGACGAGTACCTGTGTCAAAGTGTGTGAATATTTGTTTGAAGCACTTGTGCCACTGTCCTTTTGCTGTGTGACAGGCCAAGAGTTGGTAGAGTACATCTGCTGCATTTTTTCTTGAACAGCCAAAAAAAATTATAATTAGGGGCTATTGCTTTATGCCTATAAATATCCTGCTCCTTTTGAAACAAGTTGTTCCAAGCAAGTGAGAAGAGTGTATATCTCCCTTTTCGAATGGTTAGCAAGTGCAGGCTCATTTTCGTACCTTCGCTTTAATAATAAACAGTGATCTTGAGGAGAAACATACCGTTAGAGATTAGGCAGCATATGCCAAAGTGAGTTTTGACATAAATATATGAATCAAAGTTACTCAAAGTTATTTGTATTAAGAGTTTGACTAAACCTTATGTGACCAGATATTTTCAGTGCCTTACAGTGCACGCTGTGTGCATTATATCCACATTCCTCACAGGTAGCTGGTATGTGCACACAGAACATACTCATTCTCTTTTTTTTAAATTACTTTCCCTACTGAACCTCCCTCCCCCCACCATGGCTGGGCCTCCTTCCCATTTATAGATATCGATCGGCTTATTCCTTTGTCTTTTGTTTATTTATTTATTTTTGTCTGTTTGAGACAGGGTCTCACTATGCAGTTCAGGCTGGTCTTAAGCTCACTTTGTAGCTCAGGCTGGTCTCGAACTCACAGCAGTCCTCCTGTCTCAGCCTCCCGAGTGAAGGGATTACAGGCCTGTGGCACTCTGTCTTTTATTTTGCTGGGCAGATATGTATTGACTTTTCCTTATAAGAGAAGCCACGTTGTATTTAAACTTGTGTACTATTATTAGTGTTTTCCAGTTCCTTCCTGGCTGTTTCAACACAGATTCCAAGTGAAGAGCTTTGGAAGAGGATTTCTGAGCATCCCATTTTCTTGGCTAAAGGAAAAAAAATAGCAAACCAAGAGGCAAAGAATGGCCCATATGCTATATCACTTGGCTGGCCAAGTCTCTCCATTCTTACAAACTTCAGCCTGAAACTTGAACGGCTTCCAGTTTCACTTGACCCAATTTATCCATTTCTACTAGATACACTTATTCTTCACACATTAAAACTAAAGAATGAACTGTAGATCATCAGATTATAAGATTTTCTTCTGACATTTTAAGGACCTCCATTTATTCCCCTTTCTGCCTATGTAATGAAGTCTTGCTGTTTCCTTTTGTATTTTAGAGATGAATAACTAAGTAGTTTTGGCTCATTTGCATAGTACCTAAGCAAAACATAAGTCTAGTGTTCTATTTAAAGATAGTTTACCAATAGTGCAATCTCTCTCTCTTTATTTCTGCAACTATAGTCAATAATATTAAAGTTAAAACTAGACAAAATACTTCAAATTAATATAAAACTATAATGATGTTATTAAGAAACAAATAGAGATTATCTAAAAGAAAGAGAGACTAGCTAGAAAGCTTCTATAATTGTACCAGCAGTTCAGAAATCTTTGAGGAGTCTAGCACAGCTTTTTGTCTTCTGTGGACCAATTTCATTGGCCTACCAAGTCACGCATGATGAGTTTTTGATTAAAAACACTTCTGGAGGCCAATTCCTGAGGCTTACTTTTATACAGAATTCTAGCTGGGGAAGATGTGGCTTACCAAAGCTAGAAGATCACTATGGACTATGCTCACCATGTAGAGCTTGCTAAGAGCTCTAAAAACTCGGTGGCAACGTAGACTATTTTACCATAGAGTATTTTTAATATATCACAGTACAGAGTCTTTAACTAAGAAACCACTTCTTAAAACATCCGCTGAGCTAAACGCTAACTAGAATCGTACTTTTCAAATTTCAAATGAATGCTGGAATCATAAACATGTATATGGTGCTTATTAACATTTCAAATTTCTGGTATCTACCTTTAGAAAGTATCAGTCCTTTTTTTTTTGGCAGAACCTGCGATTGAACTCAGACCATTGTGCTTGCCAGGAAAAGCGCTTATTCTACCGAGCCATCTCCCTGCCCCCTAGAAAGTAATTATTTTCGGAATGTTTCATTTCAAATCAACATTCAAATGGAGTCTAGTGAAAGACTCCCATCCACCACATTTTAAGAAACATGATTCCAGAAACTTTTTATGAACTTTTGTTGGAAGTAAATGCAGTGCTATCATGTAATCAATTACCTTGGGCTTTCCTGGGTCAGTTTTTCTTCCATTCAGAATCTTGCTATAGACTGCAAAGACAATCTCCCATTACTGAAACCAGGAATGAGTTTTTAGCAAATGGTGCCTTTCTTATGCTGTGTGGTCCAGAATTTCAGCCACACTTTTAACACACCTTATTGTTTGTCTAATACATAGTTTTCTATTTGCCCTATACATGTTTTTCTGTTTACATAATCAAATTAATCAGAAGTACATAATACAGGAGACAGACAGGAAGACTGATAATGGAAGTCTATGAATCAGATGACTTTAATAGACTGAAGTGAGAAGAAGGAAACACATCCCAGGCCAAGAAAGCGAATAGGAGTGCAGTTTGTGTTGGGGAAAAACATTGTGAGGCCTCATTTGAAGAAAGAGAAGCTGACAAAGGAGTCTGAAGGCATATTGTAAAAAGGCAGTAGCTGTCTCAGAAATATCCCTGAGGTAATGAGGATTTGGTAGAAGATGAGATTTCAGGTCTCTGCTGAGAACAATTTGAATACTAAATTTAAATAGAGACATTTATGAAAACTATAAAAAGCATTCTGAATAGAGAGGCCATTGCTACACTCAGTGTTACCAGATGATATTATTCTTGGTGATTGTAAAGAAGGAGTGAAAGACAAGTTAGATGCTATTTCTTAATTTTAAGAATGGAATTTTTAATGCAGTACTTGAAATTTAAATATGAAATTCAGTGATATTCATAAAACTCAAATTCAAAGGTAAGATGCAGTAGAAATGAAAACTAAAATAAATTTTGATAGAAAAACTGAAATCCAGCCATATTCAAGAAAAAAGATAACATAATAATAATTGATCAAATTTAATGAATATTCACTAAGTCAGCTGAATATACAAAAATTGAGAGTTGATTTAAATAAAAACAGGACATTCACTGACTTCTTGCTTTCTAAATAGGACATGAATCAAAAACTTTCTAAAGTACTAGTCAAATAATACACAAAATGATTAAATCACTATTCCTTTGGATTTTCATTAATACCCTATGTGTTATTTATTTCTTAGATACAAAGAAAGCTCATTATCCATTTGAGAAAATGAACTAATAACATATTATTAAAATAGTGTTTATCGATATAGCTATAACTAAAAGGAAGAGAAAATAGTCCTTAGCTGTTGTGTGAACTACAGCTGAAGAATCTAGTGGCAGTAACGGAGTAGATTTGAGACAGTTGCTGATTACAATAATAAAACTATCTGTGTGCTGAGCTGGTTATTCTGATCCTCTCTCAAGATGATGGGATTAGTTGCTGCGTGCTTTGGTCCTCAGGCCGCACCCCACCGAATATTCACCATACACATTCCTGGTGTTATGAATGCAATTCTGAATTTTAGCAAGCATTCTTCACCTTGAAAGAAATGGCAATATAGTACTTGAAACATGGGTGTGTTTTGAAGCCTGGCAAAATGGCATGGGTATGGAATTGAGTTAGTGAATGGGGAGGACTCAGAACCTGCTGCAGATTGCAAACAGTTATTATTGCCATTTATTCTTAATATTGTCCTTAAAGAAAGAGAAAGTTACTAGAATAAAGAACTGGTTAAGTACAGAAAATCTGCCTTCACAGGCCAAGTGTAGGAAAGCTGCCTGTGTGCTTCCATCTACAATCCTGCTAAGTCCTCTACTGCACACAGGTAAGAAGAATCGACACGGAGCCTGAATGGACAGTGCCGCCAGCACAGCAAGGTGCGCAGCTGTGTACTAAGGAGCATCGCTCTCCTGCCCTGCAATAGCTCCTGCTTATTTATTCACAGCGAGAGAATAAACCATGATGATTTGAACTTTGGGTTCTAGGTACAGACAGCTTGGTTTAGAACCTTGGATTGTCCATTTACTAGTAAATTCCTTTATTGCATCCAGGCTTCATTTTCTGTTACTTAAAACAGTATAAGAATAGAACTTAGTTATGAGAAATAAATAATACAACTCAGTACTCACAAGAGTACCTTGCAAATATCAATCACTTTTAAATGCTATTATTTTATTATATATACTTTTTTTAGAAAAGCTGTTTATTTAAAACATGATGAAATCATGAATCTATGATATAAATATTCGCTCAAACAAATATAGATATTTTTCAATCTTCTGACTACATTCTTGTCAAGAAAAAGAAGTATGGGTAACATGTAAAATATAAATGATTTTTGTCTCCATAATTCTTTAATATTGCTAACATTGAGGCTGGAGATAAAGCTGGGTGGCATAAATGCCTGCTTGGCAAATGCAAGGTCCTAAATTCAGCTCCCAGTCACACACACACACACACACACATACACACACACACACACACATGCACGCACGCACACATGCATGCACACACACACACACTGCTAATTGGAAATTTTATAAAAGTGGAAGGTCTTTATGTGGTGTTTATGAAAGTCTCACCAAACCTAGAAACTAAACTCCAAAAACCTATAATTTAGTGAAGATAAGACTTTCCATGACAAAATTATTAAAATCTTTCAACATTTAACTTATATTATAACTGATATTAGAATAATACCAGTTATAATAGAATTAGAAAAGTATTACAATAATACTTTTCAAGAAATATTTGTTTCTTTTACCCCTTGACTAGTGTGACTTCTGGGGTCATTTCCTTCCTGTATAGGTGGCCCTACATATGAACAATAAGGACTACCCCCCTATAAAAGGGTGTATTGCAAATAGAATTTCAATGCCTATAAATTTCTATTCTAAATTACTTTGATGAAACTAGGAGCTACAAGTACAGAATTTTGCCCTAAAGAGGCAGTTAAAAAACTTACCTGGGCTTGCTTTAAATTTTCTCTGCAAGTTATTTTCTTATTTGACGACTGAATCAGAAAGCCAATGCTCTTAGTTTCTCTGATCTAAACAATTTCACAGACACGACCTTGCAAATGTCCTGAAAGATGAGGCTGCTTACAGTGAAAAAAGTACTCAGCAGGAAATTCACTTAATAATAATGATTATTCGTCTATGCAATGGACATTTCATTGCCAGTTATTCTGTTGAAAGCTTTACATATGCATCCTGCTCCCAAGACACACTAGCTTAAGTCACCAATGTTCAGGGTTTTTTTTAAATGTCTTTTTGCATATTCAGTGAAATCCTTTAGTGCTTGATATGTAGACCACTTTAACACTGGTGTCATTTGATTTTATTTTTAAAATATTCACATGCATGTATGAATTCATGCACACAATATGGTACTCCATGGCAAAAGCTGATGCTTCTTGTTTACTACATATGGCATTAGTGTATTGATAGAGATGACTTTTCTATTTTGAGTTAAGAAAATAAATCCCTTGTACAATGGCCAAATTTTAACATGGCAAGGTTTTCCAGTCAACTGAAGTGGAAGAGTTTGGTTAAGTGTGGTCAGCTGGCTCCAAAATCACCCTTTGACATGCATAAAATCTCTGTATTTGTCTTACAGGATCTAAAATCCCTCCTATGTAATTGTTGGTGTGTTTAACACTAATGACTTGTCATCTCTCCAAAATATAAATACTCAAGGGCCTGCCAAATAGCTAAGTGGATTAAAGCACCTGCAAGTAGGTGTAGGGGCTGGGGGAGGGGAATCCTGGGCCTGTTGTGCCAGCCCTGCCCCCGGGGCATGCTCAGGTGGCGATTGAGACTGGGCATGGTGGTGCGCGCCTGTGATCCCAGCTCTTGGGAGACTGTAAATAGGCAGATCACTTTGAGTTCGATCTAGCAGTGACACCCTGAACACCCTGTAGACCCTTCCATAAAACACAAAAGAGAAAAATACACATAAATACTTTGAAACACAAAATTATGTCATCTCTACTTTCAGATCTCATTCCCTTGGAGCAAGAAAGCTGCAGGCTGGATAAGTGCTCACATCACCAGACAGGGCGCAGACGGAGCAAGAGATCAGAAGCAAACGATGACGTGCAGAAACCCAAAGCCGCGGAGACAGCCCTGAAATCCCTCCTAGTTTGAGCATTAAATAGATGAGGTAGGTTTAAGATAACATCTTAAAAATGTATGGTTTATTATACTGTGTGAAGTTAGCCAGAAAAATGTGGACAACACATTAGTGGGTCAACATCAACCAAATCCTTAACTTTGGCACATATAACCTCCTAGGAAACAAAACAGGAGTATGTGAAATGTCTCCACTGAGGCAAAGATTCTGCAATCATTTTAAAACATCTGTATCCCATATTCATGTCTTTATATTTTAAAACCCTAGCATTTAGGGTTCATATATGTAACTCATATATATATATGTTATATATATATATATTATATATATATAATCCTTCCTAGCAACAGACACCATTGTTTCTGAAATATTATTTTTTATGGGATTTTTGCTAGCTAAGATGCATACTTACAGATATCATAGCATTAGCATTCTAATTTTTTCTGTTCTTCATTTTTTATTCATTTCAATGATAAAAAAAAACAAAATAGCAATGAACCAGTTTCAAAACCAGTTAGTAAGACAGTTAAAATAATTAATACAGTGCACATTGTTGTCTTCGTAGTCATTATTCAGAGGACAAGATACAGACAAGATATCTTGTCTAAACACTATTAGAACAAAGCTTTCTTCCTGTTGAACTGAGAGAAAGAAGCTGTACATCTATCCTAACAATTGTGTGTATATATATATATATATATATATAATTGTTATATATATACTATATATATTATATATGCAAATATATTTCCTCTAAAATGGTCCTTTATTTATATCCACCTCTTTTGTTTTTCTAATTTTTAAAATAAGAAATTATTATAGAATAACATAAAAACTAAGTGATGATAACCAAGTTGTTTCTATTTTCACATTTTGAAATTTTAGAAAATGGCCTACCTTGAAAGTTTTACCTACAGAATCTATAACTGTAAAGCTTATGAGTGAAGTGTTTGTGAAAGGTGGAAAACAGATAAAATGCTGTATTTAACACAATTTGACCAAATAATTAAAGGAAGATATAAAATATAGTTTTGAAAACCCAAAACAGAATTATTTGAATCTGCTATCATGAATTATTTATTAAAGATCCCAGATAGATTATTTTATTTACATATGGATAAGACATGGAGATATGGAAAGAATTAAAATGAAACACTAGTATTCATGTAGTAATCTTTCGAAGAATGTTTAATGTCTCTTATAAACCAGACTCTGATAAGGGAAGATTCAGCTGTAGTTATTCTCAATTTTATAGACTAGCATTTAGCAAATTGAGTAAAACTCAAAAGTTTTATAGTTAATGATATTTTATATATCAAGACATAAATTCTACTTTCTAAGACAGAACTAGTCAAATTTCTTTAAAAACAAAACACATTGCTGCAATACTGAAGGAGATTATGTGATATGATTTACATTTGGATTTTAGTTGAGAGGAAAATTTGGGGCTCAGAAATAAACTCATTCTTATGAGTAATGCTCAAAGGCATTCCTATTTTGACAAAATTAGATAATGTTACCAATGTAGGTAGAAATAAAGCAATCCATGTAACAGAAACCAGATCTTGCCACAAAGATTAGAAAGTAAATGCTTTGTAGCTGACTAATGCATAGATTGAATACCATGTGTCATGCTGTCTTTTGCTTGATTTCCTGACATTTGAGAATTCAATAAAAATGTTTAAAAGGCATATTTCAAGATATGTAGAAATGTAACTTGTACTTTTTTAGTTCCTAAATAATAAGGAATTTTAATGACAGGATATACTAAACTAATATAAGCATGTGTTTAAATGGTTTTTAAAATTCTCAAAATTTCCTCTTCTAAACTTATTAAATCTTAGTTTCTTTTTTAAACATATTTTAGGGAAAGGTCTACAGGATGTTCAGGGTCTCACTATTAGACTGGACTTGCAGTGATCCGCCTGCGTACAGCTTCCCAAGAGCTGGGATCACAGGCACGCGCCACACGCATGGTCTTGATTGCTGTCTCAGCGCGCCCTGGGGGTGGGGCCAGCGCAGCACGATCAAACTTCTGGCCCCTGAGCCTGCTTACACGTGCCTTAGTCTGCTGAGCTCTTTGGTGGCCCCTGAATTTCACAATTCTCAATGAATGTAAAATTTGAAAATGTATGCACATTTTTGCTTTTTCTTTTTGATGCAGGGTCTTGCTGCACAGTTTGGACCGATTGTGATCCTCCTATCTCAGCCTCTCTAGTGTGTAACCCCACATCTGGTTTCAGGGCCAGTGGGTGGTAACAGCACGCAGCGGACGGGATCGAGCTCTGGACCTTGGGCTTGCAAGCAGGTGCTTAGACCACTGAGCTATCACCCTAGTCCTGTTCACAATTTTATATGTGTTGACAAAAATATAGATGATTGCAAGTACATCACAATCATGACACTGGTCTCTTTTGGTATTCAAGATTTCCTTGTGCCCTTTTGTCATCAGTCTGTCTCCTAGTTGCTGCTGATCCATGTTTTGCTACTACAGTATTATCTTATACAGAATGTCATATGGCAAAATCATGCAGTGTGCTGCTGTGAATCTGTTAGTGCAGTTAGGGGTCCTTTGGTCTGCTTTATGCTTTAGTCATAACACTCTTACAGAGCAAGAGTAAACCCCAAAGCCTTTGAAAAATGATGTGGATTTCCACTGAACTCAAACTACCTTAGCACTTATTAATTCATATCCAAGGCAATGTTGTAACGCTATCTTTTACAAACTCTGTCCGCTTCCCGGGGTGTTTATATGATGATTCTCACTGAAACAAGGAACCACAGTGCCTTGAGCAGAAAACATGCACTGCAGGAAGTAAGGAGATAGATTTTTCTCAGATGGGAAGAAAATCAAGAGGGTAGGAGGGGATAAAAAGGAAAGAAGATGTATTATGTATGTGCATCAAATCTTACAAGAAGTGGTACTGCAAACATGTACCAATAAAAATAAAGTGAAATTCACTTGAATACCAAAGAATACAGTTTTGCATTCTGTGCACTGAGATCTTAACTGAAAGATTGAAGGAAGAGAGAGTCTTTGTCCAAAAAAAGGCGCAGTTTCCAAATATTACAATTCTTCTCTTATATTTCATAAAATTATACACAAGAGATTATAGTTGTAGCAATCTATCCCTAATTTTGCTTTTTAATTATAGTTTTGACTAGATATCTGAAGAGACCCAGAAATAGCTACAAAATAATATTTCAAAAAATGCACAGAAAAGAATGTTATTCCTAACTAAACAAATTATTATGAAAACAGCTTTTGTTCTCATATGTAGGCAATATACACACAGTGGATTCAGAGCATCTTTTTTTTCCCTAGAGACATTTGCTAGAGAAATCAGTGGATAGCCAAGCAAGTTTATTGACTAGTTTGTTATTTACTTAGCCACATAATGTCTTTTTTTCCCCTTTGCTACACTTTTTAACTTCCCATGGAGCTAATGTTATGCAGAACACATTTTAAAAAATGCTGTTTAGAAGATTTTCCAAATTTATAACTTACTGAAGTTTGCAGCTGCATCAGATCCCTTTGGAGGTACTGATGAGTGTAAATTAAATCTGTGAACCTTTGAAGTCTGCTTTTTTAATGTCTCAATGACTTTTCTGCAACTATAAGCTTAATAAACAAATAGCAACATATGATTTTTCATTATTATCAAGTAATTAAATGAGGTCTATAGTCACTAAGCTGCATTTGGTTAATTCCTAGTATCATAAAACTTTATTGGAAAGTATAATATTTACATTAAAGTAAATATTGATGTTGGATTTTGGCTAGTTTGAAGGGCATGATTTAATACCAATAATTAACATGTAGTGGGAGTTATTTCAAGATTTTCTTTCAAATTATTTCAGGAGATCATTGCAACAACCAAGTAATGGGTGTAAGATGGTGATATTAATTCATCTTTTGGAAAATCAATATGCTACTTCTTGGCACTGAGGATGCTACATGACATTTGCGGTTCTGTGTGAGTGCACATGTGCATCAAATGTCTCAGTGCCTCAGATGACCCTGCGTGCACTCAGGGCAGTATGGCCATAGACCCAGGCCTTTGAAAACCGGAAGTCCCACACTTGGTACATGCATAGTCATGACTGTTAGCTCCTCCTCTTAGAGTTTCCCTTGAACACATATGTAGTGACTTTCCTTATCTCTTTTGATCATTCTTAAATTGAAGGTCACTTTGTCTGCAAACAGGATAGATGCTACTGCCTCATTGTGGGTTGCATGGAGCATTGTTTCCCATCCACTGACTTTTAGTCTATGAATTTCTTTTTGAGTTAAATGTGTTTCTTGTATATAGCACATTGTTGGATCTTGCTTCTTGATCCCTTCTTCTAGACTATTCCTTTTAATTGGTGAATTGAGATCATTTACACTGATGATTATGAGTGGTTTATTTTTTTCATGTTATTTTCCAGATGTTCGTTCCATGCTTTCCTTTTTGTTTAATAGAACCTAATAAAGGAAATTCCAAGGAATCAGCCTAACCAAGGAAGTAGAAGATTCATATATTGAAAATTACAATATTTTATAAAAGGAGATTGAAGTGGATAGCAGAAAATTGAAAAAGGATACAAAGAACCAATGTCATGAAGATAGACATGCTCTGAAAACAGACAGCTGTGAACAGAGACAGCTTCCTCTCTCCCTTTTAATTTTTATTTTTAAAGAATGAAAAATAGTGATAGAAAAAAAATGGCATTAGAAATGACACCAAATTTCACTAAGCAAAGTAATAGGAATTCAACAGCAGTTGCTGTGTTACATGATGCTATCTTCAAATCAGTTCTTCAGATTATCAGATATAAACATGCAAGATTCATTTAAAGAAAAAAGCAAAACAAAACAATAGCATAGAAGTTATAAAATGAAGTTATATTTGAAAGAGAAAAAAATCACTCACTTAACAGAAAAAAAGTAAGCATTAACTGCTCCTTTCAAAAGGAGCAGAAATTGAATATTCTGCATATATACTTAAGTACACCTTTTATCTTTCTTTCATTTGTCCTTGTTCTCATCCCAGTTTTTCCTTCCTATTGAACAATTTACTTCCCTTTCCCGTTATCTTTTGTACCTTTTAGATCTGAATTACTCTTTCAGGTTCCCACACTAGTGGGGTACTGTGATGTTTGTACTTGTGGATCTGATTTATTTCACTTATCAATATAATCTTTAGCGGCACCCATTTATTTATAATGCCTCAAATTTATCCTTTTTACAGCTGAATAATACTCCATTGTGTAAAAATATCATATCCTTTTTATCCATTCCTCAGTTGAAAAATCTAATGAGCAATAACAATTTTTTTAGGGGGATGTTATCACCCTCAAAACACAAAGAGATAAATCAACCATGCAAAAAAGAAGCAAAGAAATAGCAGAACTAAACAAAATCAGAATGTTCCACAAAGGACCATCAGAACACACATTTTTCTCAACTACACATGGGATGTTCTCCAAAATAAATCATATGCTAGCAGATAGAACATGCATAAGTAAATGCAAAGGCAGCAAAATTATTCCATGCATATTACCTGACCATAGTGAGATGGAACTGGAAATTATTAACAAAAGAAACAGCAAATGTTATAGACACATGGAAATTAAATAATACCCTCCTAAACAATCAATGTGTTATGGATGAAGCTAAAGAAAAAATTAAACAATATTTACAATCAAACAAAAACGCAGATACAACTTGCCAGAACCTGTGGGAGGCAATGAAAGCTGTCTTAAGAGAAAAATTTATAGCGATAAACTCTCATGCCAGGGAAACAAAATGATCCCAAATAAACAATCTTTTGCTGTACCTCAAACTTTTAAAAGAAATTTCTAAAAAGAAGAGGAAGCCAATTTCAAAGGCCAGAGAAGGCAGGAAATTATAAAGATTACAGCAGAAATAAACGCAATGGAGATTAAGAAAACAATACATAGAATTAATGAGTCAAAAAGTTGGTTCTTTGAAAGAATAAATAAAAATGATAAAACCCTAGCCAACCTCATTAAAAGAAAGAAAGAAAAAAATTCAAATTAATGCAATGAGGAATGAAAAGGATAAAATCACTATAGATCCTTTCTTTTCTTTTAAACTTTATGTGCCACCCGGGCTATGTAGTAAATTCAGGGCAGAGTGAACTATTCAGCAAGACCCTATCTCACTAAACTAAAAAATACTAAAGAAATAAGTAATCTCTATGTGTCTTATTATTTTTCCTTTCCTTATTACTCTGGCTAAGATCTCCAATACATTATAAAAGTAAGCAGTATGAATGAATGTTGAGAGACATTTTAAAAAGACCACAAGTGATAACAAAGTTTCTGAGTCTTTTTCTGGAACATTGAAAAAGGTCATGTAATGGAGTTTTATTTAGGGATTGGTGAGTTACTTGGATTTATTTTCAGCGTTTTCACCTTCAGGTATGATAGACTACTTGAAAGTAGAGATAAACTTTTCCATAGATCTGAAAATTTTTCTTCCAGTATTACAGCATTTTTCTTTTTTGGAATATATTTTAATACAGGGATTACAGGATCTCTTACATAGATCAGACTTCCATTGATCCTCCTGTTTTCAGCCTTGCAAGCACTGGGATTATGGGCACATGCCATCACGCCCAGCCTCAGGCATTACCTCAGTGTGCCCTGCAGGTGGGACCAGCATGTCACTCCAGGATCGAACCCCATCCCTGTACCTGCCTGCACAGGCATTTTAGTCTACTGAGCTGTCTGGCTGGTCCTCAGCACTTTTTTAAAATTCATCTTTGTTCTTTTATATTTTATTACTTAAATGTCATTACATTTCTTATTTGCCACAAATTCTTAAATATTTGTTTAATTTTGAATGCTCTTCAGGTTAAAAATATTCTCCTGCCTTCAAATTGAGTAAAGTTTATCATCTCCACTCTATTTTCAAGAGAAAATTGATTTTTGTATTTATTCTATTAAGCTTTTATTTCTAGCTTTTTCAATTTGATAATTCCACATTTCTCCCTTGAGATTTTCTATCTGTGGACACAGAAAAACCATTTTCTTTTTTGCATGCTTGGCTTTTGTTCCATGTTGCTTGATTATGGTGTGGCAATGATTCTGAGAGGGCTAGGAAGATGACTCAGTGCTCTAAGTGCCTGCCTGGCAAGTGCAAGGACCTGGATTTGACCCTCAGTACTGCATGCCGTCCAAGCCCCAGAAGCCCTGGTGCACTGTGTGACCCCAGAACTGGGCTTGGTGGTGCACGCCTGTAATCCCAGTGCTGGGATGAGTCTCAACTGTATAGAGAGACCCTGTATCAAATAAATAAATAAATAACAATTTTAAAAAGAAATTATCCCTGGGAAGATAATATGATCTATGCCTAATATCATTTTTATTTTTTCCCTTTCTAATCCTTATGTCTTTCTTGTGTTTAGCTTATGTAAATGACTAAGATTTCGGTTGCAATATGGCAAGATGATGGCACCATCGTTGTTGACTTAGTCTTACAGAAAAAGGTTTGGATATTTCCAATACTGCATTGGAGTTTCCACAGTTTTAAAGAAAATTAGATTAAAATATTTCAGTTTCGAAGAATGTCTGATGTGAGTGGGTGAGTTACCTTTCTCTCATTGCTAGGACAAAATACCCAACATCCAGAATTAAGGAAGGAAGTTTATTTAGCTCAGTTTGTGACTGCAACTCAGGTTGCAGTCCGTACTTGACTAGCTGTGAGATAGAGTGGCACATGGCAGAGGGCAGCACTTTAAGGTGGCAAAAAACAGAAAAGAGCAAAGGGAGGAGTGGCCGCAGCCTGCCTCTGTCCTCTCCTTGTAGTACAAGCAGGCTACCCTGGGGTGGCGCCCTCCTCTTGCACAGAATTTACTGCTTACAAAGTAAGACCCCTGGCTCCCTGCTGAGTCATTAATTAAATTTCTACACCTCTCAAGTTGACACAATATATCATCCAGTACAGGTAGTGTATTTAAAAACACTGTTGCTCCATCCTTATGTCGTTCTGTAATCCTAGCAAATTATACTAATGTATTTATGATTGCTAAATCAACCTTGTATTATTAAAATAATTAAGAGAGTTTTGGAATTGTGAACTGTTTTCTTAATTTACTTTTAGGTAATGTGTTGTCAGATATAAATATCAAGATTTTGCTGGTTAATACCTTTCTATGCCTTTTTCTCTATTTGTTGTTCCATTTTGCATTTTTAATCTTATTTTTGATTTTTGTAAACATAGTAATTCACATTAGGTATGAAAATTTGCTCACAATTGCTATGCTGTAGATCAAGAATGACCCAAACCCCAATGCACCCAAAGGTGGGACTTTTGCAAGGGGGTGGATCCCGGGGAACGCCACAATGACATGCTGTCTAGGTGGGCAGACTGCTTGAAAGAGGGGGACTATGGAGCTGTGGCCTAGAAGGGTGCCCCTCCATCCCTCCCTTCTAGCTCACTTCCTGGCTTTCAGGGCCAGAGGGAGCAAGGCCTGAGCTCCTTTCCCCCACTGAGCCCTCGTTTCCACCTCCTGGTTGCACGATCTGAGCAGCTTCTCCTCCACTGTGGCCTTCTGCTGTGCTCACTTCTGCTGCGGAGCCAGCCAGTCCTGAAATGTACCATGAGCCGAAATAAGCCTCTCTTCCTTCTTTGAGTTGTGGGTGTCAGATATTTGCTGCAGCTATTAGACAAGTTACTAAAACCATGATCTTGGCAACTAGACAGATAAAAGGGAAAGCAGGTCACCTCAGTTAAACCAAGGATGATATTGGCACCAGACTACATTCTATTCTTTATTTTAAAAATAAATTCTGTCTTTGGCTCATGCTTTTTTGTGGTATTACTCTTCTGGGATTTCAACTAAAATCTTTGGTGTGTGTGTGTGTGTGTGTGTTCTTTCTTCCTTCAACATAGTAAGATTACTGAAACCTCATTCTGCCTTTCAAAATCTGTTTTTCTTGTGTAGCTGGATTCATTTGTCCCATCCTTTCTCTGGATTGTAGTATTTTACATCTTAACAGAGTGACAACATGAGACATCAGTCCTTACTTTTTTTCCTTCCACTCCGCGGACATTTTCATAGTCACACTGATGCTGTAATTTTTATCTGTGGACCTGTTCTCACAGCCTCAGCCTTTCCATCTGTGTTGAAGAGCAGCAGGTGGGAGGCAGAGAATGGTGACACGCATCTGATTCCTGTTCATCTGGAGCTTAGGCTGGCTGAGGCCTGGTTGATGCACCGTTCCCTGAAGCTCATCCAGATGATTTCATATTTTATTTAACTTTTACATTTACTCTAGAAAGAAGCTTTGGTCTGCTGTGGCATAATCATTATGTTTAAAATTATAAGAAGTTCATTCCAGGTATTTAATATTTTGTCATTGAATTCAGGGAAATATTTGTTACTAATTTCTATTGATTAAAGTCAAAATCATTTTACAGTCGAACTGCCTCACAGCAGTCTGTCTTGTGGAACATGGTAGTGTGGATGCGCTGCGCGTCAGCTTGGCTAGATCTGCTCCGTGGTTCCACATCCCGGGGTGCTGGGACCCCAACCCGGGGGCAGGGAGGGCCCCATCCTAGGACGTGGTCCTCTGTTGCTCCTCGTGTTCTGCTGCCCTGGCTGCTGTGTGCCTCGGAGCCGAGGAATATGGACCGAAACCTTCACTGTGAGCTAAATGAACCATTCCTTTCTTAATTTTGAGTGTTGGGTATTTATCCCAGCAAGGAATAAAAAGCAACCGAGACAGGCATAAAACAGCTATTTAAAATGGAAAGGCTTGGAGATCCGGCCAAATAGCTCAGTGGATCAAAGCACCTGCAGACGTATGCAGGGGCCAAGAGTTTGATCCCTGGGCTGCGCCAGCCCCTAGGGCGTGCTGAGATGGCGATTGAGACTAGGCGTGGTAGTGCGCGCTTGTAATCCCAGCACTTGGGACACTAAAGAGGAGAATCACTACGAGTCCAATCTACCCAATGAGACCCTGAATAACCTATGAACCCTTCCCTAAAATACAGAAAATAAATAAATAAAAAAGAAAGATTTGGGACCTTGCACAGTATAATTTCATATGAACACTATTACAGTACTTTTCAGAAATCTAGAGTATTCTGATATCATTTTATTCTCAAATGTACAAATTTATTTTCCATCTAAATTGCTCACAGCACAATAGAAACACTAATAATTTCAACATTCTTAACTTGCAACAAAGATATAATAGTTTATTAATAGTTCTTAACATGCTACCATTAAGTGGATCCATTATTTTTCCCATTCCTTTTTCATGCCTCTTCTATACAGACTGATTCCTAAATGGAAAGTATTGTCTATAAATACAATGATATATAAATCAGCTACATAGGAAAAGTCAATGGAAAAAAATAAAACTTTTGTGACTGCGAAATAGAAGAGTATTTCTGTAGTATGGCTTTTCGTCAACAAATAAGTAATGGAAAGAGTTAACACAACTTCTTGAGCTGCACTGAAGTCCCTGACTTACAAATACTTGGGTTGAAAACGTTCACAGCTTTGAATCGTCCTCGCATTATGGACTTTTGCAGACGTGAACAAATTGCGGAAGAGCTCACACGCCTGCTGGACACGGTCCCAGTTGTGCTGCTGTGTGCGACAGTACACTGCTATACTTTATGGTACAACCGGCGACTTAAGGTGCTTTGTGTGACTGTGTTTGGGTTTTGAATGTTTTACCTTGTACATTTGTGTCCAAAATGTGTAAATCTCTTCGCTGGATCTACAGCGGCCAAAATGAAATTTAATCCTTTTGTGACTTCGGACCGAAGCAAAAACCGCAAAAGGCATTTCAATGCGCCTTCCCACATTCGCGGGAAAATTATGTCTTCTCCTCTTTCCAAAGAGCTGAGACAGAAATACAATGTTCGCTCTGTGCCCACCCGAAAGGATGATGAAGTTCAGGTTGTGCGAGGACACTATGAAGGTCAGCAGATCGGCAAAGCAGTCCAGGTTTACAGGAAGAAGTGTGTCATCTACACTGAACGGGGGCAGCGGGCACAGGCAAATGGCATGGCTGTCTACGTGGGCGTCACCCCAGTGAGGTGGCTATCACCAGGCTAAAACTAGACAAAGACCGCAAAAAGATCCTGGAACGGAAAGCCAAGTCTCGCCAAGTAGGAAAGGAAAAGGGCAAATGCAAGGAAGAAACGACTGAGAAGATGCAGGAATAAAGTCCTCCTGTGTGCAACTTCTAACTAAAAACTGTTGAAATGAAGAAAAAAAAAATGTGTAAATCTCGTTTTGTGGGATTTTGAATGAATCCAGTTTATGCATGTTCTCCAGGAACAGCACATCTTCATAGGCAAAAAATAGTAAAAACTCTAGCTTTAAATTAGGGAAACAGACTACATATATACTATGGTAAATTATTTATTTATAATAGGCTTTAAGTAATAGAATATAAATCACAATACTGTGAATACTAAAAGTACATGAAAAGTAACATTGAAAAAATATACTACAATTCTGAATTGAGACCAGTAAAATTGCTGAATTCTTTTACATCTTTAATGTGTACATTATTGTTTTATTTCACTTTAATGGTTTTCCATTATAAAGACAAAGAAGAAAATTGCTATTAGAGTTCTTCTCATTAAAATATTGGAATAAAATAATCCAATAAATATATGCTTTCTTCCAGTATTTTTAAATTTATGTTATAATATCTTTGAATATCTCTTCATCCACAAAATTTGTTGAGAGCACACACGTATTAGCAAAGTACTAATCAAAACTTTTGACTCTTCGTGTTAAAAATTTTAAGATTCTTTTTTCCTCAGAAAATTATATTTATTAACAAAAGGAATCCTAAATGAGGCATTTCCTTTTACTTAAAAGATTGCATTTTTCCTAACTTCCCAAGAATGCTGCCAGATCTCAGGTTTCCATAGTGTCATATGTTGTAATTGTCAATAAACTAATTTACTTAAAAGGAATAATTTTCATGTTTTTAAAGCAATTTTCCTATATACTGCTGACATTCACAAGCACTTGGCTTCCTTCATCTTGGCTTAATACTCCTAAAAAAGTTTCTTGAAGAAATAAAAGTTCTGAAAAACAAAAACAGAAAAGAAAATCTTGATATCTGCTACATCTGAGAATTAAAAAAAAAAAAAAACTCCCCAGATTTTGTCAGATGAAAATTTGACAAATGCAACTTTAAAGTGTTATTTGGGCAGGCATATCCAGTCTGCCACCTTCAAGAAATAGATAAATAATTTGGTTTTAAAGAATAAATGAAAGCAATACCTTGGTAACTCATTTTGAAAAATTGACTTAATTAAATAATTACATATTTAATAGTTAAGATTAAGATTTCTTTGGAAGTGAATGGATGCTGCATTTATAAAGGGCTTAGCTATCCACTCTTACTAGAATAAGCATAGTAAAGGCATTCTTTGTCTTTATTTTTTCTTTTTTTTATTTTAGGGAAGGGTCTACAGGGTGTTCAGGGTCTCACTACTAGATAGGACTCGGTGGTCCACACGATCTCAATTCAGTCTCAGTGTGCCCGGGGGGCACAGTGGGCACCACAGGCCCCAGGATCAAAGCCCTGGCCCCTGTACCTGCTGGCACTTTAATCTGCTGAGCTATTTGGCCGGCCTTAGTAAAGGTATTCTTAATAGTGTCAAATTACAAAGTTCGAATAGGCCAGTGATTTTTCTTGCACAGCTGAAATTATTAGTAGTTTAATGTCAGGACAGAAATCCAATTCAGTGCATATAGCAAGATCAGTTATACATAATTCTAAAATTAAGAATGTTTCCACAGCTTGGAGTTTTTACTTTAAAATTGTAGAGGAACATTTTTCTTTCCTTTGCTTCTTCAACTTTATCATAACAACAAAAAATCAAACAGAGGGAAAACATTCCATTTTATTGGGAAAAACAAGCATAATTTTAAGAACAAACTTTTAAAATCACTAGCCTATTTTTATTAAATGTTAATCAAATGAGCGATTGGAGACAATGTATAGATTTCCCACAAGTTAAGGTGGTATATAAAATAATTGGTTGATTAGATTAATTAAGAGATGTTAATTAGACATCTGAATATATCCATTAAACAGTAGCCCACGAAGCTGAAAAAATCCACATAGAAGTTGAGTTCATTATTGAAAAATGAAGAAGACATAAGTAAAGGACAGGAAAGCAAAACATGCATAAATGCAAGCATCAGAATGGAAGCTGAAGATTCCTTCGCGTTGTCAGCTTCTCCCTGGTCTCCGACCCCTACCACGCCCACCATGGCCCTGTATGGCTTCCCATTTAATATTCAAAGAGGAGCAGCTTCATGCATGAGCACCATATGTGCACACTGAGTGCCCAGCAGTCTCAATATATCACATAATTTATTAGGAGAGAATTCACAAGCGGAGAGATGGTATGGTCGGCCCAGTCTCCCCCATTTCTCTCTCAGCATGTGACAGGCACAGACACACTGCAAAGTTTAGAAGATCTGACTGTGTTAATGTGCTTGGTGTGTCTCAAAGTTGAGTTCTCACGTAACCTGCTCAGGGTGTATACTTATGGATTGGCCTACAGTGAGGGTGATGGAACACTCAGGGTGTTAAAATCAGGAGCAGACAGACTGTGTGTGAGGCAGAGGACAGCTTCACGGGGAGCAGCATGGGCTGCATGGTCTGTGTGCAGCACGGAAGCAGCCATACACCATACGTAAATAAGTGCCTACGGCTGGGTCTCAATAAAACGTTCCTTGGGACTGGCTCAAGACCACGGAACGGTGCTGAGGATGTGCGCACGAATGTCCAGGAGGTGTAAACCGAGAGGCCTGGAAGCGCCCTCACACGCCAAGGGAGGCTGACACGGGCCACAGGCCTCCTTTCTCTGGAGTTTGGGCCCAGCTGAGTGAGATCTCGACGAAGATACCAAAGGGAGAAGGAAATGAGCTTCCAGAGGTGTCTCATCAAGTGATATCATAGGACCACCTACGAAGGCATCCTTGTTATTGCAGACAAAAAGTGTTTAAAGGAAGGTAAATGAATCGGTAGCATAAAAAGAATTATGTAAAGAAATATAGGTAAGATCCAAACAGTACAAGGAAAGTACTGATAGTAAATTATTTTAAATTTAAAAAGTGAAAAAATAGCTTTAAGTGTTCTAAAAATGGAATGCAATTGACAAACTTAACCAGTGAGCTTATAGATTTCAGATAAGAAATGTAAATGAACCCACAAAGAGGTTCTTAGTGCTATGTGAGAAACATCATGTGATCATAAACGTCACTGAAAGAATGTCAGAAATGTACTGGGGGGATGAAACAAAGTAAATCACATGAACATAGAAGTACAGAAAGAAAAATAGGTAAAATCGGGGTATGGTTGTATATGCACTTGGGATATGTAATCTCAGAATTCCAAGAGGCTGAGGCAAAACAATGGCAAGTTGGAACACAGTTTGTGTAAGTTAGCAACTTCTTGGTGTCCTGTTTCAAAGTAAAAACAAAGGCCAGGGAAGTTGCTCAGTCTAGTAGGTAAACTTGACCATCGGGAAAATTACAAATATAATAATGGCTATTAAATTGCATGTAACTCATGTTCTATGAACAGATTTTTTTTTAATAAAATTCAAGTAACTAGCTAAAGTAAACTTCCCAGAAACATTGCAAGTTTAAAGATTTTCCTGAAATATTGCAGGCTTGACTTTCATGGTAGTAGAGAAAAACTGGCACTGAGAAACTAATGACATGCACACATTCTGTCACATTTTCCATCTGGGAAAGGAAAGAATCATAGGGGCATTCATAAATAAAAGAGGAGTTCCACAAAGGGGAATCTTTACAGCTCTCTCAGGAAATACTCATTTGCAGAAATATCTGCAAATTTCTAAAAAAAAAAAAAAACTATTACAAATGTATATCTAAGGAAGCAATCCTTCCAATCTAAAGAAAGAGGAAAAACTTCTTACTCCTACATCAGGGAAATTAGCCAAATGAAAATGATACAATTAGAAAAATACAAATTGTAAAATATCATAGTGAAAGAAAATGAACATCATTTTTCCCAGCTCCAAAGACTGAAAAACTAAATTATGCTTCCATAATCTAATGTGAACAATGTAATTAAAAATGGAGGCTAAAAGAGCAAAGGTGGAAGGGAACATGAGTGATGTTTTTCTCATATTTCTTAGCAGGGAGTCAAATATTGTTGAAACGAAATAGTTAAAAACAACTCTCTTTGACATGCAAGTGCTTAAAGTTTTACCTCTCAATAGATACTTTCTCAGTATTATTGGCTGTCTTTCATGGGAAGAAAGAAGTAAAATATGAAAAGCGAAAATAGAACAGGAAATCAGAAATGTAGAATGAATGATCGTTGTACAGTACCACCTAGTCATTCATACTCAAGAAAGACAAGTGTGTTTACAAATCTCATCTTCTCAGAGGCGGGTGCAGAATACTTGCTTCTCTCCCCACTTTGTAGGGGTGCCACCAAAATTTCTTTGTAGAGGAAGCCTGTGAGTTCCTAGCTGCAGAGCCAGAAATGTAGATGGGCAGTGTTTGTGTTACTGTTGTTTGTTGCTTTGGAATGGATGACCAAAAATCAGTCTAGATTGTAATACTGTGTCATTAAGTACCCTTCTGGAGTCTCAGATGTGATTGACAGCAGTGGAGAAAGTTATTTCTTAGCCACATAGAATCTTTGCTATGGCTTTACAAATATTTTATTGAGTATTAGCCAAGAAGGTAGTCTATGGCTCTTCCAACTAACTCAGCAATGACTTCTAGGTATACCAGATAACTTTCCTTAAAAAAAAAAAGAGAGAAACCCCTAAAATTTGTTATTTCCAATTTAAAAACTATCTCTAAGAGGCATGTAAACTATCTCTAAAATGAACTATCTCTTTTAAAAAGACATTTCCGTTAATGTTTAGTGGATTTCTAACTGGTGATCAACTTGTTACACACAGATAAATTGAACTAGGGTGGTGCTAGGTGTGGAAGGCCTACCTGAGGGTTATTGCCAATAGCAGGAGAGGCAGAACAGGAGAAGCTGTTGATGCTGGTAGGGAAGCTGTTTGGAGAAGCTGCTGAAGCTGCTGGTTCTCTGGGGTTATTCTGCTGGAGGACCTTGGTGTACTGGCTTTCCTCGTGAACTTGGCTGGAGGAGCTCGGGACTTTGCTGCTGGTGAGAATGGCTATGGTTCATTGTGGGGAAGTTCTGATCCTCATACTGAGCATTACTTCCTGACTCCAAAGGGGCAGATGTTGCACTGCTCAGCCTTCTGGAGAAGCTTGTCATGTTCCCTTTCCTATGGGAACTCAGCATTCCTCAGCATCAGAAGAGCTTGGGACTTAGCTATCGCTAAGGATACTTGTGGTACTTTTCAGAGGCAGCTCTGTTTCTTAGTTTGAATGTTCCTCCTGGCTCCAATGCATATTTCTCGGCCTGCTAGCACAGATCCCTCGTCCTGATGGCAGAGACTTCCTAGCTTCCACCACTGACCTTTGGGCCTTCCCAGTGCATATATGTGAAGCAGGCCTGCATGAGGCTTTGGGCTCTTGGTTTTCAGCTGGCCTCATGCAGGATATTATGACGTAGGCCCTCAGCTGGATTCTTTGGTCTCTAGTATGTGGACAGTTTTCCTGAATTTTGAATATGATTCTTTGGGTGATTATAAAATAATCTTACAAAATGTATTTTGCATTGCATTGTTCCCCTTGCCAAAACCCTAAGTCATGACAATGTCCCAAGATGAACTGTTCTTCAAATCCACTTACCTCATCATTATTCCCTTTCTGCAGTTCTCCTTAGGCTGTTCTCATTCATCTCTTTCTACTGTTGTGACTACCCTGCTGTCCACAACTTGGACAAGTAATTATCTTTCATGATCATGTGATATTGGGGAATAGGAAGAAGTCACCTTGTTTCAGATCCAGGGAATAAGGTGGACAATGTTTTTACAAGTTGACCTGTCTGTTAGATGGCTCTCAGGAGCTGCACAACTATTCATAAAGATGCTCAGGGAAGAACACTTCCAGAGCTGCTTTGGAACTTGACTAGAATGATGCAATAACGGACAGGGAATGCTTTGAGAAAGATTAGTGGCTGTCATTGTAATAAATTTTTCACACTTAAAAATGCACTGTAGGGGCCAGGGATGTAGCTCAGTGACTTAAGCACCCACCTGGAAAGTGCAAGATTCCAAGTTTGATCCTTGGTTAAAAAAAAAGAAAGAAGGAAATATGCACTGTATATTTTGTTACTCTTGAACACAAATGTACGTGACACACACAAACAAACATGATTCATCAATTCTAAAGTTGTTCAGTTTCCCTTTCTTAAAGTTTTCACTCAGTTGGTTAATTCCAACTTTGAAGTACTGCACATGAGGTATTTCATTCTCGAACCTATTGTTATCTATTGGATGGTTTATGTGTAAGCAAAGGGAGAAAGACTGACATCTACCAAAAGTAAATGATGAGTCATGGCGGAGAAAGTTGTAGTAAATTTTAGCGCCTTTTCCTGTAGCTTTCTATAATGCCTCAAAGTTTAGCCTTTTAAATATATGACTATCTTATCTCAATACTTGATGGAAAATACAGGTTCCATGTTACGCCTATGATGTCTGACATTTAGACTAACAGTGTGGGCAAACTGAACTGCATATGTTGCAGGGTAATAATAAACTTCTCTTCTGTAGGGTGAACAACCAAAAAAATATATTACTATCTTTATAAAAGCTATAAAACAGTTGTTCTAAATATTCATGTAAATGAG
The DNA here is from genome assembly GCA_004027165.1 of Ctenomys sociabilis. Lineage (NCBI taxonomy): Eukaryota > Metazoa > Chordata > Mammalia > Rodentia > Ctenomyidae > Ctenomys > Ctenomys sociabilis. The sequence continues at coordinate 60,124 of PVKA01000603.1, read as the reverse complement.
CAGTTCCATTCAGAATATTCATTATGTGCTTAAGAAGTGTTTTCCTCTGTATGTGAACTCATCATTTATACATGTTCAACCGTGTGTCTGAGTGTGTATTATTTAAACATCATTAGGAACTAACCCACTACCCATATGTTTTATTATTTATTCATACCTGACTAATGTTTCTGAATGAAAATGAGAAAATATTGAGGTCATAATTCCATGTTTATTCATCACAACAAAACAAAATTGTGCTTGTGTGTGTATGTGTGATGTACGTTGCATTTTAGAAGGGAAATAATTTACATTCATTGTTCTAATATGCCAGACTTTTCCTCTTCATAAACTAAAGACAGAAAGAGAGAGAAGAAAAGGGAAAGAGGGGGAGAGAAAAGGAGATGAAGGAGGGAGGCAGGGATGGAGGGAGAGAGAGAGAGAGAGAACATATGTTTGTTTTCTTCTGAGAACCCAAAAGCCATGAATATCCACAGAGGCTTATCTCTCAGAGTAATGTGCAATGCTAAGTGCTCCATACCCCAGCACAACCTGAAAAGGAGACGGCACTCTACATAATTATGCAAATAGATTTTTAAAGAAAAAGTAAAAAGCCGAGATGACAATATGCTAATATGGCAGCAGCTCTGAATATGGCGAGGATTATTAAAAATGAAGTGTTTGTTCATGCCCAGAGCCTTTTTTTACTTAATATTTTTTTCATGTCACATGTACTTCCAAAGAAAGTATTCAAGGAGGAAAAGCCCCCAAATCATAATTACCGTAATTACACTTTTGCATCTTAAAATCTTGACTGTACCTCAAGAATAAATATTATATGTAGTGGGTAGTATCATAATTGAAGTAAATGTTCAAAGAAATGATGCTTTGATTGCTATTTGCTAGAGTCTACCTAATGAGCCAGCACTGCAGTCTACATGCGTGGTGTGTGTTGCTATTATTATTACTTGCGTGGTGGCGGTGACTAGCCTTAATTAAAAAGCTTCATAAGATGATTCTATTTTGCATAGAATACACCACAGGAATATAGAATGAAAATTAATTTTCAAACCAGTGCATAATTTAAACCACTGTAACTGCCACAGCAATGTTTTAAATGAAAGATTTCAAATGGAGATAGGCCTTACGAAAGAACACAGAGATTAGTGAGAGCTTTAAGCTCTCCCCTCAGCCCTACAAATGCATTATTTAATTATGGAGCAAGTCCAGTCTTTAGCTTTCTGACCACTGTGGATTATTGTATTTTCTGCTCCAAGCTCTTGGTGAACCAAGGTGATACATAGATAAAATATTCCTGTTATTTATCTGTCTATGTTATCTGGAAAGCATCAGAAATAGAAAACAGATAGGGAATGACCTATGGAATAGTTCTGATTTAGGTAAAAAGAAAAATTCAACTCTTATTATTTGAAAGCAAAATGTAATTCACGTTGAGCAAAAGCTTTTAGAATCAGAGATAACAGTCACATGTAGGGATAGGTCCATGAAATAAACTGAACAAAATAAAAGTGAACTTATCCATTTTGCTGACTATATTCATAGTTCAAAAGACAACTGAATCTGTTATATGAATAAATGGAAATGAGGGGCAAATTATCTGCCAGCCCTCTGAAGAAAATATCAGAAAGAAAAGAGGGAATTTGGAATGACAACCAGTAATGAATAGCTTCTGGTAGAGAATTTTTTTTATCGTTTGTTTGTTTGCTTATTTATTTTCATTTATTTATTCAGTAGAGCATCTTGCTACACAGCCAAGACTCACAGTAATCCTCCTGACTCAGCTTCTCTGGCATTGGATTACAGGCATGCCAGCACATCTGGTTTCAGTGGTTGGTTTGGCATGGGCTGACGTAGCATGTGGTACTGGGGATTGAACCCAGATCCATGTGTTTGCCAGGTAGGCACTTAGACCATTGAGCTATCTCCTTTGCTTAGAATTTAAAACAATTTTTTTCTAATAATAAAATAATTGGCAAGTTTTTCAGAGGATGACAACCTTATATTAATTACAGATTTTAAAATAAACTATCCCTCCCCTATTTATTTTTTGGTTAGTTAGGGGTGAAGAGTCCAGATCCACAGATATGAAAAGAAGTGGATATTTAAAGTAGTATGAGCCAGGGAGATGGCTCAGTGGAATAAGCGCTTCCCTGGCAAGCACAAAGGCCTGAGTTCAATCCCCAGTTCCTCCAAAAAAATAAAAATAAAATAAAGTAGTATGAAGGGCTGGTGAGATAGTTCAGCATGCTAAGGAGCCTGCTTAGGCAAGCTTAGGCATGCAAAGGCACCGCGGTTCAATTCCTTCACCACATACTCCACCAACCCCACTCCCAGAGCAGTCTGAGCTGGCTAGAGCCCAGGTCTAAGGGTGCTCACCTGTAATCCCAGCACTGGGGAGGCTGAAGGCAAGAGGATCACCATGAGTCCAAGCTGCATAGAGAGACCCTGCAACAATCAACATTAAAGTAGCGTGAAAATAGTTCCTTCTAGTTCATTGAATCTATTCCTAAGATACATAACTCAACCTTCTTATTGTGAAATATGGTGATCCATGGTCAGTCCTCTTACTTCTTCAACAACTTCAATATTTCACTACCCTCAGGTGCCAGGGAGATGGCTCAGTGGAATAAGCACTTGCCTGGCAAGGGCAAGGGCCTGAGTTCATTCCCTGGTTCTGCCAAAAAGAAAAAAAAAAAAATTAGTACCCTCGGTGTGGGCTCAGTGGCACGTGCCTATAATCCCAGCGCTTGGAAGACTGAGGTAGGAAGATCAATGTGAGTTCCGAACAAGCCTGGCCTAAAAACAAGCTCAAGGCCAGAGTCTCAGTTACTCTTCTCTCAATGCTGGGACAAATATCCAGCACCCAAAGTGAAGGAAGGGAAGACTGATTTAGCTCACAAGTAAGTGGAGGCTTCAGGCTGTACTCAGCTGGCCCCAAGGCAGGCGACACATGGCAGAGAGGACTGCTAAGGACAGAGGCAGAGGCGAAAAGCAGAGAACAAAGGGAGCTGAGACAGCTCCGGCCACTGCCCAGCACCTCTCCCCTCCTTACATTGTACTGCAGATTACCTGCCCCAGGGCAGGCACAGCACCCACACCCACAACAGTCAGTCACAATTGCCAGAAGCCATCATATGGCTACACGAGACTTTGGGGGGACAACTGAACACTGGACCCCCAAAGACTCTTGTACATTCCTTTGTGCAAAAGGTATTTTAGTCCATCTCTAAGAGTTGTCAAAGTCCAAAATGTTTCAGCATTGCTGAAAATTTGAAGTCCCAAATCTCCAAGATCTAAAGCAAACTCTTTGCTATGAGCCCCTGTACAAATGAAAAGTTAAATACCTCCAACATTCAATGACACAAGACAAATATTACCATTCCTAAAGGTATGCACAGCAGGATACCAAGCATTGGGACCAAAGCAAATTCAAAATCCAGAAGGGCCAAAATTTAAGCCCTGTAGTTTCATGTGGAACATCTGAAGCAATCTGTGGCAAATTGTGAGCTCCATGTTCCTATGGCACTCTTGGTGGAAGCTCCCATGACTTCTCTCTTAGGCCAGCTTTGCTCCCTCATGGCAGTTTCCCTAGATGATCCATGTTCCTGGCTTTTCCAAACTTCTGGGGCTCAACTGAATAGGTTTCTCTTTCTTATATTTACATGCTGCCTTCTCAGGGGCACACTGTCTGGCCTCAAAGGCTTTCTTCTGAAAACTAGGTGAAAGTCTTACTAACCTCAGATCTCCTGCTTTCTGAGTGCACCTAAAACCAATGTGCCATGGATGATGTGAAGGTCTGTGGCCAGCTGGAACAGTAACCAGGTTTTCCTCTCTCTTGGCTATAGGGCTAGAGTGCCAGGACCACTGAGCACTCTGACTCTGATTCCAAGGAAAAAATTCTCTATGCCAATGCCATTCTGGATCTGCCTGTGACTACTACTGCCATTCTGGAATAGGGGCTCTGTCTTTTTCCCCAAGGCAAAGTCACTCTCTCTTGGAATTCTGACACTGCAAAGGGTGGAGACTTGTCACTTCCTGTGACGTCCGAAGGCCATCCTTCTATGCTCTGGTTCTTTCTTGGCAATGGAGGTCCTTTCAGCTCTATTGTTGCATTCCACAGCTTAATTGGCACTTCCTTTCTGGCCAAATTCACAACACTTTAAATCATCTTGCTGGGCTCTTTGCCCTTGATTCTCAAAATAAATCTGACTAAAAGCCCCACCAATTGCGATGCCACGGCCTTCATATTTGGCCGCTTTGAAATTTCTTTTGAAAGATTAATCAGTCTCCCATGCTTAATCTCGGTCCCAGGCAAAGTCTCTGGACATGAACAAAATTCATACTAACTTTCTACCAAGTCATAACATAAACCATCTGAAGTCCAGCAAGCAATGCCATCCTTTTTCCCAGCAGAAAAATTCCCAGTTTAGTCCTTACAGGGAAGATTTCTATCAGCCTTTGGTCTTCTGAGCTCTGGCCAGAATCTCTCATACATAAGAGTAAAGCCGTTCCAGCACTTCTCTTGTAGGTGACATCTCTGAACCTTTCTTATCTCTTCCCATAAGCCATTCCCAAAAGCTCACAGTCCTCATGGTCAGGACTGGCCACAGCAAAGACCCTTTTCTAGTACCAAATTATGTTTCAGTTACTATTCTCTTGTTGTCTGGTAAATGCCCAACAACCCAAATGAAGGAAGGACAGGTTTACTTAGCTCAGAATCTTGGAGATTTCAGTCTATACTCAGCTGGCTCCCAGGCAGTGTGGCACATGGCAGAGAGCAACTGTTCATGACAGTGACAAAACGCAGAGAGAAAAGGGAGTGGCAGTAGCTCAGGCAACTACCTAGCCCCTCTCCCCTTCTTACACTGTCTCGCAAATCACCTTCCCCAGGGCAGGTGCAGCATACACACCCACAGTAATCAATCACAGTTCCCAGAAGTGACCCTATAACTGCATGAAACTTCAGCAGGATAACTTAATACAAACCATAGCAGCCAGCCTGAGATCTGGTATCAAGAAGACAAAAATTAAATTAAATTAAACTAAAAGAGTTTTTTTTCACCTTCTATCTAGTCTGTAGCCATCAGTATCTTTATCTCTTATCTTCCTTTCCCTTTCCTCCTTCTTCCTCAACTTGTTCAGCTTAACAATATTTTCCAAATATTTGTTTATGGCAATAATAAATCATGTGAAATATAGGTTGAATGTATAATAAATTATTGCTGAATATCTATGGAGACATCACTGAGTTTCAGTAATAATCATCATTCTGTAATATTTTTAGTTCTGCATACTGACAAGTTACATAGCTATTATTTTATAATATTTTAAAGTGGGGGCTGGGCAAATGGCTCAGTGAAATAAGCACTTCCCTGGCAAACACAGGGTCCTGAGTTCAACCCCTAGTTATGTCAAAAAAAAAAAAAAACCAACAAAACAAAAACATCTTAAAGTGAAGTTAATATAATTTGAAATGTGCAAATGAAAGCTACATGGCTTTGATAGATTCACATAATCTCACCCTTTCTACCCTTTAGAATATTGTGCCTCATATCAAAGACCCATGAATTCTCTAGAAAATCCTCAGCTTTGAAAACAATGACTTAACTATTATTTTTAAGCAATGAAATAGTTTTGCCACTTGCAGTATAAATTGACTAATAGCATATGCACTCATTCTTTTTGTTGCTTAAAAAGTACATATTTTGTTCTCAACTATGAACATTTTTGTTTCTTTCTTTTTGTTTCCATTCAAAGGTGGGTACAATATGACTTTAAAATAAACTCCAAAAGTTTTTCTCTACATGATTGTAACATTTCTCATTCTAAAGAGGTTGCATGAAGCTCCACTCCTCCAACATTTTATGTTGTCAGTTGAGTCTTATTGAATGAGTAGGATTCAATGGAGTAAAATTCATTCTACAAGTTTCATGAGCATATAGCACTATGTTAACACCATTATTCATAATATAGAACATTTCCATCACTAATTGAGGTGCCCTTCAGCTTCTTTGTATTAAATCCTCCCTAACCTGCACGTTTTGCCATTACTGACTGTTTTCCAGGCGCTGTATTTCTGTCTTTCCATACAATGTCATGTAAATAGAAAGATATGGTAGGTAACCTTCTGTGTCCAGCTTTTCTCATTTAGCAAAATGCAGTTGCATGCATCAATACTTTGTCTCTTATTTTTGTGAAACTTTTTTCCTTATAATAATTATCCATTTACCTGTTTAAGGATCCCAATGCTGTTTTCAGTTGTCACCAATTGTGAATAAAACTTCTATAAACATGTGCATTCAAGACTCTATTTTAACATGTTTCAATTTCTCTTAGATAAATGCCTAGGACTTGATTATAAATTGTGTGCAAGCACAGGAGACACTGCCACATTGTTTCGCAAATGACCACATCATTTTGCATTTCCACCAGAAATATGTGAGGGTTCCAGTTGCTCTGGAACTACACCACATTTGCCATAGTCTGGGTGATTTAAATACATATTAGTCATTTAATATATGTAAGTCCTATCTCATTATGGTTTTAATATTATTTCTCCAATGACTAACATTGAATTCTTTTCATATTTTAATTGCTATCTGCATGTCTTCTATGGTAAAGTATCTGTTGAAATATATTTTGTTACAATTTTATTTTCTTTGCATATTCTGGATAAGTCTTCTAGCAGGTAAATATTGTAAAATACGTTTCTCTAGTCTGCGTTCTGCATTTTCACTTTATTACATCACCTTTTGTAATGTGGAAAGTTTTTAATGTATTGAAATGAAATCATCAGTTTTTCATATTATCGATTAAATTTTTTTGTTTTGATCTGACTTGTTCTGTCATAGCTAAGAAATCTCTGTCAATTAAAGAGCAGTATTTTTGTTTGTTTGTTTTTACCTTTGAGTTTTATAGTTCTAAGTTTTAGATTCATATTTTTCACAAGTTTTAATATTTTTTAAAAATGTTAGATTTGGGACTATGTTCACTTTGTCACATGAAAATCTGCTCAATAACGACTCCTATTGAAAAAATCAGCCTTTACTCAGGGCTCAGCTTTGTGTCTGTGTCAAAATTCAATAGGCTGTATTGTGTCAGAGTCCATTTCATGACTATTCTATTTGGTTGGTGTTCGCCCTCTCTCTGTGACAACACATTGCCTTGGTAGCTGTGTCTGTACTGTAAGTCCTTCAGTTAGGGACCGGAATTGTCTGATTATACCACAATTTTCACACACTGATTTCCATTTTCATATATAGTTTTCTCTGAATTTTCACATACAATTTATTTTAGAATTAGTTCAGAAATTCGTAGAAAAACGTCCATTGGATATATAGTGCAACAATGTCATGTCTTTAGAATGATTTGGAGATAAGTTCTATGTAAACATATTAATTTTTTCAGTCCATGGGCTTTGCATTTTCCATTTAACTAGGTCTTATTTGATTCCTTTTATCACAGCTATTAGGTTTTAAATATATACATTTTTAATAGTTCCAAGTTCCATTTCTTAGTTCCAAGTTAAATACTGAGTTTGAAATTTCAGTTTCCAATTATTCATTGGTTGTATATACACAAATAATTTACTTTTAATATAAAATATGTATATTATGAATTTACTAAAATCATTTATTAGTTCCAGACTTTTTTTGTAGATTTTCTAGAATATTTACATAAATAATGTTGTCTGCAGAAAAATTTAGTTTTCTTCCCTTCCTATCCTCACCTCTTTTTCTTTTACTAGCCTATTAAACTGGCCAAATTGTCCAGAGTTACAGTAATAAAATGGAGAGAATGAAATATTCAGATTTAGGAGGAAAACATTCATGCATTCAGCATTAATGGCCAAGTCAGCTGTTATTTATAAATACAGAATATTGAGTTGAGAAAGTTCCATTTAAATCCTAGTTTGCTAGGAGTTTATTTTTCAACTCAAAAGTGATGCTATATTTTATATTTTTGTTTTTTTTTTAAAGAATACAAAATAGTGATAGAAAAAAACAGCATTCGTCATGATATAAAATTTCACTAAATAATGCAATAGGAATTCAACAATGGTTGCTGTACTGCATGACACTATCTTCAAAATAGTTGTTCAGGATACCAGATATAAATGTTCACTATTGGTTTAAAGAAAAAGTTGTAAGAATTTCAAAAGAAAAAAAAAGGAATAAAAAGAACAAAATTTAAGCATTACCTGATCCTTTCAAAAGACAAGTAGAAATCGGCAGTACAATTATCCAAATTATTCTGCATACATACCTAAATATATCTTTTCCCTTCTTCTATTTGTCCTTTTTCTCATCCCAGTTTTTCCTTCCCATTGAACAAATTCTTTCTCTTAGCATCTATTGTACCTTTCAGATTTTAATTGCTCTACCAGATTCTCATACAATTGAGATAATACAATGCTTGCATCTGTGGATCTGATTTATTTCATTTACCAATATAGTCTCTAGCTGCATTTATTTATCCAAAAAAGCTTTGAATTTATCATTTTTTATAGCTAAATAATAGGCAATTGTGTAAAAATATCATATCTTTTTTTATCCATTCCTCAGTTGATGAGCATTTGGGTTGTTTCCAAGATTTACTGTTGGTGCGAGTGCAGGCTGGTACAACTATTATGGAAATTAGTGTGGAGATCCCTCAAAAAGCTAGAATTGGAGGTCCCATTCAAGCCAGCTATTCCCCCACTAGGTACTTTTCCAAAAGAACTGAAACAATCATTCTATATGATATATGTGCATCCATGTTAGAGCAGCACAATGCTGCCTTTTCAAATGTTTGTTCTGCATATATTTTTGATAGTCTTTGCTTTTTCCATTTTTTGTGTAGTGACAAACTGCACTAATTTTTAAAGGCTGATCTTTTCAATTTTAAAATCAATTCCATTTATTTGTGTATTTATTTATGTTGTAAGCATACACATGATGTCTTTATTATATAGTCATTGTGGTTATGAATCTTGATTTTCAGACCGAGGGAGTCATGAGACACATTGTGTGTGAGTGCCCACACTTCTGGGCATTCTGTGGTGGTGACCCAGAGGTGACGTGGCCACAATCCATCTACCTGCATGGAAGTCCCGTCTTGACCAAGGAGGACAGCACGCAGTAAGCTGGCACCCCCGCTAGAGTGAAAAGGGTAAGAAATTGGCTTGTCCTTGTAAACTTGACTGTGCTCAAGTATCTTGCACTGGTCTCTGCCTACAGACGACTCCAGCCACTGTAGCTTCTCAGCAATGACTTTCCGCAGAGCCCCACCTTCAGTTGTGCACTGACACCTGCTGCTCTTGTGAAGTGTCCAGCTTTTTGGATTGAGCCCTGACAGGACTCTGTGGCTCTATAGCATGCAAACGGTTGTTGTGGGTTATCCTATCCCTGATCTTGTGAGCCTAACTAATAAATCCCCTTTTATAATTACAAAACAAATACATATATATGTATTTGTGTTGTAATATATATATGTATATATATATTCAATTTTCATACTGATTCTGCTCCTCTGGTAAATCCTCATAAATATATATATATATATGCATAGCAAAATTATTACTACTATGAGGCAAATTAGCTTATCTATCACCTCACATAGTTACTTATTTTATTTTACTAACAATACCTAAAATCTGCCCCATTCTCAAGTTTTCAGTGTAGAATATAATGTTATTAACTATCGTATTCATGTTGTACATTAGATATTTACACTTATTGTACAGCTACAGGTTTGTGCCCTCTGACCTGTGTTGCTTCATCCCCTCTCTTCCTCACCACTGGTAATTAATGCTTTATTGTCCATTTCCACGTATGCAGGTTTGTTTAAATTCCACATGAATGAGATCATTTTGTACCTAGATATTCAATACTTACATAATGTCTTTCACCTCAACATAGATAAAATTATGTATGTCAACAACATCAAAACATCTTGGTATATAAAGGCAACAAAGACTTACCTGAAAGGAAAAATTAGCAAATATTATAATAGGAAGCTTCAGCATCTTGCTTACCATAATAAACAGAACAGCCATACAGGAAATCAATTATGAAAATGATTGCTAATGTTGATTATGACCAAATAAACTTAATAAACACATGCAGAACTTTTCACCCACAACAGAACATATATTATTCTTAAGTACAGGGCTGGAGTATAACCCAGCAGCTTAAGCACCTGCCTGGCAAATGCAAGGTCCCAAGTTCAATTCCTGGCACTGCAGAAAAAAAAATTATATTATACTTATGTACATACAGAAAACTCTTCCGTGATACCTTGGATGGTGAACTTGGCTCAATCTAAATTTGTGTTTGAATACTGAAAAATTTAAGAATTAAACATGTTTTTCCAATAAGACACAGTGGAAAACCAAACAATTGTTTCTGAGGCCCAGAAATTGCACTTATAAATTCAATATTTCCAAGCCTTTAACAAATTTCATAATGATTTCTTTATTGTGATTCTCTGAGTTTTCCTATGAGCGTCACTGCTGCTGTCACTAACTTTCTTTGGATCCACAGTTAGGACATCTTACTCAAATGAAGCACAAAGCAAAAAGCACAAGTGTTGTGAAGCGCAGACATAGGCCCATGTGCTGCCCTAGCTCGAGCACACTGCACGGGTACACTGGCTGTGTGGGGTCTGCAACCACGCATGCTGCAACTCATACTCAGCTGTTTTCAGATTGGATTTTCAGATAGACTACTGCATGAATTTGTACAGAAGGTATTTTTTTTGAACTTTTCTGTTCAAGTAGTGGCAAGTTCAAGCTTTAAGCCATTTGACAACCAACGTATCACTGTATATGAAATGCTGTATATTTCCAAATAAAGCCTGTGTAACCTAGTTCCACAACGTGTAACTGAACATATTTTACTAAATTATGTTTATATTCTAATTTTCCATATTCATTCATTTGATTATTGAAGTGTGTGTGTGTGTGTGTGTGTGTGTGTGTGTGCGTTCGCGCACGTGTGCACGATTTCAAATATTTAGGAACTTATCAGCTTAATTTTATTGTGTCAGAAGAAATAGTTTGCAAAATTTCAACTCTTAAAAAATGTCGTAAATCTGGATGTGGTGCTGTGCACATGCAGTCCCAGCACTAGAGAGGGTGAGGCAGGTAGATTGCTCTGAGTTTGAGAGTAGCCTAGGCTACCTCGTGAGTTCAAGTTTAGCCTGAACTGCAGAGTGAGATGCTGCTCAAACAAACAAAAAAGTCATGACTTTATCTGTGATCCAAATTGTAGTCATTGTTGGCAAGTGTGCAATGTTCATTTGAACACATTTGATAGTGCGGTGTTGGGGAGAATGCTTTTAGGTAATCTGCTATTCAGGTTTCTTTTACTCTGTTTTTATACAAATCTGTTTTAATATCTGCTAAGAGAAGAGTGTTATTTCTAACTAAATCTGTACATTTAGTTCTCATTTGATTTTTGCTTTTTATGTCTTTTAGTATAGGGGCTCATTTCATTTCTATCAGTCCTTGTTTCTATGTATTAGAAGCTTTGTGTCTTTGTTCATGAACAAACAAGTTTCAGCCTCTTTATTTTTAATAATATTCTTTGTTCTGATGTCTACTTTATATGCTATGAGGAATTTGGTTTAGAAAATTATTTCATTCATATTTGCATAGTACAACATATTTTTTATCTATAACTTTACTATTGAAATGGATTTTTTTTATGCTCAGATAGCTTAAAATCAAATCTTTCTAAAAACCCAATCTAAGAGTCTTTTAATTAGTAATTAAATAATCTGCATCCCATGCAATTATCGATATCTCTAGATTATAAACTATTATCTCCTTGGTAGGTTCTGTTCATTCCACTATATTGGTTCCTTCACTTTTGTTTGGAATGTCTTTTATATTTTCAATCTATTTTTATCTTTGTGTTTAGTGTATATTTTTAAATGGCATTTCATTGGCATATTATGTTTGATCTGAGAATTTCTGACTCATTTGTACTACTTTGTCCATTTATATTTAATACTATCTTTCCATATGATCCTTAGAAGTCATTCTATTATTTGTTTCTATGCTGAATTACTAGGCTTCCTCTACACTGCTTCTATTATCAATTTTCTTCATGTACTTGTAACAGCTATTCAAGTTTCTTTTCAAATCTTATTTTTATATTATTTTGGTAAAATGGTAGACCTTTTAAATACTACACCATGACAGTTTCTGAGATCTAATTTTTTCATCTTTTCTAGGATTTATTCTTGTGATTGCTGACTTTATTACTGCTCTTTCTTAGTTGGTAACATGTTTTATGGACTAATTTGTGAAGTCTAGTTTTCAAGTACAAGTGCAGTCCAATCTGCTTGGTTGGTTTAATGCTGAGCTGATAACTAGGTAAGTATTGCCCTCAGTGCATTAGATCAATAAATCCCCCTTCTGCTGGAAGGCTCTGTCATGTTGCAGCTGTGTCTTAGCCTTTGACTTGCATTTGAGGAGAGCCTCAAGTCCACTGAGGAAATAATTTCTGTTCTCTCATGCCTTTCCCTGGGTGTGCGTGCTGGAGGCCTTCTATTCACTCCATTGGTGACCTCTCCCCCCAAAATAGCACAAGATGATTAAAAGGTAAAATAGTCAAAACCACATGCATGATGCAGACAGCAGAATATTAGTGCCATGTTCTTACAATGGGCAGGAAATACAACCCGCAGGGTTGTATTTGAGTGTAGCATAAACAAGCAGATGTTTAAGGAGTTAGATTTCATAACAACAAGAAGACGAGATAGCTTTTACTTCTTAAAATCAAATGTAATTGTTCATTTGAGTTATTTGGCAGATTGAGAGGGAAGTGAAATCTGTGGAGGACTAAGTTGGGCATAACCGGTCTGGATGAAAAAAGTAGCTGGCTGAGAATATTTGCTGCTTGTTGGCACCTACATCTGGAAAGGGGAAGGGGATTCAGCAGTTGCACCAGTGAAGGCGCCGCTTAATACGTTACGATAAATTCAGGCCTTAGCCTGCAATGTGCAGAACTTAGCGCTTGCTATGATCTGTTGAACCTCAAGAAATAAGACTATGTAGGAGTGTTCCAAGGCTTCCATGGGTAGGTTTTCATTTTAAGTTTAATTAAGTCTGTTTGCTCAGTTGGTATCACCTCATAGCTCACTGAAATGATGAAAATGCTAAAGTTAAATAATTGTTGGTTATTTCCAATGAATACTCAGTATATGAGTCATTTCCAATCTGCTGAATTCTGAGTTATGTCAAATACAAGTGCTGTATATTAATCTTTACAGACCTGCCATATAAGTCAAAGTGACAATCATTTATTTACGTCAGTTTCAGTGTAGCTCCAAATTACTTTGGTCGACGTAGGGGCTCTTAGTGATTATTATAGTTACTGTGATTGTAAAACTGATAATTTTCAAGGTTTCCATTTAATTGAAATGGGAAGGAGGAAAACACGACAAATTCAACCACAATTATCTTGCACATTATACAAACTTCAGCCATTTTTCATGAATAAAAGTTCCTAGATCAGCTGACAGTGTTCAGAAATATGTTTCACTATTTTAGTGCTTTCATAAATAATCTTTAGAGGTTTTTTATCACTTGTGTTTCTCTACAACTGACTTTAATAGTTGTTGAAAGACTTATCCCAAAACCTGATTTTTAGGCTTACATTTTCCTGAATGATGAAATTGTGCAGAGAACTCAAAGCATGAAAAATAACAAAAGAACCACACCCTGAGGGATCAGCGGAAAGCAGCTAAACAAATCAAATAGAAACATAAAGGTATAACAGGAAAGTAAGCTTTGCTTACAAAAGAGAAATGTTCCTTGTCAGATGTAATGTAAGTCACAACACTATAAAAAACACCCTTGATGTATGCCAAAAAAATAAAACTCAACCCAGCATTCTATCTTAATTGAACTATTTGACAAAACCCAAGAAAATAAATACTTTCTTTCACAAATAAATGCAGAGAAATTTCATTTCCGGGAGCACTATCATTGGGGAAAGTATTTTTGTTTGTATTTTCACACTGTTTCAAAAATCACATTTACTATTTTGAGATAAATTCATATGATATTGTGAAAAATAATATAGTGGCATTCTAATTACCTTTTAGTAATGAGTAATTTTTTCCTGTAGGTAACATCTTGCAAAATTATATTGCAATCAAAATATTGATACTAGTACAATCATTGTAAAAAATCTAGTCAGATGAGTTGGTTTGTGCCTGCAAGCCCAGCAACTAGGAAGCTGAAACAGGAAGGTCACTGCAAGTTCATATTGAGCTCAAAACCAGCCAGAATTGCATAGCAAGGCCTTGTGCCAAACAAGCATAATGAAGTGCTATCACCAAAATAATCCATTTACATAACCTCTTTCACCTCTTTCCAACATCTATAACACATAAAAACAATTAATTTATTCCCAGTTTTTATAAATTTGATATCTCAGTAGTATCAACTTATCTTTCAAGATTGGCTTTGTGATTGTTCCTCTGAATAGAAAAATATCTCAAAATTTATCCAAGTTATTTACCTATCTATAGTTAAGCAGTTTTGTTACTGAGTAATAATCTATGCTATAGATATTTGACACTTAATTTAACCCTTATCTTTTGAAAGATATGTGGATAGTTTCCAATTGAAGAATATTAATTACCCTCAAAGCTGTTTTGAACAGTTGTGTACAGGTTTCTATGTGAGCATATTTTTATTGCACTATGATACTTATTATTTTAACAGCATATATTTTGCATTATTTAATTTCCACTTCAGTCTATAGTTGAAAATTAATTATTTGTTATAAACAGTAATGGTATGTTGGATATTTTAGAAGTCTTTGCCTTTTATTTGACCAGTTTAGACCACTCATATGTAAGATTATTTTTGATAAGCTATAGCTTGAGTAAAATTTTTTCTTTTGAGTCTAAAAATTTTATTCTGGTTTGTTTTCATTGTTTCTTTTCCTCACTCTTTTATTCTTGTCTTTTGTCCACCAATTGAATTGTTTTAAGATTTTAATTTGCGGCTGTCCAGATGGCTCTACAGAGTAAAGCACCTGCTCAGGCAGAGTGCAGGGGCCCAGGATTGATCTCTTGTGTGCAGTGCCGGCCCTACCCTCAGGGCATGCTGAGACGTTGGTTGAGACTGGGCATGATGGAGCATGCCTGTAACCACAGTGCGTGGGAGACTGAAAACAGAAGAAACACTACGAGTTTGATCTATGTAGTGAGACCCTGTACACCCTGTAGACCCTGTTCTATACTCATAAAAATATATATAGTGAAATAAATACATTTTAATTTATTCCTTATGTTATTTGATTTTTATACCCTAAGAAATTACATGTTACAATTTATCATATTTCTGATATCAACCATAAACTTCTATGAATGAACTGGCAAAACCTTAGTTTCCTTTAGCTTCCTCTATAATCTATGTTTTAAAATTTCATGTGTTGAGGCAATCCACCCCAGCCCGTCCTGCCCTACAACTCCCCAGAGCCACTGCCCCCAAGCCCACCGAGCGAGTGAGAAGTTTTGTGACTCATCTGGCCACTGATCCACCTGTGCCCAGCCTATTGAGTATGTGGGAGAACTATCGGCTTCCTGGTGCGCCTCCGCCTCCGGCAGGCAGCAGCATCCAGAGATCCCTCCCCCAAGACGTCTGAGCCAGTGAGAATTTCTGAGACTATCTAGGCAATCCACCCCAGCCCAAGCTGAACTGCAACTCCCTGGAGCACCTGCCCCCAAGCATGCCTAGAGAATGAGAAGTTTTGTGACACTCACACCCCCAATCAAACCCAGCACAGCCCAGTGAGTATGTGGGAGAGATTCTGTGCTCCCTGGTGCTTTTGAGCCAGGGACACAGCAAAGGGGAAACACAGGCTCACAGTTGTACCAAAAGGGATGCAGTAAAACGGAACTGAATGCAACAGCCAGATCCAGGCCAGGCATAACTGTATAATCTAAAACGTAATAGATTGGCACCAGGATCTCATTATGCAGTAAGGCTGTAACAGCACCAAAGTTCTACACCAAAGGTTGGAGGTCAGTGCTATACAAAATGGCAAGGACAAGAAGCAAAATGCAATCTCAGGCCTCACACTCACCAATAAGTACAGTGGACACTAGCTCAGCTGAAATGAATGAAATAACAGAATTGGAAGCAAAGAAACAACAGCAGAAAGGTAAAGAGGAACTCGGAGCAAAAATAATTTCTGAAAGAAAAAAAAAAGAAATATTTGAAACTATAGCATGTGAAGTAGAGAATCAATTATGGAAATATATGGAGGAAACTCAATTTGGAAAAATCTTTGCAGTAAAAGAATTAATAGCTACCTCTAAAGAACACATTGATTAAAAAAAAAAAAGAAGAAATTATAAATGACAGATTCCTTGGATGAGCAATACAGGAAAGAAATAAATTGCATGAAGCAGAGTCAAAGAGATGTAGAAGAACTTAAGATGTCAATCACGAGTCCACAAAACCATTTGAGTGAAAGCAAAGACAGAGTTTCAGATCTTAAAGATGCTGGTGCAGCTACTGAAAAGGTGAGAAGGGATCTCTTAAAAACAAGGAGCATGTAGGAAAAAAATAATCCATCACCTGCAAGATGATGCCAAGATGAACAATGTGAGATTAATAGGTATCAATCAGAATGGAGGAGTCAATACAAGTGAAATAAAAAGAATATGGTCAGAAATAATAGCAGAAAACTTCCCAGTTATGAGGAAACAATCTGACATTCAGGTAACCGAAGGATAAAGAATGCCAAATAACTTCAGCCCAACTAAAAAACACACTGAGACATATAATAGTCAAGATCCAAGAAATCCAACACAAGAATTATATACTGAAAGCCACTAGAGAAAAGAAGCAGATGACATTCAAGGAAAACCCATCAGAATTACAGGCGACTTCTCTACACCAATCATGAAAGCAAAGACAGCATGGAGCAGAGTTCTTCAAGTCCTCTATGAAAACAAATTCCAGCCCAGACTATGATACCTAGCAAAACTCTCTTTCAAGTTTGATGGAAAAGTGAAACACTTCTCTGATAAAGAACATTTAAGAATTTCATGATGACAAAGCCATCCCTACACAGGCTTCTGGAAGATGTTCTGGAGAGGGGCCACAATAACCAGACTCCACGTATGAGAACAGAAGGAACAAACTAAACAAGTCACACAATTAAACACAGGACAAAAAGTAGTAACAGCAGCAGGTAAATAAATAACAAGACAATCACAAGTCAACACATTTCAATTATAACCATCAATGTAAATGGACTCAATTCACCAATTAAGAGAAATAGATTGGCACAGTGGATTAGAAAACAAAACCCAACAATACGTTGTATACAAGAATCACACTTAACTCAAAAAGACAATCATAAGCTTAAAATCAAAGAACGGAAAATAATAGTACATGCCACAGCACCCCAGAAAAAAGCAGGAGTAGCAATTCTGTTCTCAGACAGTCTCAACTTCAAACCAAGAAGGATCCAATGAAATAAAGAAAGCCACTATATATTGGTTAGGGGAAAAATTCAAGAGGAAGAGGTAACACTCATAAATATCTATGCACCAAACACAGGAGCACCCAACTATATTAGACAAACCGTAGTGGACATGAAAAATTTAATATTCAAGATTATAATTTTAACAGGAGACTTTAACACCCCTTATCTCAAAAAGATAGGTCAACCAGTCAAAAAATTAGCAAAGAAGTAGCCGAACTGAACCAGAGCTTTGAACAAATAGATCTGGTGGATAATACAGAGTCTTCCATGCAAGCACAGCTAAACATACATTTTTTTCAGCTGCACATGATTCATTTTCTAAAATAGACCACATACTAGTGCATAAGTCATGCTTAAGTATATGAAAGAAAACAGAAATTGTCGCATGCATATTATATGACCATAGTGCAATGAAACTGGAAATAAATGACAAAAGAAACAAGAAAAACCCTAAATATATATGGAAATTAAACGACTCCCTACTCAGCAATCAATGGGTCACAGAAGAAATTAAACAAGAAATTCAACAATACCTACAATTCAATGAAAATCCAACCACAACTTATTGGAATCTATGGGATGCGATCAAAGTGATTCTCAGAAGGAAAATCATACCTATGAATTTACACATTAGGAAACAGAACAGAAACAAATAAACACCCTAATGTTTCACCTCTGATGTCTAGAAAAGGAAGAACAAATGAACACAGAGTCCAAAGATGGGAATAAATCTTAAAGATTAGAGCAGAATTTAATTCAATTGAGATGAAGAAAATAGTTCAAAGAACAAATCAAAAAGGTGGTTGTTTGAAATACTAAACAAAATTGATGAGCTCCTAGCCAACCTCATCAAAAAGAGGAAAGAAAAAAGTTCAAATACAAGCAATAAAGAATGAAAAAGTTGAAATCACCTCAGCCCCAGTGGAAATTCAGAAGATTATTAATAGCTACTTTGAGAATCTATATATCCAAAGAATAGAAGACACAGAAGAAATGGACAGATTCTTCGAAAGGTACAAATTACCAAAACTGAACCAAGAAGACATAACAACTCTCAAATAGTCAATAATGGCCCGTGAAATATGAAATGTAATAAAAAGCCTGTTCACAAAGAAAAGTCAAGGTCCTGATGGATTCACAGCTGAGTTCTACAAGAAATTTATAGAAGACATAATCCCTACACTCCTCAAACTCTTCAATAAAATTGAAAGGAAGCAGTCCTTCCAAAATCATTTCTGGAGGCAAGTATTATACTGATTCCGAAACCAGGGAAAAACACAACTAAAAAAGAGAACTACAGGCCAATCTCCCCCATGAATGTAGATGCAAAAATTATCTGTAAAATCCTAGCAAATAGAATACAGCAAATCATCAAGAAGATCATACACCATGACCATGTAAGATTCATCCCAGGGATACAAGGATGGTTCAATATTCGAAAATCTATAAATGTAATACACTGTATTAAAAGACTGAAATCTAAAAACCACATGATCATCTCAATTGATATAGAGAAAGCTTTTGACAAGTTCAACACTCATTCATGTTCAAAGTCCTACAGATAATTAGAATAAAAGGACTTTACCTCAGTTTAATAAAAGCAATATATGACAAGCTAATGGCTATTATAATTGTAAATGGGGAAATACTGAAATCTTTTACTCTTAGATCAGGTAAAAGACAAGGATGTCCTCTATCACCCCTCCTATTCAACATAGTTTTGGAATCACTGGCTACAGCCATTAGACAAGAGGGAGAAATAAACAGAATAAGAATAGGTAAAGAAGAAGTTAAATTATCACTATTTTCAAATGATATGATACTTTATTTGAAAGACCGAAAAAACTCCACCAAGAAGCTACTAGAATAGATACACAAATTCAGTAGCATAGCAGAATATAAAGTCAATACTCAAAAGTCAATAGCATTCCTCTACACAGAAAACAAACACACTGAGATGGAAACTATAGAAACAATAACTTTTACAATAGCACTACAAAAAATGAAATACATTGGAATTCACTTAACCAAGGAAGTCGAAAATCTTTTCATGGAAAATTACAGTACCCTAAGAAAAGGGATCTTAGAGGATTTCAGAAAATGGGAAGATGTTCCCTGCTCCTGGAGAGGAAGAAGCAGCATCATGAAGATGGCCATACTCCCAAAATTATTGTACAGATTTAACACAATCTCTATCAAACTGCCACCAAAGTAACTCCCAGACCTAGAGAAATTGTTCCTAAAATTTATTTGGAACCAGAAAAGACCTATAATAGCAAAGTCAATCCTAGAGAACAAAGACAAGGCAGGAAGCATCACAGTTCTTGACTTGAAATTATGCTACAAAGCCACTGTGATAAAATTAACATGGTATTGGCAACGAAATAGACCTGAGGATCAATGGAATACATTAGAAGAGGCGGAGGCCTATATGGACACACTCAGCCACCTGATCTTCAACAAATTGGCCAAACATGCTTACTGGAAGAAAGATAGCCTCTTTAACAAACAGTGCTGCAAAAATTGGCTTTCTACATGCTGAAAACTAAGACTTGGCCCAGATCTATTACCACGCAATAAGCTGAAGTCCAAATGGATTAAAGATCTAAACATTAAAACAGGAACACTTAATCTCCTGGAAGAGAAAGTAGGAGGAGCTCTTGAAGACATAGGGGTAGGTAAAGAGTTCATGAACAAACTAGTATTTGTACGGGAAAAACTTGAAAAAATTAATAACTGGGATCAACTCTTCTTGAGAAGTTTTTGCATGTCAAAAGAAATTGTCAACAAAGTGAAAGCAACAAACATAGTTTGAGAAAATCTTAACTAATAAGCACTCAAAGGTCTGCTCTCTAGAATTTATAAAGAACTGAGATACAGTAGTGTCCTCAAATTTAAAGACCCAGTTCATATCAGTATTGGGCATCTGAGATGAATACACACTTCTCAGAGGACGAAAGTAAAGAAGTGAATAAATATATGAAAAAATGCTCCACATCACTAGCTGTCCATGAAATGCAAATTAAAACAACACTGAGATACCATCTCACTCCAGAAAGAAAGGCTATGATAAGGAAATCAGGCAATAACAATTGCTGGAGAAGATGTTGGACAAAGGGTGCAAGCATTGTGGAGATCAGTGTGGAGACTCTTCACAAAATTAGGACTGGACATACAATTCAAGCTGGCTATCCCTCTACTGGGAATTTTCCTGAAGAAACTGAAAACATGATGTCATAGTGATATATGTGCACCTATGTTTATAGCAGCACAATTTGTGATAGCTAAATATCTGAAACAACCAAGATGCCTGTCACATGAGGAGTGATTGAAAATGATGTGGTATTTCTGTATAATGGAATATTACTCAACTATAAAAAATGATAAACTTGAAGTGTTTATATTTAAGTCAATGACACTTGATCATATACTCATAAGTGAAATAAACCACACACTCATGTACAAATATCATATAGTCTTCCTAGTATAAGACATTAAAATAAGAAATGCATATATAAAGGTAAAACTACAACTAAAAAGAATTTAGTCAGATAGGGTAAATTGAACTGCATATGTTGCAGGGTAATAATCAGCTTTTCTTCTGGATGGTTAACAACCTAAGTTTATATATCAAAAATTGGAGAAATGGAAGGGCTGTATGTTCAGCCAACATTTTGGCCCTAGCCTTTCATGTTCAGTGAAGACTCAGGACATAGGAGAACCTGTACTATGACATCGTGGAACTCAGTTGTGCCCCAAATTTTCTGATCAAGGAGATTATAGAGCCACAGAGCAATGTGATGCCTAAGGAGTCACATGGAGAGAAAACTTTCTCTCAGGCTTTCACAGAGAACAAACTGGTCAAGCGATGGCTGTGACTCATCCACAAGGCTGAAACTGACAAGAGATTACAAAGTACAGTAAAGGGTTACAGGATAAACCCTGAGGGGACTTGACTGACCTCATCAGATATAAAAGTTACATTCTTTGTTATATAGCTTGGTTTTAACCATCTAGCAGAATAGTATAACAACAAAGTGTATAAAATAAAACCATGATAATAAGCTGAGGTATAATCGTCTCTTGTCAACAACTTCTTCGGATAACCCACTATTATTGTGGACTGCTGAATTCAAGCATCTATAATAATTGAATGACAGTAGAATACCCATCTTTGGCAGGACAAAACAAAAAACGGGTACAAAGAAGAACCATTCTGTGTTTGTATAAATAGTACAGTTAGGATGAATATGCAGAACTTGCACATAATTCTATGAGAAGAAATATATGCACTAATGGTGTTTGGACAGGATATCCTGTCTGCTCCTTGTACTATGGTTAACCACTTGGAAGATAACAATGTAAAATTATTACTTATTGAAACTGTACTATAATTCAGCTTTTAAAAAAGATAGGTATACATCTACGTTCTCTTAAGTCATTGATCAGAGGCATTTCCTCTAATACTATTTGTATAGAGTATCATGTATGCACCATGTAGAACAAAAAGCCAGTACAAAAACAATGTGCAATATATAAATTGTTAAAAAAATAAAATTTCATATGTTGATATCATTTTGGTTTTGATCCTCATATAATTTATGTTCAGTTCTTACATGAAACATAGACTTTCCCGCTTATACACACTTCTGCTCTCATCCATTGTACTTTCTTTGATATTCTAAAATAGTTTCTTGTACCATTTCTTTTCTGTTTGAGAATTTTCTCTTAAACCATTCTTTATAGTAGGTCTGTCACCAGCAATGTTCAGCTTTCTTTCATCTGAGCATGTCTTTATTTCTTTTTCTTTTGTGAAAATGTCTTGCTGTATATAAAATTTGTAGTTGATAGCTCTGTTCTTTCAACACTTGAGAAATTTACTTATTTTTCATCTGTGCAGTTATACAGAATCAAGATGGTATTCAATCACAGGTAGCATATGGCTTTTTTGTCTAACATGTTTCAGTAAGTTTACATGGTAGTTCTCAGAAGTTTAATTGCAGGTATATTGTGTTTTGGTATTATTTGCTATTTTGATCTTATGGTACTTCTGAATGATGTGCATTTTTAGATCTGCTAAAATCTCTTCCACTACTGACATAGGGCAATGAAACTTCTGAATGATGTGCATTTTTAGATCTGCTAAAATCTCTTCCACTACTGATATAGGACAATGAAACTTCTAACTTGAAAGATACCTTGAAAGATGAATTTGTTTTTTCTAAAATGAAAGACTGAATTTTAGAAACAATGGAAGTTAAGAGCAGATTATCTTTACCGAGCGAAAGAAAACTTCTGTCCAAGAGAGGGATAGCAAGGGACCTGAGTGGGTTGCCAAGGAACCTGTCCTTTTAGAGATTTTTGTAGAATAAAACCATGAGGTAAAGTGGGTCTAAGATGGAAAATGGGAGCTCCCAAGGTGGACATAAGGTGGGAAGAAGCCATGGTTAACCAATAAGATTACAAGCATAATTGCTCAGGTAAAATTGATTAAATCAGGATCACATGAGGAAGGGAGTCATGTAGCTAGCAGACATGAATACAGAACAGGAGCTTTTCCTATAGAGGGCTGGGTTAATGACTCTCTCTGGCTTTTTTCAAGGTGATTAATATCTATTTAGAATACCAATCCCTGATGTCCATCCCTAGGGAGGTATGTGCTTCTTCTTTTGCTTAGCGGTTTGGCCCACAGCAGGACTGTTGGTCTCTTTCAAAGTTGCAAGGTATCTTGTCTTCCAGGCTGGCTAACTCCAAGGTCTAGTCCTGTCTGACTGCCTATACTATTTCTATTTAAATCAGCTGCCTACAACACATGGACCTTTGGGCTGTTATAAGAATTTCTAAGTCCTACTTACCATTTTATTCTAGCATCAGGTAACCTGGTTTAATCTCATATACAGATTTCAACCTAGATTTATGGGCTGTGATACAAGCAACATTCTAAGTTTCCAAATCTACGAACTGGTGATTTGATTTGCTCACTTTATGTTGTACCACAGACTCAGGCTTTTTTCTGCTGCTGTCATTTGAGTGAATGGAAGCAGCTTCTATGTGATGGCTTAGCTGGTGACAGCTGGTGGTAAGGGAATCTCTAGCCCATGGCAAAAAGAGCATTTCTTGGCCTGATACTTGTTTGGTCAAATTCATCTTTTCAGTACGTCCCAGCTGTGTAGTATCTCTAGATGCAACAAATGGTTTCATTTGGCTAAAATTCAACTGCAGACTGAGTTGTTTCCTTCTCAGATCTGTAGGAGATAACTCATATGCTGCTCTTTCCAGCTTTTTAGTGGCTGATAGTGTGCCTTGGCTTGCGGCCCATTTCCCCGTGTTTAAAGGCAGAAGCATATTAGCTTCAAATTATCTTTGCTTACGTTAAGTTATAATCTCTTTCTAACTCTGATCCTCAGCACCCCCTTCTCTCCCTACCTCCTCCCATAAGGAGCTTGTGAGTATATTGGGTTCTCCAGAATAATCTAGGAGAAACTTTCCATTCTAAAACCCTTAATCTCCTTTGTCAAGTCCTTTTTGTAATGTAACACATTCATAAAGTCCAGGAAACAGGACATGGATGTATCTTCTTCTTCTTTTATTTATTTATTTATTTTTTTTTTGGTAGACTTAATTCATTTTATTTTTTTGTGTGCAAAACCCTTTACGTTGAGCTGGAAAGATGACTCAGTACAATGAATGCTTCCCTGGTAAGCACAAGGGCCTGAGTTCAATCCCCAGTTCTGAACAAAAAACCTTTATGTCATAGCTACTGCTGAAGCTTGAGTCATCTGCACAGAGACTCTGTGTGGGTTTTCACAGGATGTCAGTGCATTCCTGGTAGGGAGACTTGGTGAACACAGTCTCTTTCCAGAGGTCAGGGGTCAGATAGCTGTTGGCCTTGGAGACGCCATCAAAGGTGGCCTTAGCAAAGCTGCCCAAAGTAGCAGTGCAGCCCCTAGCAGAGGTGCAGCAGTCATCGATACCAGCCGTCAGCAGCAGCTTCTTGGGCACAGGGGCTGAGACAATGCCAGTGCCTCTGGGAGCAGGGATCAGACGCACCAACACAGCCACAGGGCCATCACCTTGCAAGGAACAGTGTGGGGCTTGCCGATCTTGTTCCCCAGTAGCCTCTCCTCATGGAGACAATGGCCCCACAAATGGCGGTGGCTGCTTCCTTGGAACGCCTTACGTCCAGGCCAACATGACCGTTGTGGTCTCCAATGGTGGCAAATGCCTTGAACCTGGTTGACTGGCCAGCATGAGTTTCCTTCTGCACAGGCATGATCTTCAGAACTTCATCTTTGAGAGATGTGCTCAGGAAAAAGTCCATACTCGCAGACTCCTTGATGCGTAAGGAAAAAAAGATAAATTTCCTTTGGGAACTTGATCTTCATGTCTTTCACGAGCGGGCCCAGTTTGGTGACAGGAATCCACTCTTTATCTCAGCGTTACTGCCCTGAGCTCCTTGGCCCAGCTTTTGCCACTTTCGGAGGACACGTTCGTTGCCCCCATGCCTGGGCCCCAGGGGCCACTGGCCCCTCCAGCTGCATGGGATCATCTGCCATTTGGTGTTTCCCAGAAAAAGAAGATGGGCCTATTGCTTAGCCAGCCTTATCATTTTTCAGAGTCCCCCATGGCTCTTTTCTTCTTTCTCAGCCCATCTCTGTTTTTTCCCCTCTCCCTCCTAGGGATTGAATCCAGGACTTTACAACTGAAGTACATTCTAATCCTTTTTTGTTGTTGTTCTTTTATTTTGAGACAGGGTGTTCTAAATTTCCCAGACTGGGTTAAAGCTCGCAAACTTGGAATCCTCCTTCCTTGGCCTTCCAAAATGCTGGCATTACAAGAATTTATTATTACAGTTGTTCCCTCTGTTCATCTTTTGTGTGCAAGTTATATAGCTACAAACAAGGAAACAGGAGGACATGGAGATGTATTACCTTGCCTGGACTGGCAAACTCTTACTTTCTTCTTTCCAGCTCTGTGTGATTTGCAAATTTTATAAATACTTTCTAAATCCTTCAATTCAAATCATTCATTGAAATATTGAATAAGACAAAGCCAGTCACAGAGTTGTAGAGCAGTTTGGGGAGAGCCACTGTATTTCGCTTAAGTCATGCTTAGGAATTGTGGGCCCCTTTCTTTGTGCTATCACCAATTAATCTTCCTCTATATTTTTTCCAAATGTGAATGAAAATTTATCTAAATACCTTGTGGATATTTTCTTCATAGACTGTGGCAAAAAATTCTACTGGTTTTTATATTTACTATGTTTTGTGTGAAACACACACCTTTTTTAAAAACCTAAATCATTCTTAAGTTCTGTTTCATAAGATATCACAGAATTATGGCAAAACTGTCATAGCACTTCAAAATTTTTTTCCAAACCCATCTGTTTTTCTTATAAGATTTTGGATTAGTGCTCTGATTGCATATTTGGAACTAAACTGCACTGTGGTTCAGACCTCTTTTAACAATTACAGTTCTCATATCAGCTTGTTTGGACTCTTGCTTCTTGAGTTATCATCTTTGTTGGTCTAAAAACAGAAGTAAAATAACCAGGTTTCTTTATTCATTTCACTTTTTATCTTGGTGTTGAAATACCATCTCTCAAAAACCACGTTTATCCTGCTATCCTTGTTTTCAAAAGCATCCTCGCTCCCTGAACTTTTCATCCACGCAGAGGTCTGCTCAACGTGTGTCGTGTACTTGCTATGTGAAGGGTACTGTGCTAGCCCTTGGGAACATAAAGATTAATAAATCAACAATCTGGCAAACTTCTCTGCCATCCGCTAAATCGGGCCGCTTTCTTCATGCGGAGATCTCCTCATGTCTTTGTTTGCCGCTGGTCTCCCAACGTCGATTGCAAAACTTTCTGTTTTCCACAGCAATCTCCAGCAGCCTCACCAACTCTTGCCTCTAACCTTTCTGGCATCGCTC
This sequence comes from Ctenomys sociabilis, assembly GCA_004027165.1. Classification (NCBI taxonomy): domain Eukaryota; kingdom Metazoa; phylum Chordata; class Mammalia; order Rodentia; family Ctenomyidae; genus Ctenomys; species Ctenomys sociabilis. The sequence goes on along the minus strand of PVKA01000603.1, from coordinate 33,689 downwards.
CTTTAAGTAAGGCTCTTGCTTCCTCTCCATTCTCTCTGCCTCTTCTATGTGTCATTTTATATTCTAAGCTCTTGAGATCTCTTCCTGTGCAGCTACTCAGCTGCTTTTCAAGTATTTTCCTTCTCTTTTGAATGGAGATTGTACAAACTAAGTTCATTGCTCTGCCAACCCCTGGAGTCCATACAAAGTCCTCTTCCCTGTCTTTTGCCTCCCCGCTCTCCTCCTCCCTCCATTTCTCCCCTCCTCTGTTTCACTGTGCCCCTCCCCCAGGTCAGGTTATGGACACTATTTATTTCCTTCAAGTCGAGAATATGCAATGCTTAGTCATTTCATTCTCATAGCAATTTGTCTTCTTTATTCAGAATTTGGTTCACAGAAGCAGCATAGAAATTCCTTCATTTGCTTTAAAAATATATAAGAATCTCTTAGGTCTTTTTTGTTAAAAATACAATTCTAAGATGATTGAAAGTTATTTCTTTACATGAACAATGTTTTCATTTGTCTTCTGTTTATAGTTTAAAAAAATCTTGTTTAACAACAATTTTATGTCCTCAAAATGCCTTTCCTAAACAAAGACTTAGAAGCCACTCTTCCTCCAGTTTCCTTCTGTAAATATTATAAAATCCCAACCAACACAAACAGTCCCATCCTCTTTCGGCCCCACTTAGAGCAAACCAGCTGTCTGTAGAGCTATCAGCAGGGTTTATTTTTCTTGGCTTAAATGCAAAACTCTAGTTATTAAATGGGCATAAGTTCTCCTTGCTGACAATTAAAGATAAAGTAAATTGGGACTGACACAGAGGAGTGTGTGTGGGGTGTGTGGTGTGCGTCTGCAGGATTCTTTGCTGACGCCCTGATGGATCTAGGCTGGACTCCAGCAGCCATTGCAAGTAGGCCGCCCAGGCTATTAAAGGTGGGCATTTTCATTGATTTGTAAAAGTGACAGATGCAGCACGTGATTGCAAATCAGCGGTGCAAGGGGTCACCAAGAGCCACAGCCTTCCCTCCCCCAACAGTTATTTGGCTGCTTCTCAACACTCTCTGTGATTCCACAGGAGTCCTCCGAGGGTCAGCATATCTCTGTTCCCTCTTTCTTCTTCATTCACAGTCATTCAAACAAAAAGCGTAAGCATATAAACTTAGCTTGGCAGAATGAGTATTATTTTTCTTCTGCTTTTGTGGCCCTAAATAGCTACTTTATCTTTGGATCCCACTCATATCCTAGTGGTTCTCTAACTTCAGCTTGCATAAAAATCTCCTAGGGGGCCTATTAGAAATGCAGATTTCTAAACTCCTGCTTAGAGACTCTGATTCCGCTGGTTCAGCAGCAGCCTGAGATTCTGCGCTTAATGTGCTCCCCTGGAGCCCCCCATGCAGGTGGGCTGTGGACTACTTTAGAGAAGCATGAGGCTCGAACCACAATCTGTCCTCAGTTTAAATTATGTGTTTATTTCTATTTTCATCTAATTCACACTTTCCTTAGCAACGTTTTTAATAGTGGAGACCATCATCTTCAGCCTTGAAACTGTCACTGAGCCGTATTGAAATTAGTTCTCCAGAGAGCTCCATAGGCCACAGTGCCTGCCACAAAGCACACAGAGAACTTAGACGCAGCACGCTCCCCGTCCCCTGCGCTATGTCTGCGGTGGGGCCTGTTTAGAATGCACCTCACTTTGCCTTTGATAATAGCAACATTTCACTCTTGAGAGATTCTCCACTTAAATATTTTATATCAAATTAGGTCTTACCTTTGCAAAGCCACATTTTTGAAAAATAGCATGTTCATATAAAATATTTAAATACTATTGAATTTATAAGGCAACTAATGCTATAGCACCTTAATCAAAAGCAAAATACCACATGATAAAATGACATGACTTCAAAATGCACAGGGACAAACTTTGGCCCAGATTAAATGTCAGCAGTAAAATACTTGGTAATGAAACGAGGAAGACCAAAGGTCAGGCTTCCATAAAAATCTCATTCTAGCTGCAGCTTCATTTTAAATCATTTCATATTCTCTATGGTAAGTTGTCTAGACTACCATGGGTGATGTCCTGGGACGTTTAGGCTGGGTCTTGTTTGCATGAAGTGAAAGCTTTAGGGCAGAAAGTTTGCCTTTGTGATATTTTCTGCCTTTCTTTACTGTTCACTTTGTAAAAGATTTTCTTAGGGACTAGGTGTCTTTTTAAATAAACATTCTGTTGTAGGCAACTGAGTTAGAGTTGTTATAGGCAGTCAGATAGGGCTAGGCCCTGGAAGGAGACAGTGCAAAAGAAGAGATAACCTACAAATGTGGGGGAGGCAGGCACCTCCCATTCTGGGCCAGAGCTCACATCAGAGATTGATATTCTAAGTTAATTTCTATAACCCTGAGGAAGCAGGGAGAGCCACTAATCCAACCTCTACAGGAAAAGCTCCTGTTCTGTAGTCATGCCCAGGTGCTATGTAACTCACTTCTCTATTTGATCCTGATTTAATCAATTTTACCTGAGCAATTACGCGTGAAATCCTATTGGTTAGCTACAGTTCTTGCCCATCTCATACTCATCTTGCGAGGTCCCACGTTTCTCACCTTGAACCCAACTCCCATTGTAGGTTTGTTCTAGAAGAATCCTCAGAAAATCATGTTGTTTAGCAATCCAATTGGGACCTTTTCTTTCTCAACAAAAAGTTTTCCTTCTCCCAATAAATATATTCTCCTCTTCTGTTCCTAAAATTCATTGTTCGATTTTATAGTACATGAACACCTACCAGGCATCTTTCTTTCTTTCTTTCTTTCTTTCTTTCTTTCTTTCTTTCTTTCTTTCTTTCTTTCTTTCTTTCTTTCTTTCTTTCTTTCTTTCCCTGTATCAGTTCCACAAAGTAGTCTGTACATGTATATAACTTGTGCCTTCAATGTCATGGTGTAACCAGAAAAAAATCTCATTTTATTACCTGTTGATAAATTACAATTGTTATTTTCATCTTCCATCTTATACTCAGGAATGCTCAAATTCTGTGAATCATACAACCATTTTATGGATGGTTGAAAAACATAAATCTTATCCTGTCTTAAGTATTTCCATTCTGGTAAGGAAAAGCTTATTAAATCCAACAAAGAAAAAAGCTAATTACTATCATTAGATCACACAGCATGACTGAAGTTAGAATTGTCTCTCCCATGTTATAAAAATAGTCAGGTAGAATTTTAGTGCAACCCCTTAAGACAGATGACTGAATCAGATTATGACATTCTTTCTGTTAGCATCAGCTGGGTTAACAGTTCTTCAAGCTCAAGGTGCAACAGAATTGGCTGTAGTCCTCACACAAACATGTGCTGCTGGTCCCAGTTTTCAGTACTGGTGGCCAGGGTTTCAAATGGAGAAATCCCATTTTGGCATTTTCCCAGATGTTGTTGATACTGTTGCTGAATTTGGTCTAGGGACCACACTTTGAGAAGTGGTGACCTAGGGAATTCCTATTTTACTTGGCTTAAAAGCCCAAATATTTAGGGTAGCCTAGTATCCCTGGTAATGGCCAGCTGCAGTAACCTCTTAGGTGCCCCAGGAGTCAATAGGAATTTTTCTGATATTTTTCAGAAAATATCAGATATGTGATAACACAAACACCACAAGGAGAGTCTGTGTAAGAAGACATATTATGTAAATTTATTGAATGAAATAATGGGCCACCAATTTTAGTTGTTCCTTTTCACTTGAATGGCAAGGAATGTGATGGCTAGAAGGTGACTATAAAATCTTAAGATATAAGGGAAATAATATGCTCCCAGCTTCCCAATAATAGAACTTTCCCAAACCCAAGAATGAGTTCCAAGTAACAATGGAAGTTAAGAATAGAGGAAAAAAATTATTCATAGTTCCCAAGAGCTGGTAGGGACCCAGAAGTGGACTAGCACAGAATCCACTTCACAGAGGAAACTTTACAGAGCAAAATCATGAGGGGGGTACAATATGGTTCAAAACTACAGTCAACCCAATAATAAAGTTACAAATTCATTTAAGTAATAGCGATCCAGTGGGTACGGAGGGCCCCTTGCAAGTGTTCATGGAAAGAACAGACAAGGACTCTTTAAAGGGATGGATCAAGAGGTCCTGGCCACACACCTGGGTGAATAATGTCTCTATAGACTTTGTTGGGCCAGGTGATGCCATTTATAGCATAGTCTTCAATGCATTGCTCATCCTTAGACCTGTCCATTCTATCTTTATCTTGAGACCTAGTCTTTGACAGATGTGGGTTTCACCACAGTTGTACTGTGTTTTCATTTTTGCACTGACTCCTTTGAGGACCTAGTCCTGTCTGGCTGACTAATGCAGCTGTCTGTAATAGTGTCTGGACACACGTGCATATATGTAAACATCGTTTGGATTGTAACTGAGTAATTGGAATTTGACTTGCAGCTTTGTCTTGTCCAAACATTTACTCCTTAAGTCACAGGCTATAGCCTACAATGTGATCTTTTTTCATGAAGAAATAATGTCCTATCCTTTATATAAACACATCTGCTGGTCATTCAATACTTCTTGTTCTTCTGACCCTTTGCTCTCCCACCCCCCAGCACTGCGTTTGCAAATGTCCAACATTAACTATTTGTTCAGACACTCTCAGAGATGGAACAGTTTCAGTACACCATAAAAAGGAGCAATTGCGAAACAATCCAAGGGTGTTGCTTTCATGGAGTTCTGCAGAAACAAACTCTGTGACTACCACTCTTCCAAAGGTTAGATGGTTAGGAAAAATCATTCTTTCATCAGAGAAAATCAATCGCACTTTGTAAATGAATCTCAGGTTTTTTTGTGAGTCTTTGTAATGTTGTATTTCAAAAATCCATTGGCCTTTTGGTTTATATTCAAAAGCATTTCCTGTTTATATACAAGCTTCTCTTATAATGAACACCATCATTACTCTACTCTCACAAGCAATGGTGCTTAGGAAAGAATTTCATTTTCCATTTCTGTTTGCATCTTTTCTTGTACCTACATGAACAACAAAATTATGAGCAAGATTATTTTACAGTCAATCCAGTTAATTTGGTGTCCTCCTTAAAGCATGTCATTTTCTCATCATTTCCACAAAAAAATATGTTACAGAGGACCAGGGAGATAGCTTGGCAGTCTAAGTGCCTGCCTGGCAAGTACAGGGACCCAGTTTTGATCCCTGTTCAGCTTTTTGCTAAGCCAGTCATCAACTGGGTGTGTTGTGCATTTATAATTCCAGTGCTGGGGAGGCTGAGACAGGAGTATCACTACAAGTCTGAGCTACCCAGCGAGACCCTGTACCTTATGAATAAATAAATAAGTAAATAATCATTAAAAATGTCTGTTTTAGAGGAAAAGAAATCCTGGAAGAACCTGTATCCAGTCAAAAGGAAAATAAGCTTAGCGATTACACAACATAATCTTTCTAGAGGAAAGAGACATTTTTCATTAAAAAAAAATGTTCATCTGCTGTCATCAATTATTGAAAGCCCAATTTAGATGTTGTTGTTCTTTAAACTCCACTGGTAGCTGACTGGGGACTGGTGTGCTGGCACTGGTCGAAGTTGCCTCTCCTTGCACCCACTGCGCACTACTTCCTACCCTGCGGAACATGGTTCCCTGGGCTCTTCATTCACCACTCTGACCATCCTATGAAGCTAAGCAAACTGATTAGCTCCACAAGCGCAGCAGCCAACGCATCCATGGCACTTTCTTATTGAACATGGAGGCATAGAAATTTCAGGGAGAAATGCTTTTTTCTTCCATATCTACTTTGTAGCACTTACACTGTCTGAAGACTATTTCTTCAACAAAAATATTAATACAAATATGTCCAAGCTGTCAAAAATTTTGACTCTTACAGATAATCATTCAAAGAGAAGAAAATACATTAAAAATAAAATACAGTCCAAGAAATTCAGTGACCAATAGTTTCTACTCTATTCTGTGGGATTTAATGATCCTGTACCAGAAAAGATCTAAGCTTGCCTAAGTAGGTGCTTTAGACTGGCCCTATTTTAGTGATTATTCTTATTGAGAAAAAGTTCTTCAAAATCATGAAGATAACAAATTATGGGGTATTAAATCAAGATCCCATGTCCAGTTATTCTTTGTAACATATCCAGAAAAATGAATCCATATTTTCTAGAGCAATTTCAGATTAACTAGATTGTCATAGAAAACGCCTGTATCTCTCTTGGTTTTCTGTTTTTCAACGCTTTGATTCTCTGCCTGATTGCATAACCAGTTTTCTCTTATGAGCCTCTCATATTATAAATGCAATCATTGAGTGTTTGGTTTTAGGGGTGATCAAGATATGAAAAATTTTACTACTAATGAAGACAACAATATAAGTTCAAAAGATTTTGACAAAATAATTCAAAACATGTTATACAAATATGGGTGTCAACAAAACTTTAGAATCCCTAGATGGTTATCTTATCTGATGGTTTATCAGAGCTCTTAGAAGCCTTACAGTGCCTGAAGAATGCAGCAGAAGTAAACAGTAATCTTAACACAGCGATTGACAGAGAATCACAGTAAATGTGAAATTGGGAGCTACACTAATCCACTATTTATTTTACCTGAAGACCAGAAGACCAAGAAAGATAATCTTTAAGTTTTGTCACCAATAATTATGAGAAAAATTACCTTAATCTATGGCTTAACATTGACGTTTTTCTTGAAATTGCTAATGCTTAGTGAACACACTTAAGTTAAAATTTAGAAGACAGAATGTAATATAATTACTACTTTTTTTCCTTTCAGGGCTGGAACACAAACCTAGAAGGGTTTCACACTGCCACTCAGCTATATCCCGGGCACCTATTATTTTCATTTAGAGACATGCTGTAACTACATTGGCTAAGTTGGCCGGCTAGCCTTAAACTTAGAATCCTGCCTCAATAGCTAGGGTTGCATCCTCTGTCATCATACCTAACTAGATGTGCTCATTTTAACGAAAAGGAAACTGAGTCACTGAGTGAACATAAATAGCCTGCTTAATGTCGCATTAATGATAAATGACCAAGCTGAGATGTAAACCCAAGCAAGTTAATACCACAATATTTTACCTTACACTTCCCTCCACTGGTGTTGTTCCTATTACTGTTTTAATAGATTGCTACAAAGTAAGTAGGTGAAATAATACACATCTATTATATTCTAGATGTCTGAAATGGCTTTCTTTGCCTTAAATCAAGATGTCAGTAAGACTGTGTTCCTTGTGTAGCTTCTAGGCGTAGGCTGTTCCCACGGCTTGTCCCCGTCCTGCAAGTCATCCACACTTTGGTCTGTGACCCTTCCACCAGCTTCCGAAGCAACAGATGGTGTCTTCAAAGGCATTGCAGTGCTTCCTTACTTACGTCTCCTGCTCGCCATAATACGTAGCATCTTTGCTCTCTTCAGAAGAATGGAAAAGAGGTGATGACACTGAACCCACCCAGAGAGCCAGGATAATCCTCCTGCCTCAATATCTTGCATTAATTTACATCATCTACACAGACATTATGTGAGCACAGGTCTGTTGTTTAGGGCACAGATGTGTAGGTGGGGCATGAGCCTTCCTACCACTGTGAACCACAACTAACTAGTCTTAAAGACGAATATTTGAAGTGGGTGTGGGAAGTGGAGGTGACTGCTATGGATCTCACTTCTCACAAGTTTTTCACATTTGAATTATTAATCACTTTTTAAATAAATTTAAGTCAACATTTACCTGTTTTATAAGGAAAACATTGTTAGGTGATCTTCTTTGCTAGCACATAAAACTTCATGATTATGATTGTCATTTGAAGAAGTACTTTTGCTTGTATCTAAAACACACAGCTAAAGGGCCTAATTATTGAGTATATGGAGAATTACCCGTATGAAATAATTCTTTACCAGATCGAGGTTCATCCTTGTGGATTTGGATGTTGAATTTGCACAGGAGCCATGACTAGGGATGGCAGGGAGATGAGGCTAAGGATAGAGCTAGCAAGAGAAAAATTCTTTCTTTATTTTTTCTTATCATTTTTATGTCCCATAAAGAAAGTTTGAATTTGAGAGCTGAGGGCTTGCACCAAGTTCTTTGAAAAGCTCCAGTGGAAAGAAAGCCAAATTTAACTCTAAGCCCAACTATTATATATTATTAAAATTCTTCATGTGTACAAATTAAATACAATAATTAACTTCTTATTTCTTCTGGTAGAGACTAGAATAGTAGCTCTTCTCCAGGGTAGAGGAAAGTGGGAGGAGGAAAAGGGTTTCCCTGTGAGCCCCATCAGAAATGTTTCCTGCTCCGGCTTCCTCAAGCATTCTGAGCAGAGAGGACAAGAAAAGACATGGCCACTTTACTATTGCCAGATACTCTTCTTGACAGATATCTAAAAATGTGTGTTACACTAAGAAACAGGTTCATGCTTTTGTGTTTTCTAATGCCTTAGATCAAAGCACCTTGTTTTATAAGTTGGGAAGACTAGCTAATTTGTTTAAGTAATGGCCTCTTTGAAATTTCTCCTGACATTTTAACCAGCCTCTTCAGAAAACTGTACACAATTGCAATCAGTGCAAGCAAAGACAATTTGCTTTCTCAATGAAGTGGCTTAATGCTTTCCTTAAAGGTGTAACTTGATTAATTTCTTTTCTGAAGCTGAGCAGGATGATCCAAAAAGGAATGTGTCATGTAGTTATAGAACATTATTATTCATTATAATAAAGGCCATGATAGTAACAACCCAATAATAGAATATTAATAGACTTTACAGAAATGACAAAATGAATTCCTTAAGCTAACAAGCAGCTTTCAAGAAAATAGAATAGGGACCTCTCATAGCAAAAATGGGTCTTGTTTAGCCAAGGGAAAAATGAAATAAAGGTTGGTTATCTTTCTGTATTCTCTGGCTTTGCACTTGGTAGGAGAAGCTTAAATCCACAGGAGAACACTCCTGCCCTTCCTGAAAGGATGCAGGAGAAGTTATGCTATCAGCTGTTGGTAAATGCTATGAATCTGACCTACTTGTCAGCATCATGATTCATGAGAGAGGACTGACAGAGTGTGAAGCCTTTATTTCTGTGGGCTGGGAACAGATTAGAGTATTTATTCAGCTTTAACGTCCAGTCTCATCCAGCCTTGCTGGACATAATAGAAACTTTAGAAAATCCGCCAGATGAACTACAGGCTCAGAATGAGACCCAGCAAGATGAATCATTACTTTCTGAAGGTAAGTGTCGTGAATATATCATTGGAGCTCGCACTAGCAGCCTTGGAGGATATTGTTCCTCTCTGTGAATAAAAAAATACATCATAATCTTGAAAAAGTTAGTGATCTGTATCGGAGAGATTTTCTGTGTCTCTGTGCTCCTAGAGTAGTGAGAGTTTATGTACATGTGAACTTTTGGTGGTTGAATAAAGTAGCAATTTAACCTTATTCAGCAGCAAATATGGATTCTTAGTAGCCGCACTTCACGGCTAGACCCTTCATTCTCTCTATTTGGTTACTCAACATTTATTATTAGGTACCTATCATTTACAAGGCATTATGTTGTGGATTATACATATGTGATCTAAGAGACAGTGAAGAACCAACAAAAATTGTGTACTTTAATCCTCAAAGTATGACAGTAGAGTTGTATGTATAAAGCTTGGTGAGTATGTTGGTTATTTTCTTTCATTGCGGAGGCAAAATATCCAATGCCCCAATTTAAGGAAAGAAAGTTTTTTGTTGTTTTTATTGTTATTGCTGTTTTGAGATAGGGTTTTGTTATGCAGTTCAGGCCAGCCTGGAGCTCACTTTATAGCCTAGATTGGTCTCAAATTTGTACCAGTCCTACTGTCTCAGCTGTCTGAATGCTGGGATTACAGGAGCCTGCCACCATGATCAGTTTAGGAACCATCCATTTAACTTGCAGCTTGTGGAGGCTTCAGTCCGTAATCCGCTGGCGCCAAGGCAGAGTGGAATATAGCAAAGGGGAACAGTTCATGGCAGCAGAAGACAGCAAAAGCAGAATGAAAAAAGGAGAGTACAAACCTCTTTTTTTCCTGATTCAGTCTGTCTACCCAAGGGTGGGTACTGTGTGTCCTCCTCTTGCAGAGGCTCAGGATGTCTACAAAGTAAGGTTGCCGGCCTCCCTGCTGAGTTGTTTGAACTTCTAATCTTCTCAAGTTTTCCCAGTGAATCAACCATTACAGCATCTATGATGTAGCCTGTCACCCTAAGGGATGTCCTCTATACCCTCAGACTTCTAAGTCAGTTAAGCATCTAAACTTGTCAAGTTGAGATAGTGACCAAGGAAATTAACCTACAGTAAGAAGTGCTTCCGGAGAAGGTAACCTTAACTTGGCTCTGTGGGATAGTGAAAATCTTGAGTGTTGGACACAAGAGGAAAGGATGACACATTTTGATTAGGACAAATTTTGTGCATAAAACAATGAAGCAAAACATAAGGGATATATCGGAGTAGCTTATATATCTGAATGCTGTGAGATGGGGCTTATAGTTGAAATGAGAGAGGGAAGGAAGATGAAAATGAAGTTGGTTGCTAAATAAAACATACATGATATGGACATTTTAAATGTGATGTGGTTATTTTTGTTGGATTTAAGTTCAATTCTAAGTCACAAATGCAATACTAAAGAAAAATGTAGAAGGAGGTCACAAAGAGGAAAGAAAAATTGACTATTATGAAGAATGTGTCCTTTGAGAATGAGAGGCAGTGGAGCTAGTGAAATTGGAAAGCATTTACAAAATGAAATTGAAAGTGATATACATAAGACAGTGCTTACCTTGAGCAGCTCTGTCAACATCATCGCTTCTGGAGAGGAAGGGTGGTAGAGCAGGAGAAAGAACACAAGGAAATCTTCCCTAAGCAGATTGGGATTCTGTCTGTGTGGTATGTCTAAGGTCAACTCGAATTTAGACCGACAGTTGAGGATTTGAGGTTCGACAGGATAGTGGTAGTCCTTCAACCAGAACCAGAACCATTTTCCAAAAACACATGTTGGTAGAGAAATGGAAAAGCAATGAATGTGAACCACATTCATTTTGCTCAGCTCACTTAAGTTCTGCTTCCACTGAGTATGACTGACTTTTTAAACGTATTTGGTATAGGGTCTCACTACACAGCTCAGACTTGCAGTGATTCTCCTATTTTCAGCCCCCCCAGCATTGGAATTACAGGTGTGCATCACCTCACCTAAACTCAGGGCATGCTGGGTGTGGGGTTGGTGGGGTTGCGGTGCTGGGGAGGAAGTTTAGGGATCGAACTCCAAGTCCCTGCGATTGCGTATACAGATACTTAGCCCACTAAGCTATCTCACCAGCCCCACTAAGTATAACAGAGAGGAAGGACATGGATTGGACTCACAGACCACTCAAGGTCTTCCTGGCATTTCTGACCTCCTCCTTGCATCTCTTATACTTAGCAAGTCATACAAATAAAACAGATTTTCCTGGAATGTTAAAGAAAGACTACAATGCATGAAAACACTTGATGTCACCATGTGTTGATAGAAAAGCAGTCTAGAAGCTAACTATTCCTATGATGACACTGCAGTTCTTACGTTTACTTAATATCTTTTCTAAAAGTGGCTCTTCTAAATTTGCTACATGGGTGTACAGCTACTAAAAAATACAGTGCCCATTCCCCAACAGGATTGGTCTTTTCCTAGTGTCATTTCTTCCTTCTCCAGCAAAATATGGCTTATTTAGCCAGGGATAGCTGCCCTATGAAGCTTACTTTAAGCTCTCTTTCTGCTTCTTCTTGAGTTTCTGTGAACAAACATCTCTTTTGTCTTCTGAATGTCTGGTGGCTGATAGTTAGAGTTTCTATATACACACACAACCTACTTCTTAAATTAATAATATGAGAAGTGTTATTTATCCTTCCAGTTTTACTAGCAGTTAAAGATTATGCTGATTAAACAGATTGGGAAGACTTGGTATATAAAAGAACCAAGAAATGAAAGTTTTAATAGATACGTATTCAAGGGCCAAAATGCAAGAATAAATATATTAGGAACTAAAAATAAGATGTGAGATAAACCCTCTCACCAAGCTTCGGGCTGTAAACATAAATCCCAGAAGGATTTGCACAGCCAACGATTGTTTCTGTCTCCCATCTGGGAATTCAGACACTTGCAAGTACCTCAGTGTCTCAGGCTAAAGAATGGAGATTGTGTCAATGTCTGCTGCACTTGGTGTGAGTCACTGGGTAGTATTCATGTTATACCCAAAAAAGACCTGATTTTTATTACACACATTTGGTCTCATGAGAATAAGGTAGGTTTTGCCATAATTTGGGAGACTCAAATTGATTCTTACAATCCAATACGTTTCTTCCACATTTATGAAACTATCATCAGAAACTCTGTTCTTCACCCACCAGGTGCAGACAGCATCCTTGTTTCTGTCCTGGCATGTGTATGATTTTGCCACATAGCCCAGAGGTGACCTCTATTCTTCAGGCCATATTCACCCACGTGGCATCTTGTCAGGTCTTTTTATTCAACCAGGTCTCTGGCTGTCCCTGGTCAATCCAGTAAAAGCCAACCTACACCTGGGTGAGGGTAACTGAAAACAGAGATAGAAGCTGGTGGTAATGGGATTGCCCATGTTTTAATTTACTCTGCTTTTTATAGGTAAGTGTGTTTCTTACTCGTACACTACTGGTTGACCAGATTAGTAGATTTTTCTTACTCTCAGCACAAAATCTTGTCTTATGTTTTTCTGGCACTTAGTTTTTCAAAGAATCCAAAGTTAAGCTTCTCAAACATCCCCACACCCTTATCCATACGCACAATTAGCAGTTATCTTTCTCTGTTCTTCACTGATTACCTAATTCTTCTGTCTTAAAAACTATCGATTTTACTGAGGGCTTTGTCTTGGTTACTTTTCTGTCATAAAATACCTGACACCCAGAATTAGGGAAGAAAAGGTTTATTTAGCTCACAGTTTTTGGAGGTTTCAGTCCATAATCAGCTGGCTCCAAGACAAAGCAGCTCAAGGAAGAGGACAGCAGCTTGTGGCAGTGAAAAACAGTAAATCAGCAAGAACCATGGCAGTAAAAAACAGTAAATCAGCAAGAACCGAAAGGGAGGAGCAGTGGCTGTGGCAGCTGGCGGGCCTCTCTCTCGCCCTTATATTATATTCAGCTCTTCACCCTAGGAAGGGTGCAGCACTCACCCGTAATCCCAGCATTGGACCACGAACCAATCACAAACTCTAGAAACTGCCCCATGACTGCATGAGGCTTTGGGGGACAACTAGACACAAGCCATAACAGGCTTTAAAGCTGAGCCATCACTCAGATTTCATGGTGAGTTTCAGTGCTTTAAAAATAGTTTTTGAAACACAGCCTCACTAAATTGCTAAGCTGCCTGAGTGAGTCTCAGATTTCCTACTTTCCTGCCTCAGCCTCCCAGATTTCTGGGATGACAGGCCTGCCCATTACTCTTTGCTCCTATTCTCTATTTAATTCCCCTTACATTGTGTACTTCTGAAGTAGAGGGTGATTAAATTAGGTCACTTCCACATTACTTCTAACTCCTACCCAGTATTTGTCAGAAGAACAATGGCACATGTTATCAGTGCCAGTGCTTCAGTACCTTGTTGAGACCCTACTCTATGACAAACCCCTTTTCTTTTAGTTATTCATTAATATTTATTAAAATCATGCTTTTTTGCACATATTGTAAACAGGCAGAAAACATGCCCTTAAAGATCCAGAGGTAGACTATATGGATATGACAGGCCACTGTCATTTTGGACAGTTAAGCATATTCTCAATCATCACCTTTTCATTTGTAATTGGGGATATTAATAGCAAATATGGTTATTCAGAGTTCATAAATTAATTCAGGTACAAGTCATCAATATGCTTGGCTTATCACAAGAACTGAGTCCCCATTATTCATGGACCATAGTGTTTTCAAAGTTGTTTAACCTGAATGTTAGTAATTAGGAACTTAAATTTAAGAAGTTTAAATAAGCAATATAATTTCTAAGCAAATATTTTTGAAAGTAGAAGGAAAGTTAACACTAAGAAGAACCACATTTATAGCTTGGTAGTGAAGAATTCCTGAAAAGGCAGATTTTTAGTTTAGTCTTAAAAAGCAAGGTAGGGAGGCTTTGTCATAGTTTGGCATTTTTCAAGAACAATATGACACAGGACATGCACTTTGTAAGATTATTTTATAATGAATCACCAAAAAGAATCATCTGCTAAGTATAGGAAATCCGTCCATACATGAAAGACCAAAGAATCCAGATGAAGGTCTAGAGCCTCCAATAACATTCTGCATTTGTCCAGCTGAGTGCTAGAGCCCATGACTATGTTTGGCAAGGCTTCCATGCAGGCCGTGGGCAAGGACCGAGCTCACCAGGTCCCCGTAGCTGTCTGGTGTGTACCTGCTCTCTGCGACGGTGAGATAGGCCTCTGCAGATCAGCAAACTTCCTGCTTGTCATAGGCATGGGCTCGACTTCATGACAATATTTCATGCAGGCTAGTTTCATGGATCTGCACTGGGAAGGACTAAAGTTCAATGGTGGAAGCTAGAGAGTCTGTGCCAGCAGGATGAAGGATCTGTGCTAGCTACCAGAGAGATCTGAACTGGAACCAGGAAACAATGCTCAAAGTAAGAACCAGAGCTCGAGCTCCTTTGATGATGAGGAAAGCTGAATCCCCACCAGGAAGCCAGCATGACTTCTCCAAGAGGCTTAGAAGTGCATATTTTCTCCTCTGGAACAGGAAGTGATTCTCAAAGTGAGGATTAGAGTCCCCAAAATGAACTGCAGCTATACTCAGCAAAGAAGTCCCAAGTTCCTCCTCTGACAAGAACCACGAAGTCCACAAGGAAAGCCAGGATGGTAAGATCATCCAGCAGGACAGCCCAAGAGGGCCAGCAGCTCCGGCAGCTCCGAGAGGTCCTCCAAACAGCATCCCCAACGGCCTCTTGACAGCTTCCCTAGTTCTGCCTCTTAGCTGCCAGCAACGGTCCTCAGGTGGGCCTCCCACACCCAGCCCCATACTAGTTCAGTTCAGCTGCGTACCGCAAGTTGGCACCAGTTAGCAGTCCACCACAGGATCTTTCCTTCATCCATGTGGTTTTTCTAGAGTTTTCCTTGTCACTGTAAATACTTTAGAGACTGTATGTCAGGAAGAATGTGATAGTAGTGACATGACCATTTGGAGCATATGGGACAGGAAAGAGCAGAAGTGCCAATATCAACTCTCCATGTCTGACCCAGGTGCCACATGACATGAGCTGGGCAGGGGCAGGGCCTGTCTAGCAGAAAATTTGTGCTATGGTAGAGGCCATGCTGTTCCAGCTGGTAAAGCAGCAGGAGGCCACATTCGCCATGCCCTGTCCACACAGTAGGACTCACCAGGGGAGAATGCAGGTGGCAAGGGGCCTTTCTCCCAAACAGTTTGTGAGGAAAGGAATTTTGTGTTGAGCTTTAGCACCATGCCTTCATGATATGCATGATGACTCTACATTTGAGCCATGGCCTCTAGCCAGCTTGGGTTGCTCCCTTCTTTTTCTGGTCATTATTCTTCCATTTGGTTATACATGCATTTTATGCATCTTAAAATATATCTATATAATAATACCTTGCATATTAAAGATATATTTATTTGTATCTTTAAGATATATGTATATATTTATAAATTATACACAAATATTTCAAGGATATATACAGATTTTAATATACAGATATTTATGCATATATATGTTAATTTCCAAACAAACATACAGTTGAAGGATTAGAACTATGACCTTCCCTGTATTCATTGTTAAATTTCAACAATCGTAATCAATAAGGCCAAGGATATCACTCAATGGCACAATCCCTGACTGGCAAGCTTGAGGCTTGCAGTCCTGAGTTTAATTCTCAGCCAAAAATAAAACTCCAACATCAATAAAGCAATTATTTAATAGTCACTTGTGACATATTTTGTCACGTTAGGCTACTTACCTATCACAACAAAGCCTACCTGCTTTCCATGTACATAAACAAGTGGCCTGGTGACCTTTCACAAAACACACGTCTAATGATTTTCTGGCTTCCACGCCACCTAGAAGCAGGCAGCAATCTCTCTTGTTAGACAGGGAAAGCACAGACCCAAACGCAAACGACTGCAAACAGTACATCTCTGGCAAGATGTTGACCAGAAAGCTTTTGGATCTGTCTGTAACAGCAGGGCTCTGTACGTTGGGACCACTTAGCCTCTGCCCTTGCAGGATCTCTCTCCCCGCTTGCTTCTCGCTCCCAGTGCTGTCAAGATCTAGAGGTGGGAAACTGCTCTGGCCATGCCAGGGCTCACAGGGGATCTCTGAGGTCTGCTCCACGCAGCCATCGACCTCCCTCTACTCCTTTCCTGCTCCTCTGGCCCTGATCTCCTTGTGGAGGTACTGCCCACATTTCTCACTTTTAGATATTGGGTGTAGATACGGAACTGTTTATCAAAACATCACCTAGAGTAGCATGCACACATGTGGCACTGAATCTGTGTTCTTAAAATGCTGAGTCAAGGCCTGCTCCATTTCCACAGCAAAAGAACAATTATCTCTGGATGTTCTACCCACAGTCACTTCCGGTCACCTCACTAATTGAATTGATACTTTTCAATTTGATTTCAAAATCATCTGTCCTTGCCGGGTGTGGTGGTGCATGGATGTAACCCCAGCACCTGGGAGGCTGAGGCAGGAGGATCACTGTGAGTAAGAGTTCAACCTGGGATACATAGTGAGTTCACGGCCAGCCTGAGCTCCACAGTGAGGCTCTATTTCAAAGCAAAAAAGAAATCTTCTGCCTAAATCATCCCTCTTTTCTCATAACTGCATTCACCGGGATTGCTCACTCCTGCTACAGTAAAGAAGTGATCAGCTGGGCATATTTCTGGTTCCTGGTTCAGGTCATGCTCTCTTCTCCAGGCTGTCACTCATTTGACTCCCTCTTGCACTGGCTCTTGGTAGCACCTCACTCCTTCAAGTGTCCCTGTAGAAACAAGAAAATGCTCTTCTGACTGCATGCTCCTTAGTCAGGAGCGCCCCTGGGCTTCTGTGTCTTTTCTGAGCAACACCTCTGTGGATGGATGCACCTCCTCCGCCAGGACTGGCTCTTTGAACTGGGCTCTAGACTCTTGAAGACTCATTTCTCATTACAGCATCCATGATGTACATGTAATGCAGAGTTCTTTGTGATGAACACACTAAAATGAAACTGGCTGGCATCCAGCTTTAAAGTTTCTGTGTATTTTCTTTATAGTGGTAACCACTCCCACTAGAGGAAGAGAGACTCAGTGACCTTAAGTCTGGTCACCACTGCTAATTACGCAGAACAGTAACATATGTCCAAGTCTGTTTTGCTTCATGTTTGACATTGCTTAAAATAATGAAAAAATTCTGATTTTCACACTCTTACTTCAATTGCAGGACACTGTGAAGCATAGAGGAGAAAAAAATCTAGGTCTAGAGGGTGCTTATCAAAATAAAAATACAGTATCTACTCTTTCTTTATGCTTTGACAAAAGGAACAGGAAAATACTGTGCACTGGCAAGAGGCAAGTTCAGGCATCTCATGGATCTTTATGTCAGCTGTCATTTTTTTTCTACCAAGTGCTACATACCCTTTACTGTAGATGAATACTCTTCATGTGTACAGAAAGACCCAGGGTGGCTCCAGGTGGGTTGTAGGCATTTCAAAGTCATTTTTCTTCCCTGTCTCTGCCTGTGTTGTTCAAGTGCCTATTTTCAATTTGCAGTTGTGCTGGGAAAATGTTTTGACTCTTGATTTAGAATGTGCACTCCCAGAAGGTTCCAAGAGGCTTTCAGGCAGAGAGAGAAAGCCTGTCTCTTTACACTTCTTTGTCGCATGTGCTCGGTGGCAATGATACACACCCCACACTGTGCTTAAATCCCTGGTTTTGTGAAAGTCACTCTCGTTCCTATTTGCTGGGTCTTTTGACATGCAAGAACCATTTCCCTAGGAAGAAAGCCAGCTGCAGAACTTTCTCTCATCCTCTTTGTTTCCCCTAATATAAATGATTCTTAGGAAAATTGTCATAAGAAAGGGCACAGGAGAAACTGAAATGGCGATGAAAGCAGCAGCCTAAACGGCCCATCTGACACCCCACTAAGGTAGAATGTCCCAGGGTACTGAAAGGTTGCAGGCTCAGGTTTATGATTTGAGCTAGGATGCAAACATCCCAGCAGTAACTGCTAAGCCCCAAACTACCTGGGCCACCAGAGGCCCCAAAAGCTTTCTCCCAGGTAATATCATCTGCAAACGAATCAAGTCCAAAAAGGCTGAGTAAAAGTTCCAGCACTTTGCATGATAAAGCTGTTAAACCAAGAAGACACAGTGAGGCGTGTCTCTAGCTGGAGGATTTGATCTTAACTCCGAGACAACCTTCCGTCTAACAAAATACAAAAAAAGCTCCCAAAATCCCCCCTGCCTTGCCAACATGTATCTTTCGTCATGTTTGCAAAGTGCTGCAAACTTCTCAGAGAGGAGATTCTATATTTATGCAAACTGTTGTCATCTAGATGCTGCTATTTGCTAAATTTTATTTCATAATGTTTTTTTCTTCCCCCAATCAAACTAGCTGTACTGAATTTCAAAATTGAGTCTTTTTTGGCAGTGGTACTGGGAGGTGCTTGGGGAAGTTGTAGAGCATCAAATCAAAATCTAATGAAGTTTCTAATGATCAAATAAATAATCA
The DNA here is from genome assembly GCA_004027165.1 of Ctenomys sociabilis. Classification (NCBI taxonomy): domain Eukaryota; kingdom Metazoa; phylum Chordata; class Mammalia; order Rodentia; family Ctenomyidae; genus Ctenomys; species Ctenomys sociabilis. Next base: position 15,002 of record PVKA01000603.1, on the reverse strand, counting down.
CTTGACATTTATTGCCATGCTTGGCAATCTGCAGAAATGGAATAGAGTAGATATGCCTAAAGCCCCATTTCCCATAGATTTACATTATGCTACCACATAGAATTAAGCTGACATAAGCTCTTTAAGACCCACTAAAGCAGCAGATTTCATACAACTTGTTTAGATTTTTTTTTTTTCTTTCTCCGTGATCCCATATTCCCTGGATAACACTCTCCATCCATTTTCTATTCCTTGTTCTTCGCAGAGGCCTGCCGGAGCTTCCTCTCTTGTCATTTCAGGCTATAACCCTGCAGTTGGAGTTTATCTTAGCTGTAAAATGCAACAGTAATTTATATGCCCCGGTCCTCCTCCCTCCTCCGAGGCATTGGCTGCCAGCTGTCTACCCAGCAGTTTAAAGAAAGAGCCGTAATGAGGAGAGTAGCGAGGGGGAGGGCGGGGCCGCATCAGAGGCCTTTCTTCCTGCTTCCTCCACGTGCAGTGGAGCCGCAGAAATGGCATTTTCCTGCTCTGACTGACAGCCGCATAAAGCCCCCAGCGCTCCTCCTCCCCCTCCGCCTCACAGAGGCCGGATGAGAATGGGCTTCCTGTTCTTCCTTTCATTTCTGCATCAAGGAGAACAGAGTGCAGATGGGATGGCGTTGCAGCTCCCTGTGCTCCGTGTGTCCGCCTCGCCCCTCGCCTCCCAGGCGAGCTGTGCGAGCTGCCCAGGAAGCTTCCCCAGAGCCCGAGACACCCCGGCTGTCAGCGGGACTCCTCACGTGGTGACTTTTCAAGGTGATTCAGCTGATGGTGGTTTTTTTTTTTTTTTCCTGTGTTTAAAAATATTCCAACAGTAGGTTTAGGTGTCTTGATTTTATTTTCCTTCAAAACAGGACAAAGCCATTTTTGTTCTGCTTCCTAAATAAATCCTGCTGGCACTGTGTGAAATATGGCCCCTTGCCTACACAGTGGCATGCACAGGCTCGAGGAGTGCAAAAGAGCACAGGGCAGCCACAAAGGAGTTTGCTGCTAAAAACGGATACTGCTAAAAGCATATGGCTTTTGCCAGTTCGTTGAACAAAAAAAAGCAACAAATGTGAGAGAAAAGGTTTAAGCTGTGTATCTATGTTCAGTGTTAAAGCTGTTGCTTTGGAGGAGCTAGAGATACACATTGGCAAAGGCCTGGTTCCCCTTCTGTGATATTTCCAAATGTGTTGACTGTTAACAACTCTGAAGAAGATCCTGTCACGTTGAGATCCATATCTCCCTTTAGCTTTGTGTAATCTTGATTTTTGTCCAAAGCTGGTATCTCTGCAGACACTGGTGAAGCGTGAAGGAAAGAGCTGTACTGAAAGAGGGTGCTCTTCAAATCAGTGGATGCGGCAGTTAGCGCTCGCCGGCCCTGGGCCCTCCTTGATTCCCTCATAGTGGAAAGGCCTTCTCCCTGGCTTCTCTTTCCCGTCAAGGACTATGAGCACAAGTATACTTTTTGCTGATAATTGATTTCCCAGTCTGATGAAGATTTCAAATAACATTTCTTGTTTTTGACTCATCGTTTAATCCTCTATCGCTGAAAACCACAGGAAAAGGTTCAGGCGTAGGAATGTGCGTTTCTTCAGGGTTTTACAGCCAGGATGGCAATAACAGCTTCTTCTAAGAACGTGGCATAGTACCATTGCAGCAGCTCTTGAGACCTTTAACTGCAGGGAGCAGAAGGTGCTCACCAAAAGAAAAGAGGAGAACGCTGAATCAGGTGTACGCTGTCTCTATCCGTCATTTGGAGTTTTCCCAGCCTTTCTTTATTTCTCTCTCAAATAGTACTAGACTTACAAAGAGGCAAATTTAATCAGATAAACTCATGTGTTCATGATATTTTCTAAAGGTGTAGCACACAGCCATTGTACTATTAAGGAATTATAATAAACAGTTCTTCTAAAATTTTTGAAGCGCAAACATCAGCTGCCCTCACTACAAGAAGTCTTCTGAGAAATAAAAAAACTCACTTTGGGAAGCTACCTCTGCCTGCATGTTGGTCTGGAAACACAGCAGCTTTCTAGATCCTGAAGTGCAGGAGCTTGGCCAAGGGCAGGAGCTTGGCCAAGCGCAGGCCAGGAAGAAGGAGGCAGGTCGACCTGCCACCTCCAGGCCCAACTGTGAGTACAAAACACAAGTCCTAGAATACTCTTGCATCGACTTTTTTGGTGCTAGTGAAAGTTGAGCACGTGGGAAGACAGCAGTAGTGTCGAACTACTTCTTGTTTAAACTAAGAATGCAGGTGACTACTAAGACATATACTTGAGCATCTATTATAAAGAAAACAACATTTTTAAAATATGGTGTTTCAAAATCTCAAATTGATATTTAATCTTTCTAAGTCAGAATTTGCTTTTCAATAATATGTACACAGATGCTTTATATAAATATATTATCATTTTTGACAGAATTAACTATCTTTTTCAGTATACAAAAATTTAGTTTCATATAATAGACTTAAGTACATTATAAGTTAATGTATCCCAGTTAAACAAAAGCAAAACACACCTAAGATCTTTGATCCCATGTAAAGATATTACTTAGCACAGTGGCTATTTCCTAGCAGCAAGATTTTATGATAAGAGTAGAAATAAGCAAAAAGAGATTCTGAAGGAAAGAATAGAAATGATCTAAAAAAGATGTCAGTGGTACACTCTGCTGGAGGGTCACTAGCAAAATGCATGAATTTTGATGTTTCTAAAACAGTTTTTCTCTTTTGGTTCAAAAGTGGATGCCTAGAGAACCTGAACACATGAATTAAAAGAAAACAAAATGGCACCAATGCTAGAAACAATACTCGAAGAACAGAGGTGCGGAGGCTTGGTTTACAATCAATGATTCGTCTATATATTTCTTCCAATTTAATGTCCTTTCTACAGGGATTCGAAGCCACTCTAAAAAGAAAATCTCTAGCAATGGAGAATGTGCTCTGAGCCAAGCTTTTTGAATTCCTAATGTGAAATGTGCCCTTCAGGGCAACGCGTCACTTTGCCACATTCTTGCCACATTTAGTAATGCAGTATCTATGGCGATTGTTGGCAGGGCATATGCTGGATCTAGAATCAATTTTCACTCATGGGGAATGTTATTACCCATCTCAACCCCAAATCACCGAGTACTGACATGAACTGACAATGGGTTGGTCATCAGTCATCACATCTTCCTTTAAAATATTCTGTAATTTTGGTTTGCTTTCTTCTAAACTAAATATACGTGCGTGTAATATTTCTACACACTGCCTAACTGTGACTATAGTGTTCTTCCATGAAATGGAAATTCCATTTGGCACCTAAGTCAACTGAACACCACATAGACGAAATGATTTTCCTCCATACAGAATTGTAGAAGGTAATAAAGCTGTCTTTGTAGTAAACTGAAAACTCACTATGTAAAAAGCACTAATTTGGTGACTATGTTAAACATACTTTTATATAAAATAGTTCCGGCCCTGGAGGAGTTCATAACTAGTGAAGAGGGAAAAAAACTTACAAGACTTGGAAAATTGCCAGCCAAACTCAGCAATGAGTGCTTTAAAGAATAAAGGTCTTGAAACTTAATAGGAGAAAAGCACTGCTTTAGATTGGGGTGGCCCTTAGAGCATTTGTGTAGCCCATAAATTGTGAGTCTAAGGCTAGAGAACGAAAGACTTAGTTATATAAGAATAATGGGAAAGGAATGTCAGGCAGGTAGCAGTGAGGTAAGTGAAGGATAGAGATACAATAGATAAAAGCAAAGCCATGAGTGTGAGCCAACAGGCTGCTGAGGTGAATGAATAGGCAAATGTTTATTAATAGCTTTAAGGTGTCAAGTATTGTGCTATGTTGGGGGATATGAAAGTGACATCCAAAGGCCTTAATCGCAGGAATCATTCTATTAGGAAGTGTGATGACACAGGAAAGGCACCACTGAGCTGGCTCTTGGTGCCATCTTTGTTCTATTCTTATATGATCTTGCACATAGTTTATTACTAAGTGTCTGTTTAGGCAAGTGCATGGATCAGGGTTCAAATCCCAACACCACAGACTGTGCCAGCCCTGACCTCAGGCACCTGTAATTCCAGCACTGGGATTACAGTGCTAAAAACAGGAGGATCACTATGAGTCTGAGCAGCATAGTAAGACCCTGTACCAATTACATTTAAAAGACGGAGGGAGAAAGAGAGAGGGAGAGAATGTCTGTAAAACTGTAAAATGAAAGGCTGATACGGTGACTATTTTATGAGGCAGAATTCTTACAAGTCCTTGTGTCCCATGCAGCAATAAATACACCACCACGCGCATTGTAGGTACCAAGTCATTCCAACACGAATCTGTTGAGACCTCTGATGTTCCTGGCACCATACTGGGTCAGCTGAGGTTGACGCCTGTGTGTGTGCACTTCCAAGGGTTAGCGAGGGAGAGTTTCCAAGAGTAGTGGGGAGCACGGGCTCCAGCTCTGTCACCTGCAAGACTGCAACCATAGACGAGTGGACCTCTCTCAACTTCATTTTTCTCATCTTAAAATAACCCCTCCTTTTTCAAGTTCTTGCGAGAAGTGCGGGACCAAACTTATAGAAAGCACATAGTAAATATTCAAAAAATGTTAGCTATGTAATTACAAGTACCCCTTGAACTTAAATTGTGCATTCTATACCTCTCTTTCTACCCTTCCCCTGCTGGCTTGGCAAAACTGATACTGACTTTGGGGTTCCTTCTTTGATATATGTAGGGTACTGGGGTAGAAAAATCATATTAATAGTAATAAAATATCAGAAGGGTTTCTAACATTATTTCAGAACATGTTGGGTGCCGCCGACTATTGCTAGGGTCTCGTATGCATTCATAATAATGGATGTACCATAAGAAAGTGCGATATAACTTTAAGCACTTTGTTTAACACTGAATGATTCTGTCATAGAAAAGAAATATCTAGCTGCTTCAGAAAAATAGAACAGAGTAAGAAACAAAATCTACTGTAAACTCTTTTAATTTCTGTTTAATCTGTGACTGGTGAGGAAAAACAAAAAATGAACACAAGAGTCAGGTAATCTCACTCCACTGAGGGAGATTCCCAGAGTTCCAGTTTTATCAGCAGAGTGCTTTTTATATTGTAATGTGTAATCAGCAATTGCTCAAACAACAGCAAAATGAACGGCATGTGCAAGGGACTATAGTACCTTTGCATATGCGATGTTAGTTACATATGGTGTGGAATGCTAACCTTCACCAAGTAATCAGAAATTTAAAAAAAAAAAAATTACTTTCATCAAACTTCATGTCTGCTAAAGAAAAGAAGGTGGAGTTTTATGAAGTGACCTCACTTGATTGACAGGTGATTACGCTGCCAAACTGTTTCCCTGCCCATCCCCACTCTGTTTTTCATAAAGAGTAGACATTAACAAACATGCTGCAGATAATATTTCATTGTATGAGTAAATATATGATTTGTAGAGTTTCCTTGATCACCATAACAACTTTATTTAAACACAATATAGAGCTTTCGAACATTTTTTTAAGCTCTCCAATCTGTCTCATAACCAGTCTGGTGATCACATAATGATGACCTGCAACTGCAAAGACGTTTTTCTAATTTTTTTTGAAGTAAGACTCATGAAACCATTTGAAATAGCACTAGAGACTCCAATAATATTTACCAAACCATTATATAAGAAGTTTAACGAGTAAATAAGAACTGTATCATTAGTAGTTCTTTTATAAATACAGAAAGCCTTAAAAGTAAAAGGCCAGTTTGTCTGGCAAAATGACAAGATTTGGTATAGGCCCACCCTAAATCACAAAAGCATATTCTGCAATAATGATAGTATTCAGAGAGTAACCTTTATTTAACATTTACCTCATTCTAGAATGGTTTTGGAAAATATGTTAGTGAGTGATCCAAGCCACATATGATCCAACACATTCTGTGTTTAACCGGTTACTCCTGGTAGCAAAGAAATGTGGTGTCCATCTTCCCAGAGCGAATTTTCTTTCTTGGCCTAAATGCAGATTCAGGGCCTAAGTCAGTGATAGATCAATAAAAATATCTACACTAGAATTTTATTGTTAGAGAAAAACAAGATTGAATATTATTTCTTTTTTTTTTTTTTTTTGTAATTCACTTTGCTACTTGCTGGGATAGTCCTCGCATTTTTCCTTTTTCCTGTTTTACAAAATTTCCATATCAACACTCTTAAATTCTCTCCAGGTTCATTAATCTGCATTATCACATCTTTATTCAAAGTGTTGTTTTGCCCTTCCCTTCTAGCTTCTTATGTCCATTACGAGTCAGTATATGGATCAGTATATGTGCGCATGCGTTTTTATACATGCTTGTAAATTTGTGATTAAGATAACTTCAAGTGGTGCATGTCTGGGGAAGACACCAGCGACAGTGAGGTCATGCGCATGGTGTCAAAGAGCCATTTCTGTCCACCAGGAGCCAGACTCTCAGGGAAAGTTGCTCCTGGACAAACTGAAGAGCCACAACCTAACCTGCGATACTTTGACTCCAAGGACCTGCCTCCTATGTGGTAATTATCAGGGTATTAACAGGATGTTTAAGATTCAGTTTTGAATATGATACTTCCTCCACCGATTGGTGCAGAACATGCATGTCTAACAATAACTGAGTTCACAGTTTATAACATAGAGGTTGACAAAAAAAAAAAAAAAAAAGGAAGAGGGCTGGCGAGATGGCTCAGCAGTCTAAAATGTCTGCTTAGGCAAGCTTAGGCAAAGTGCTCAGCGACGACAGTTCGATCCCTGACACCACAGACTGTGCCAGCCCCACCACCTGGGTGGGCTCAGCCAGCCACACACACACACACACACACACACACACACACACACACACACACACACACAAGGGAAGAAAGTAAGATTTGAGAAGAAAGTCAGGTTTTGTTACCCAAGACTCTTGTCCTTAAAGTTTAAGAAGTGAAGTCAAGGCAACACACAGAATCTTTTGGTTTAGAATTCCTCTGAATTCTCTTAATCCCTCGGGCCAGTCAAAGGGAAATGACCTTGCAGACTGCATCTGCAAGTGATCAAAGGCAAACAGGAAGCATCGAAGGGTTCCCAGTCACACAATTCATAGTGTCTCTGGTCATTACAACAGCAAACACAGAACCACAGCTGACCCAATCCGAGGAACACATAGCGATGCCTGCTTGTTCAGGGGGGAAATCTCATGCTTCAGCTGATACAGGAATTACAAAAATATGCCAGAGAAAACACAAAGCAGTTCACTGCAATGTGTATGTATTACCAGTCTGTTATGGAGAAGGCTAATTTAACTGTCTTGAGAACTGACACCTTCCTCTGTTTTCGTTCTCTAAACATTCTTCCAGGGACATCCATGTGATGAGCTAGTAGAAGTCTGATTATCTTGAGTAATTTTACAGGCATTTACACCAATACTACTGGCATGCAGCATTAGTGAGCTTCCCGTGTGGCATGTACTAGGTTGTGATTAAGCAAACCTAAAATTTATATTTACCAAGGGGTGCTCCTCATAACAAAAGAGGCAGAAGTAAGGCCAAGCTATCTGGCACTTACCCTGCTAGATCAGTCCATAAATTACGCAAAGCTGGCTATGTATTCAGTCTCACCATGCCCATTTTCATAGCTTTTCTTCTGTGAGCTAAATAAATAAATAAATAAATAAATAAATAAATAAATAAAGCAACAATAAGCTTGAAAGGAAAGCACAGCCATGTGGCATTTCTGAGATCCAAGGGCAAAATGAGAATCTTGGTTCAAAGCCAAATGTCTTGAGTTCAACTCAAATATAACTTTAAATTTACATTTGCCAGAGAGGATCAAATCAGGGAGGGGGAGAAAAGAAGGAAGAGGAAGAAAGAAGGCAAGAGATAGAAAAGGTAAGAGAGGAAGGGTCTTTGTTGAATTTTTCTTGTTGCTGGGACAAAATATCCAACACACAAAATTAAGGAAGGAAAGGTTTACTTCGCTCATAGTGAATGGAGGCTCCAGTCCATACTCAGCTGGCTCCATGGCAGGGGGCAGCATGTTTTGGTGGTGGAAAACAGCAGAGAGCACAGGGAGGAGCAGCAGTTTAGGCAGCTTACTGAATCGCTCTCTCCTATTTGTATTCAGATTATCTGGCACATGAGTGTAGTACTGACTCCCATAATCCCAGCGGTTTTTGGATCATGAATTAATCACAAACTCCAGACACTGCCCCATGTCTGCTTGAAGCTTTGGGAGGACAACTAGATACAAATCATAACAGGGAGAGACACTGAAAAAGGAAAGAGGAAGAAAAGAGAGTTAAGACAGAGGTTATATTTTGTTCATTCTCCACTTGCTAGGGAAAAAAGTTAGTTCAACTTAAATTTATTTTGATATTTCTTATTCATATTTCTTCTTCCAAACCAGCAAATACTCATTATACCTCTGCTAGCTTTTCTCTTGTTTAAAGGTAGACCAGTTCAATGTTTTTTTGAGAGTCTGGTGATACTGTTATTATTTTCTCTACAATTAAGCATGAAAAAGCCTTTCCACTTGAGAGAAATAAAATGGACTAGCTTTAACTATAAGCTAGCACCGTCTTTAAGCACTAACTTTTCCTTCACAATACCATTGTCAGATTGCATTTTAGATTTCTAAATGAATGTTGTCAGAATCACTTTTTTTAAGGAAAACTGTCTGTATTCTAATTGTAAAGCCAAGAAAATAATATATTTGAATTTTAACTATCCCAAAATAAAATTTTCAAAATGCATAAATGGGATCAACCTTAAGGACAATGTAGAATGCCTAACATATTCTGAAATATTCTACATTTTTCTTTTCTAGACAATTTGAATAACCGTGTCAAGCAAGTGAAGAAATAGTAATAATAAAAGGATTTATTGCATTCATGTTCATGTCACATTCAAGAGCCTGTGAAATTGTTTTGCATGGGAATCTAAAATACTAGACGAGTTCTTGGCATAACTCAAAAGCAAGCACTTACTTATTCACACTCCTTGGTCTTTTCCAAATATAACAAGAGCAGCTTTGGAAACTCTTTTGCAAGAAAAACATCTCTAGGAGAAGAAAATCCTCTATTTAATTCTGGCTACAAGAACTAAACTTGTTTGGAAAGGTCTCAGTCTTTTAATAACAGTATATTTTGCTTGTAAAATGAAAGTTTTATTTTGAAAAATATGATTTAGAAGTTTGTCTTGTTTTTAAGAGAAAGAGGAATTGTACAACACTTCCTTATAGGTCAGGATCTCAGTGGCTATGCATCAAGAAGATCCTGTGTGGTAGACAAATACCCAGTTGCTATGACCTGGCCTTTCTTCTTTCTTGGTTTCCCTGTCCACTGGGGCAAAACACCCAAATCCAAAGTTAAATGGGGAAAGATTTAATCATCTCACAATGTATAAAGGATTCAGTTCATAATCAGCTGGCTGGTAGAGTGGCATGGCAGAGGGCATCAGCTCATGGCAACAGAAGATACCGAAAGCAACGAGAGAGAGAGAGAGAGAGAGAGAGAGAGAGAGGGCAGAGAGGCCTCTTCTTCCCACTATGTTGCAGCCAGTCTACCAGGATAAGGGGCCTGCCAGGCCAGTTAGTGGGTGGGCCCAGCAATCCCCCACTCTTAGTCCCGGTACCCTTAATAATAACATTGAACCATGAGCCAATCACATATTCTAGATTCAACCACCTCCAGAAAAGCCCCATCTAAACCTGCAAGGGAGGGCAGGGAGATGGCTCAGTAGAATAAGCACTTCCCTGGGAAGCGCAGGAGCCTGAGTTTAACCCCCAGAGAAGAAGGAGAAGGAGAAGGAGAAGGAGAAGGAGAAGGAGAAGGAGAAGGAGAAGGAGAAGGAGAAATAAAACTTCATGAGGCTTCCAGGTGACATCTACACAGCAGCATCTTTCCTCTTGTGCATTCTAGGGCTGAATGCTTTCCTTAAGTTTGAAACAAAACTTAACCCTTTCTTGGCCTTTCTTTAGCACAATTAAGGTATGCTTGGTATTTCCAAAATGGCATTTTAAGTAATAAATGTTAAAAGGAGTTAAGTGGAGCCCAGGAGATAGCACGGTAGAATAAGAGCTTGGCTGGTAAGTGCAAGGGCCTGCATTCAATACTTGGTTTGGCCAAAAAAAAAAAAAAAAAAAAAAAAGAGTTAACTGTGTACTTAGTGAGTAATCATAGCTGAAAGAGGAGACCTTCCACTCTTTTGTGATTTCTGTTACCCAGCAGCTCACTGCAGAACACAGCCTCCAGCAGAATGGCCTAAGTCCCCTAACCACTGTTCTGCTTCTGTAACCTCACCTGATGTCATCCACTACTGACAAGTTGTCCTAGAGAAGAAACTATAAACGTGAAAACAGAGCCCCATTTGGGAGTGTCAGGGTGACCCAAGTTCGTTGTTGAGCTACTGGCAATAAAGAAATTTTTTGCGTCTGTTCTGTGTTTGGGTGAACTTTCTGGTATACCATCCCACTCCTACTTCAGTAAGAAGCTAACGGTTAACAGTAAGTAGCTTAAATAATATCTTGCTTAAAAAGATTGGTCAAAATCTCCAAAGATGCCAGGAAAGGCAATTCTAGGGCTTCACACTCACAGAGTGGATAGGAAGAAAAAAATAATTTTTCCAAAGATAGGAAAAATAGGCAGATGCCGTGGGCAACCAGGAGTGTGACTCATGACAGCTACAGTTAATGGTTTGGTTTTGTTGGTGTTTACATACTCCATTTTCCACTCTTAATTGTCATATTCTCAATATTCATGTTCTCTTAAAATTCCTCCAGTAAAATCTGAACCCTAAGAAGATGGCATGAGGAAGTCGAGTATTGAGGAGGTAAAGAGGCAGTGAAGGCACAGGTCTCGGGAATGGGATCTCGACTTCTATGAAGCATTCTAGAGCTGCCTCACCCCTACCATGTCAGGGCACAGTGAGGAAATGCTGCTCGTGAACAATGGTCTCAGCGCCACGTATCCTGATCTGTGATTTCTCAGCTTTCAGAATGAGGAAAAGTCAATATTTGGGTTGTAAGATGTGCATGGTTTTTTTGGTATTTCATTGTACTCTGAACAAAGACACTGAACATTCCAAAGACAACAATGCGCTGCCTGACATAGATATCATCATTCTCTCCCCAAGTAAACAAACAAAATTCTCATCAGTTCAATTATCTGGCACTCGCTCTCTACTTCTGTAATAATAATAGTCTCTAACCTGAATTAGTAACTGAGAGCTAAATTTTGATATTAATTCTTTCCTGAGATTACATTTTTATGTTAATAATCTCCAGTGTATCCTAAGTAATGATTATAAGAAAACAGGAGAAGAAATCTGGGAAACAAATCATGTGCTATTGTTGACGTTTTCTTCACAACAATGAAGAAAATACCTGTTGGGCTGGCAGGATAGTTCAGTGGACTAAGCGCCTGCTTTGGCCAGCACAGGGACAAGGCTTCAATCCCTGTCCCTCATGATGTGCTGGTCCTGGCCCCGGGGCACACTGAGTCTAGCCATGGTGGTGTATGCCTATTGTCCCGGTACTGGGGAGGCTGGGAGCAGAAGGATCACTTCATGAGTCTCACCTGCATAGTGAGACCCTGTGCCAAGTACGTAAATGAAAAAAAAGGACAGAAAATACTGATACATATGCCAAGAGGTCATATCGGGTACTGTATCTTCTCTGTCCTACCTCCTTTTGTACTTCATACTTTTCCTTACTGCCTGCCTATACTTTTCAGCTTCAGTAATACTGCAACAGCATGCAGAAACATCAAAACAACACCCAGGACTTGGAGGCAGATTCATTTATGTTAATGAGCATTGACTAGGATCATTTCCAGAAAAATCTGCTGGTCTGGGGCTCTCGTGGGATGAGCAAGCAGGAAGTGCACAGGAAGAACAGTTTGTCAATTTGCTTAGTGACCAGCCATTTCTAAGGGCTGGGAGCAACCAAAACTGAATCAGTTTTACCTGGGTAACTAAGAATCTGACATATATGGGCTGGGGTGGGGTGGAGTTTTGTAACAGTGTAACATCTGATTCTTTGCCTGAAGTAGTAACTTAATCTTTATAAGAGATCTGCTTATGTGACAGTCTATCATCTATAGAAAAGGACATCTCTGCTCCAGTAGATTATGTATCTTTGCTGCTATGGTGGTAATCCTATTTCTGACAACTAGAAAAAAACAGCCTCAGCAAGAATAAAGGCTCTCGTTTTTGCTGACTGGTTCAGTGATGTGTGGTTCCTACAATAGCCAGGAACAGTCTCAACTGTTCATTCAAGGGAACAAGTGTTATGTTCCTCGGTGGAAACATTCATGTCCTAATGACTTCAAAGCCACGCAACCAAGGTAAAGGAGCTGTGGAGCAGAAACACAAGAGGGAGGCTGTTAACGGCACACATGAGGATGTCTCTCTGCTTTGTCGCCATATTGCCCAGACTCATGTTGATGACATGAGAAAAAGATCATAGAGTATTAGCCACTGGCTTATTCTATAGCAAATTCTATCAGACAGATGCCAAGATCTTAGGATCTTTCAATGATTAAAGAAATTAAGGTTTCAACAGAGATTTTACCTTTTAGTAAGGTTACATACTTCATGTATTATGATGAATAAACATTTATTAAGACCAGAGGTGAGTGTATTGACAAAACATGTGAAACAAGAAGAGGGAATAATTTTTTGTTTCACAAAAATGTAATTATATTGTCAGGGTTATAGCTCAGCAGCATAAGCCCGTGCCTGGCAAGTGCAAGGGCCTGAGTTCAATCCCTGGTACAAAATAAAAATTTAAATATATTTAAAATAGCATTGTATGGGCAGCTGGATCACTGAAAGTGTGGGGCAGGTGAGACTGCAGTCTCTCTAGCTAGAGAATGGCTCCTAAGAGAGACAATGACCAGGTCAGATGTAGCAGAGTGCACAGTGTTAGCAAGCTCATGGAAAGCTGTATTCCTCGTGCCACACAAACTCACATTGTTCATGACCATTTCTAAATGCATTTAGGTAACTTGCTTACCAGACAGAGTTTGACTGACAGCCATGAAGTACATCGTTCTGTCTACCTGAGCACTGAAAATATTCTGCACAGTGAGCCCTACTGTAATCATTCACACATGTAGAATGCATATTGCTCAATTCTGAGAGGTTCATTCAGATAACCCAGATAACCCTTAACCCCTTTGCCATAAAGCCGTCCCCTACCTCCACCTTGTGCTTCTATATATGTGAAGCCAGGGCCTTCAGGGATCTTTTCTTTTTCCCAAACAAAGCAGATGATGAGATACAGCACTTGGAATTATGACCAGGACTGAATATTACTCAGCACTCTTCAGACTTTCGTGGCTGCAAAGGTCACACCAGTTTACCTCTGGCAGGTATTGACAGATTGTGCAGTGTTTTCTGTGATCTGTGTTTAAATGGACCTATCTCCTCCAGGCTCTGAAAATACATGAATCCAATGGTATTGATTGAAGCAGGAATGGCAAAATGAGAGTTATCCCCAGTAGAGTTAAAGCCACTATTCATCTGTGGTTCTAAGCTGGGGTTTGTATACCTTACTTATAATGAAAGGCAAAGTGCTGCTAGCTTTGTAATTTGTGGCTTTCTAAGAAAGTGAATATGGGTATCTGAGGTTGCAAGGTCAACTGTTGTCTTATGACCAAGAGTCCAACCTACAAGTGTACGGACCAAGCCAGGAACCACTTTTCAAGAGCTAGTGGATGAGGGCAGGGCTTCATTCCAAAGTCATGGGTATTTCCTGTAATTCTCTGATCCTGTCTTTCTGCTAATATCATGGACAACATCAGTTCATTAAAGACAATTGTTCCCTCACCTACATTGCATCCAGGACTAGTTGGAAACCTTCGTCAAACTCTTCTAATCTATCAAGTATTAGTTGTTCCCAAACATCAAAGAAGTATACCAAGCATTCTTTTCTTTCTTTGTATGTTTTACATGTAGAGAATATAAGATATATCCTGTGGCTTTCACTTTAAAGGTCTTTTTTTTGACATAACCCAGATCAGGAGAGTCCGGGAGCATTGTTGAAATTCCTGAATTCTGTGTCCTAATGTACTTTGTTTTGTACTGCTCCAGCAGGCATGTTATCTTTCATGGCTTCCCGAGCTGAGAGTCTATCTAGAAAAAAAAAAAAAAAGGCTTCTAATGCTCTTTGCTTATTGTCCCCCCCCCCTTTTTAACGAAAAGTAAAATACGAAAAATAAATTTTCCAGCTTAAAGGACATCACAGCTACTAGCATGTGTGTTGATTTGCCCACACAGGTAAAAACACCTGCAGTCATGATCATTGTTGATGAGGATGACTTCTGCATGGGACAAACACATGAATGAAGCAGGCTCATAATGGAACTCTCCATTCAGTCATCACTGCAGCAAACCATTTCCAGCATTCAGTGTACACTGGTGTCATAGTCCACTCATGGCTACCTTTCAAAAGTCTTAGGCTAATAGAAATTGCATCTCTTGTTTCTTTGTCTCATCCCTAAGCATTGCTTTTCACACACATTTTTCAAATGCCTGTTGATATACAGAAGAGAAATCCCACATGTGTAGTGCTGTGCGGGCTGTGTCCTCCCAAGCTTGTAAATGGTCCCCTGGTGCAGCCTGTGTGTCAGCAGACAATGAGCGCGGATAAAGTTGTGACTGGGAAGAAGACTCCTCAAAGGTGTGGACTTCAGGTGAGGTCAATTCAAGTACAAAAGGTGGCAGAGTCTGGGGCAGGTTAGTCAGAAGCAGTTGCTTCTGACAAGGGCCAACGGTAGACTGGAGGAGATATTTTGATGTATTTGATAAACTTTTTCTCTGCTTTCATTCCATTATTTAAGTTTAATTAGCACATTAAGAAAAGAGTCCAGCCGGGCGTGGTGGCGCATGCCTGTAATCCCAGTACTCGGGAGGCTGAGACAGGAGGATTGTTGCGAGTTCGAGACCAGCCTGAGCTACAAAGTGAGCTTGAGGCCAGCCTGAACTGCATAGTGAGACCCTGTCTCAAAAAGACAAAAAA
>PVKA01000602.1:0-189260 GCA_004027165.1 Ctenomys sociabilis | reverse complement strand
CAAGCACTGGGATTACAGGCACACGCCACCACCCCCAGTCTCAGTCACCAGTAGCACACCCTGGAGGTGGAGCCAGCAGGCACACTGGGGTGATCAACTCTCTGGTCCCCATGTCTGTCTAAGCAGGTGCCTTAATCTGCTAAGCTCTCTGGCCAGCCCTAATTCCCCCACTCCCAGCAGAACTGGTGATTTCTCAGGCCCTTGTACTTGCCAGAGAAACATTTATTCCACTGAGCCATCTTCCCTGCACCCAAGCACTGAGGATTGACCAATGGTTTTCAATTATTCTCTGGGACAGGGTCTTACTAGATTCATGTGTGTCACCACATCTGGATTTCCCTGCCAGGACTTGGTCCTGGATTCCTTGGTAGCCACAAGGACGCTGTTGGGTGGTGTGACTGGAAGTTTTGTCTCCAGAGGCCTCCACCAGCAAGGCAGAGGGTGGGGCACTCTAGGAATGAGAGCATGTGTGAGGCAGGGTCTTGGGAGAGGGCAGGACCAGATCTCCTCTCAGATGGGATCTGGGGCCTTACTTAAGGAGGGATCAGACCCGGAGTAAGGCCTGTCAGACAGAAGACTTCAATCTCCTTCCATCCCTGGACCCAGGGCTCCAGAACTGTGAGTCAAAATACAATCATTGTTCTGTTTGCTATTATTGGTTATTGTTGCTGTTCTGAAGCAGGGCTATTCAAGCTATGTTGTCCAGGGGCGGGACCAGCATGGCATGTGGTGCCACAGCTTGCGCTTGCCTAAGCAGGCGCTTAGTCCACTGAGCTATCTTGCCAGTCCTGCTTGTCTTTCTGAGACAGGGTCTCACTATGCAGTTCAGTCTGGCATTGAACTCTCTTTGTATCCTGGGATTGTCTTGAACTCATGGTTGAATTTGTGTAGGTGTCCTGGCTTGATCCTCCTGCCTTAACAATGGAAATGTGGTTTTATTTTTTGCTTTTGTTTATTTTGTTTTTGTTTTGAGACAGGGTTTCTATGCAGTTTGGGCCAGCATTATGCTCACGTTGTAGACCTGAGCCTACGTTGACCTCGCTGTGATTCTGCTCACTGTCACAAATAGATCAGTCACTAGCTGTTCAGGAGAGTGAACTCTTACCTGAGATGGTCCCTCATTGGGCAGGACCCTGTGGCCTTGCCCTCTTCCCGCAAACATCCTCTGAGGCCCTTGTAGGTTGCTTCTGTTTGTCCCTTGGTTGTGTTTCTCAGATGGGGATCCCTCTGGGGTGCCTAGGCTGGGTCCATGAGACTCAGCACCGCCCCAGTGTAGCTCTGGGATCTTGCAAGGCTCCCTGCCTCTTTGGCCCTGGATTAGCCTGGAGAGCGGCCCATGGAGGGGCTGTGGGTAGCACCTCGGACAGCTCCTCACAGCTGGGTCAGCAGAGGGTGGGGGCAGCTTTTGGCTTCCTGCTCCTTCTCCTGGCAGCCTGGACACCTTCCAGGGAGGTGACACGCCAACAGTGGCAAAGCACCCCTGCAATGTGTTTTTTTGTTTGTTTGTTTGTTTTGTTTTGTTTTTTTCCTTTTCGCTTTCTTTTCTGAGACAGAGTCTCACTATGAAAGTCCAAGCTAGCCTGGACCTTCCTGCTCTACTGGAGACCTGACAGCGACAGCCACTTCATACCACTGGCCTCTAGGGGGCAGTGCAGCTCAGGGGAGATGCCGGGAAAGTCCCCTCAGTGTCCCAGGGAAGGGCAAAACAGCACTGGCTTCAGTGTCCTCTTTCAGGCTGTGGCTGCAGGTTCCAAAGCACACTCTGCAGTATAGGGCTTCCAAGGTGCTTTTCACCTCCTTGCCTACCGCGTAACGGCCGGTGGCAGAATATGCAAAGATACAGAAACCTGTATCTTTCGTGGAGGTTGTGGCCCAAAGGGTATGTGTCTTTGGGGGTTTTGTTTTTGCGGAACCAGGGATTAAACTTCCTTGTGCTTGCCAGGGAAGTGCTTATTCCACTAAGCCATCTCCCCAGCGCCCCCTCCCACCCCGGTTGTTTTCTGAGGCAAGATCTTGCTATGTAAACCAGGCTGGTTTCTATCACAGCGTTGTTTCTTCTGAATCCTCATCACCATCCACAATGTGACCATCGTTGATGCTTCTACTTGTCCCAAAGAAGTTACACAGGGAAAAAAGAGATTTTTATTTTCCTTCACTATTGAAATTTTCTAAGCCTTTTATTAGGTCCTGAAACTATAGGATTGTTAGATTGACTTACTGTGGTGTTTTTAAATCATGGCACCTCAACAGTGCTCTCCAACTATCCTTGAACCAAATCTGTGCCTCTCATGTACCAGGAGGCTCCTTCATCCTCACTACAAATGGCCTTACGGGCTTCTCAGCCACTAGAACTCTGAGCTTAGTCAGAAAACTTGGAGCTCCAGGCTAAACACGACTTCATCTTGAGTTGGTGAATCTGAGACACATTTTCCTGGAAACAAGCACGCATGTGGAGACAGTTTCAAACATGAAGCATCATTAGGATGATGCATTGATAATCCACTGTTATCCTGATTGTCATGCCCTTGCTGTGGTTCTCAGGCTCTAAGTACTTCCTGTGAGTATCACTGCCTGGTGTCTAGGTTCTTAAGTACTGCAGTCCCCTCCAACCTGTTTGGATGGTGATTGCTGCATCTGTAAGGCTCCCTCATGCTGGAAGACCCACTGGAAGTGTTTCTTTTCATTGCTTCTAAAGAAGCCAGTCCTTCCTAAAGTAAATGCTCATGTTGGACAAGCCCATGTGATAGGGGCTTGTGGGATCCTCTGTAAGCTGAGAATAGTCTTCTTCAAGAAATGAACAGCTTCAGTCTCACAGCTTCAAAGACATGAAATGTGCCAAAAATCTGAAGAAATTCAAAGAAGAGCCTTTCCCAGTTGAGCCTCCAATGACCCTGCAGCTCCATGAAGTCTCCAGGACTGCAGCCCAATATGAAGCTTCAGTAGAAGTTGTGGCTGAGCCAGTGCCTCCCCTGCAGAAATGGGGAGAGGCTGCTAGTGTGCACCTCAAAGTTTCTAATTGGGATCTACTGAGTTTATAGCAATTTGCTGTATATCGATAGAAACAATACAGATTAAGTAAAATGTGAAAGGAGTCACATTATTATGAAATTTTATAATACCTTTTTCACTTAATTTTAAAGATAACTTAAAAATCAAAATTTTACATATGTCAAGAGTACCAGTTGCTTTATTACTATTTCCATCACAGAAACAATTAGCACCTTATGCCTAATGGAATTATAATGATTTACTATAAGACCCATAATTTTCACAGTAAAAACTGAGGGATTTCTAATTAAACATTCATAGAGGAACATATGTTATTATTTCTGCTTAATCAAAAACTTACAAAAATAATAATTAAAAATGGGCATAAATCCAGAAGGTGCTAACGCAGGGGAAAAGTGTCAATACTATATAAAAACTTGCAATAAAATTCAGATATTGAGGATGCAAAAGTTTTGATATTAGGAAAAATGGCAAAGCAACTGACTTAAGAGAAGGAAGAAAATTCACATCCAACTCTCTAGAAATCCCAGAGCACCTTAAAAATTTAATGTAGCAGTAATCTCTGAATGTGGGGAGGTGAGACAGGATCAAAAATAAGAAATCATAAGTGTCAGTGAGGAGCAAGTAATATTTTGACGTCCTCACTTTTTAAGCCAGAGAATGGCTCTTTCCTGAATTAATAGAAATAGTGTTCTCCTTATAAAACGGCTGGCCCTGGGGACCTAGGTATTCAAAGGCAGATGGGAAGCATAGCGTGGGAATGGAGACTGTAGGTAGACCTTAGGATGCAGTGTCTTGTTCTCACCATCTCGTTTCCCTCAGCTCTGAATCAGAACAGGAAGTAGAAGGTGACTTCAGGAGAACGTTAGTAGTCCTAGGTAAAGCTAGTAGTCCTAAAGAAGAGAGCTCTGGGAGCTGACTGTTAGGGGACATGGTAACAAAGGAACCTGACCAGAAGGTTTTATTGTTGTTGTTGTTGTTTTTTAAGAAGTTTATTGTCAAGCAGCACCTTTTCCCACATTTAAATGTGCAGAGTTTTATTCAGGTTTTCAGTACATTAGACTTATATAGACTCACAGGAGGGTTTTCGTTCTTCTTGTTGTTTGTTTTTCTCCAGTGATGGTAGAATACTTATTTTAGAACAAGTCTCTTATTGAGACCCAAACGTGTTGGAGGGGACTGCAGTACATAAGAACGTAGACACCAGGCAGTGGCACTCACAGGAGGCATTTTAGAGCCTCAGGAAAACTATGAAAGTACAGCAAAATGTTTGAAAATATCTTGGGATGTACTAGTAAAGTCACTGAGATGATGACAGATAAAGTGCCAGTCAGCTACTGAGATTTTTCGAGGTTTGTCAATCTGTTTCTTCACGGGGGTTGGTGGCTCCCTTCTGAAAGGGTCGGATAGTAAATGATTTGGCTTTGTGTGCCGCTCAGGCATCGTTGCCACAACTCCTGCTGCTACAGCATTAAAACAGTCAGTGGCAGCATGTAGTGAACAAACACAGCTGTGTTTCAATAAAATTCATTCACAGAAAATCGACACTGCCAATAGTCCATGTTTATTGACTCCTACAATAGAAGCATTTTGTAGACTGTGCAAAGAGGGGCTGAGAAGATAAAGAAAGCTTCCCATTACTCTTAGCGCTAGGAAAATAAAATTTAGAGTTTAACTTTACTTTACCTTCACAAAGAAAATTTGGGAACCTTTAGGTTAGGATCTTGGAGCTACATTTTAGAAAAAAGAATGAAATAGAAATACACCAGTCCTTGAGAAGATTAAAGTTTATCTATGACTTTGGTTGGATTAAATTAACCTGCTAGAGCTAGTACCACTGGCCTGACATTTTCAAAACATACGTAAGTTCTACTGGGAAGACGATATCATCTGATCATGCATAGTCTCACATTAATATTGTATTCTTCATATGTAAATGTCCTAAGTGCAGGAAAAGATGCTCAACTGATAAAAGAAATCAGCAAACAACTGAAAATATAAATAGATCGACAGGAAAAGTAATGAAATAATACACTAATTTTTAGCAGTATTGACAAATAGTCTACATGGAAAACAGAATACTCCTTCAGAATTTTACACTAAGAAATAGAAGTGATAAACAGAGAAAATTCCAGAGCTGAGAAAAAAACGTAAATTTGAAAAGCCAAAAATGAATTTAGCAAGAAAACAGACATAGCTAAAGATATGAATCAAAGAATCAAGTGGACACCAGATAAAAATGCAAATGAGATCTCCTGAGGCAGGAGGATCTCCATGAGTTCAAGGCCAACCTAGCCTAGAGCAGAGGCCTTGTCTCCAAAACCCCTCCCAAAAAAATCCTAATGAAAAAATAACAGAAGTAGAAAGAAAATCAAATCCCTTCTAGGGAATGCCCGCCACTTGGGAAGTCTGATCTCCTGTCCACTGGTCTCTTCTACAGATCTTAGCTCAGAGGCAGCCTGACCAATGTGGAGAACAGTGCCCAGAGTTACCCAGCAGGGATGACCTTGGTGAGAACAGAGCAGAAGAAAAGAGACGGAGGAGGAAGAGAGGAGGAACAGGAGGGACCGCACGTAGAGAAGCTGGGGGGGCGCAGGCAGGGCATGGTCAGCAGACCCCGGATGGCCACCCTGTGGGCCCAATTCAATCTGAATGGCTGCCCTTCATGGGCCAACCTGCCTCTGTCCTTCCAGTTCAACATCACTACCTTGCAGGTATATATATGGCTGTCAGGAACCCTTGGGTGCCTGTTTCTTGTTTGTCTCCTCATTAACACTTTCTTGTTTTTCAGATAGATCAGTGGTTTTGTACCCAGAGAAAGAAAAAG
Organism: Ctenomys sociabilis; assembly: GCA_004027165.1. Lineage (NCBI taxonomy): Eukaryota > Metazoa > Chordata > Mammalia > Rodentia > Ctenomyidae > Ctenomys > Ctenomys sociabilis. The sequence goes on along the minus strand of PVKA01000602.1, from coordinate 183,424 downwards.
AAGGTCAGCCCTCAGCCCTGCACCTGCAGCTATAACCTGGCAAACCCATGCCCCTTCACCAGCTCTTATCTTTTCTTTTCTTTTTTCCTTTTCTCTATTTTTCTTTTCTCTCTCCCCCACTAAGTAATATGGATTGAAACCTGAGTCTTTGTGCTCAACAATAAACGCAGCCCCTTTTTATGTTTTTATTTATAGCTCTGTAGCCCAGAGTGGCCTTGAATTTACAGCTACTCTCCAGCCTCAGTCTCCAGTTCAATCCCCAGTTCCACCAAAAAAAAAAAAAAAAAAAAAAAAAAAAGACTGTCTGAACAATATCAACAAAAAGAGGGAATAAAAACTTAAAAACTAGGGCTGGGGAAAAGGAAAAGGTTCAGTGGAATAAGCGTTCCCCTGGCAAGAGCAAGGGTCTGAGTTTGAACCCCAGGTCCGCAAAAAAATAAAAAATAAAAAGCCTAAATTATAATAAAGAATATTAAACTATTCAGTGGAACTGGAGAGCAACCAAAATACTAGAAGAAAACTAATCTTAAGCTTCTATTATTTGTTCTGTGTGTGTGTGCATGATTGAACTCAGGCCCTTGTGCTTGCCATAGCGCTTATTCCACTGAGCCATCTCCTCAGCCCCTATTAAGACAGTCTTGCTCTGCACATCAGGCTGGCTTTGAACTCCTATCTCTGCCTCTGAATGCTGGGACTATAGGTATGTACCCCATCACATCAGACTGCTACTTATATACTTTTGTACTGAAGCTTGGATTCAGGGCTTTCCCCACTGACCTATAGCCACAGAACTGCTCTCACAAAAAAAAAAAAAAAAAAAAAAAAAAAAAAAGCAAGTCAAGGCTCTCACTTGGTCTCTGAATTGCCCAGGCTAGACATGAATTTGCTGTTGGCCAGCTTCAGTCTCCCAGGTAGTGGGGATTACAGATGTATGCTAGGATGGTGCCGAGCGATGTTGTTTACTAGCATCTAGATAGACATCTCTGCGCCAGGAGGGTTGGATGTGTTGGTGAATACGTTTTAAAAATCACAGAGCTGGTGGAGCCAGGGAGATGACTTGGTACAATAAGTGCTTGACTGGAAAGTGGAAAGTTCTGAATTCAATCCCCAGTTCCACCAAAATTAAGAAAATATTATCACAGGGGAACTACCTACTTGGGTCCCCCCTCCTATCTCTCAGACAGTTTTGTTTCCCTCAATAAATATTAAAGAAAAAAATTCAAGAGTGTTGTCACTGTGTGAGCAGGGTTGTCCAGAGTTTGAGGCCAGTCTGGGACACACAGCAAGACCAACCCTAAAACAAGACATGGATGCCTTTAGCTTTTCTCCCTACTGGGAAGAACTTTAGAATACCGCATCTTGGAAGGGCAGCGAGGCTCCCCAGCTTCAGGGACATGGGAGATGGATGCTTGCACCACAGATGGTGGAGAGGAGCTGCTGACTGACCATTGTGACTGTGGCAGTGAAAGAAAGGAAGGAAGGAGGGAAGGGAGGGAGGGGGGGAAGGAAGGAAGGAAGGAAGGAAGGAAGGAAGGAAGGAAGGAAGGAAGGAAGGAAGGAAGGAAGGAAGGAAGGAAGGACAGACAAGAACACTTTTTCAGGCACAGTTCCCTGACATATCAATCCAAGAGGATTGTTGCCATTTAAATATTGTAGGTGTGGGCTGGGGAGATGGCTCAGTGGAATAAGCGCTTCCCTGGCAAGTGCAAGGACCTGAGTTCAATCCCCAGTTCCATCAAAAAACTAAACTAAAATAAAATAAATATAAAATATTGAAAGTGCATGAATTCAGCAAAATATCCAATATAGTTCAATAGTAGTGGGTTATCCATAGGACTGGCACTGTCAAAAGTTGTTGACTTTAGCCTCTTATTGCTCAGCATATTAATATGGCTTTGCTTTTTTATTTTATTTTTATTCATTTGTTTATTTATTGGCAGAACCAGGGATTGAACTCTGGTCCTTGAGCTTGCCAGGGAAGCACTTTTTACACTGAACCAACTCCCTGGCCTCTCAGTTTTACTTTTTATACCTTGCTTTTATGCATTTCTGCTGGATGGTTAAGACCAAGATAAAGCAAGACTTATAAATCAAGAATTGTGACTTCTGTATCTCACAAGATCAGTCAAATGCCCTCAGGATTTACCCTGAAACCCTGTACTGTAGTTTGTAGATCCTTTGTCTGTGTCAGCCATGTGGATGAGTCACTCCATTGCTTGATAAATTTCCTCTCTGAGAAAACCTGAGAGAATGTTTTCTGTCCAAGTGCCTCTCCTTAGGCACACTGTGCATCATTGATCACTGTCCTCTGTTGCCCATAATCTCCTTGATCAGAAAATTTGGGATACCATTGAGTTACAGGATGTTACAGTACAAATTCGCCTATATCCTGAGTACTCACTGACCTTGAAAGGCTGGGGCCAAAATGTTGACTGTCCTTGTAGCCCTTCTTTTTACTAATGGAATACCTATCTCTGATAAAACTAAACAAAAAAGGGTATATAAATGAAGGGCCATTTTATATCCGTATATACAAAGTAGTTAGATAGAGATACAGCTATTCTCTCTCTCTCTCTTTTTGCAGAAGCAGGGATTGAATTCTGGCCCATGCTATTTTTCTCTTAATGCAATGAGAAGTAAGATTTGTACTAATAGTGTTTGGACAGTATATCATGTCTACATCTTGTATTATGAAGAACTACCATGAACACAACAATATGAAAGATATTAATTATTGTTACTGTCCCACTAACGTGTTTTGAAACTCTCATTCCTATTTGTTTCTCAATAAAAGTAACAACAACAAGAAAAAAAATCCAAGACGATCGGATAAAAAAGCTGTCGGAAAGGAGCTCGTGCCTGATGCTGAGCCACATGGCTCAGGCTTCTGAGGCAGAGTGGGTGCAGTTTTCCACTCTGACAGCAGGTGACAGCAGAGGGTCAGGCACCAGATGAAGGGTGTGGGTCACCAGAGATTGGACCTGGCTGAATTCAAAAGCGAAAGTAGGGCCAAGCTTTTCAAAGTCAGTGAAGGCTCAGGACACAGGAGAATTTGTACTGTAACCTCATGTATCTCAGTTGTGCCTCAAATTTTCTGAACAGGGACATTATGGGGCCACAGAGGAATGTGATTGATGCTTAAGGAGAGTCACATGGAGAGAAAACTTTCTCTCAGGCTTCCACAGAGAGCAAATTTGTCAAGCAATGGCTGTGACTCATCCACAAGGCTGACATTGACAAGGAATCTACAAAGTGCGGTACAGGGTTACAGGATAATTCCTGAGGTACCTGAAAGACCTTATCTGATACAAAAGTTACATTTCTTCTTCTACAGGTCTTGCTTTAACTTGGTCTTAACCAACCAGCAGAAAAGCATAAAAAATGGAGGTATAAAAAGCAAGTCATATTAATATACTGAGCTGTGAATGGCTCAAATCAACAACTTCTGTGGATAACCCACTTCTCTTGTGGACTGCTGAACAGTGTTGGATTGTTTTATTTGAAAGGAATAATATATATATATATATATATATATATATATATATATATATATATATTTAGCTATCCATGTTTTGAAAATCTGTAACATATGTATTATTGTATGTTACCCTGTTTATGACATTTTTTCTATTTGTTTTTGCTTCTATTTTTCACTCTTCAACTTAAAATACAAATAAATATTTTTTAAAAAAATTTTAAAAAGACATGGGCCTGAAATATATGTAAAAAAATAAGAAAAGGGAAGGTAGGATATGCAGCTACTTTCTCTTAATTCTATGAGAAGAAAGATTTGTACTAATAGTGTTTGGACAGGATATCCTGTCTGCTTCTTGTACTATGGATAACCACTAAGAAAATAACAATGTACAATGTATTAATTATTGAAACTCTCCTACTAATCAGGTTTGATACTATCTCATTATTTGTTTCTCAATGAAAAAAAGACTGAAGAAAAAAAGAGACCAAAATAAATAAATAAATTTTCTTGCCTTTAAATGAAAAAAAAAAAAAAAGTCATCTCAAAGCAAAAACATTGCTTTTTCTTTTTTTGTAGAACTGGGAATTGAACTAAAGCCCTTGTACTTGCCTGGAAAGCACGTATTCTACTGAGCTATCTCCCCAGTTCCCAAAAAATATAATTTATTTTATTTATTTATCTATCTATGTATCTATCTTTCTATTTATTTATTTATTTATTTTTTTTGAGACAGGGTCTCACTGTGCAGTTCAGGATGGCCTTAAACTCACTTTATAACTCAGGCTGATCTTGAACTCACAACAATCCTCCTGCCTCAGCTTCTCCAGTGCTGGGATTACAGGCATGTGCCACCATGCCCAGCTATTTATTTATTTTTAATTAAAGAACAAATTTTATTTTCAAACTGGATATCAGTCAGGCATTGTAACTGACACCCTATAATCCCAGAGCACTGGGGAACCTAAGGCAGGAGGATCTTTGCAACTTTGAGACAAGCCTTGGGAACAGTGAGCTCAAGACAGCCTGAGATGAGTAGTGAGACAGTGTCTCAAGAAGACAAAAAAAAAGCAAACTAACAATGAACTACAAAAAGTTGGTCACTATAATCAAAAAACAAAAGGTAAGAGTTTGTTTTACTTGTTTTCCAAAAATACAGAATTACTCTCACTTGTTTTCATGTTGGTTATTCATTTTGTGTATTAGCTAACGACATTTAAAAATCATAGTGGCTTCTGCATGATCTGGATTGTATTTATTTATTTATTTATTTTTGTCTTTCAGAGACAGCATCTCACTATACATCTCAAGCAGGACTTGAGCTCACTTTGTAGCCCAGGCTGGTCTCGAACTCGAAAAGATACTTTTGTCTCAGCCTCCATGCTGGGATTAGAGGCATGTGCCACCATGCCCAGCTGGAGTGTTTTTATCTTCAAGTAAATATATTCTCAAGGAATACAAAGAAAATTGCCCATTTCCTTACATAAGCATAATTAAGAAGACAAATTATATTCAGAAAATATATTTCAAGGTAATATACAATAGGCCTCATTATGTTGCAGTTTTACTTGTGCAGTCTTAGCCCCAAGATGATAGCTCAGTAGAATAAACGCTTCTCTGGCAAGTGCAAGGGCCAGAGTTCAATCTCTGGTTCCACCAAAAAAAAAAATATATATATATATACTTTTGCAGACTCAGTGTTTCATGGGTTTCCAGCAAATATTAAATTATATATTGTGGATTTTTCACTATATCATAGGATTTTGTAGTTCTGTGCAGTACTATACGCATATTGATATGCATAGTATTTATAGTTTCAATGACTTGCCCAAAATGCTGAAAAATATATTTAAAATGTTAATTCTAACTTTAAACAATATTAAACTGCAGCCAAGGAGATGGCTCAGTGGAATAAGCACTTCCCTGGCAAGTGCAAGGGACTGAGTGCAATCCCTAGTTCTTGGAAAAGAAAACAAAAACAAAAAGAAGGATATTAAATTGAAATACTGTCTCGAGTATGTATTTCTTTTCTTTTTCTTTGTTCTTTTTTATTTTGGTGGGACCTGGAATTGAACTCAGGCCCTTGCACTTGCCAGGGACGTGCTTATTCTACTTACCCATCTCCCCCACCCCCAAGAAACTTTCTTGTGGGGGAGACAAGCTGCCTGCCCTGGGGACCTGGCTGGTGTAACATGTAATTCCAGGCAATCGAACTATGGTTCTTGACTTTTGCCTATGCTTGCCAAACAAGTGCTTTTTTTTTTCTTTTCATTGTTGTTGTTGGTTTGTATTTTAGAGAAGGGTATACACAGTGTACAGGGTCTCAGTACTACATCAGATTCATAGGGACACACCTGTTTATAACCTCCCAAAAGCTGGGATTACAGGTGTTCACCATCCCAGTCTCAATGGCCATCTCAGTGCTCCCTGGAGCACTGGGCCAGCACAGCAGGCATAGGGATCTAACTCCTGCCTCCTGTGTCTGCTTGCTAGCCCTTTAATATGCTGAGCTATTTTGCCAACCCTCAAACCATCAATTTAGGGGCTGAGGAGATGGCTTGGTGGGATAAGCACTTCCCTGGCATGCATAAGAGCATGAGTTCAATCCCCAGTTCAGCCAAAAAAAAAAAAAAAAAGAACAAAACATCAATGGCAATATACTAATATACAATAAAAGAAATAAAATAAAGAAAAAATTGAAAGAATAATCTGCTGTTTGGCAGTTTAAGCAAATAAAAAATGCAATAGCTCCTACAAACTAAAAATTATAATCTTGTCCAAAGTTTTACTACTCCTGCCTTTAACTGCTTTTTTAAAAATGTACTTATTAAAGGTTCTACAGGGTCTTTACAGCGTCTCACTCTATAGGTTGGACTCATAGTGATCGAAACTAAGTTTGGGGAAATTCAGTCTTAAGGCTGATTTCAAAAACATGGAAGCTTTCCTGTTAAGCAAATGAATAGATAATTTGATAGATTCATCAGAGCAGCAAGATAAATTACAGATAGCTAGCTTATTAGAGAGAATCACAATTGACTAAAAAGTACAGCTATGAAGTAAGAAGAAACTTCAACAACTAGCACCGATTAGGCACAACCGGATCAGAATATAGAGCAATAAACGGCCATGGCATTGTCTCACACAACATACTGATCAGCAGGTAATCAGTGGAACATAACAGGAGGCGTGCTAACAATTGAGTGAGACGGCTTGGCTTCATGGTAAGATACATAAAATCATGGACCAATAAAGGCCTGCTAATACTAGAGTCATCACAGGGTGACTGCTTGCTTAGTCACAGACTGCCCTCTGAGGGGTCACATAAAGAGGCTTTTCAAATTATGGAGAAAACACTTCATGAGGTGCTACAAGCAAAAACAAGGCAGCCTCAGAAAGTACCAAAATAATTAAATGAAATGTTTGCTTTGCAAAACTTAAGAGACATAGAAAGAAACACTGGTGTCATACATACATAGGAAAAAGACCAGTTGTGGGAACTACCTGTAAGAAGGTCCAAATACTGCATTCAACAGAACAGCCATTATTACTGTGTCCGAAGAACAAAAGTTCCATGAATATTGAAGTAAAAGAACCTATGATGATGAAATTATCAATAAAAAGAAAAATACTTCAAAAAGCAAATGGAAACTCAGAAATTGAATAATATACAAACAATGAGAAACTCAACAGAATACCTGATATTACAGAAAGCGGAATTAGAGAACATAAGGCTCAAATCAGATGTGATTCTCCTAGCACCCAACCTGTTTGCCAGCAGGGGCATTGTCCTCAGTGAAAAAGAGAAAAAAAAGAATGTTGTAAATCCCTGCACATCTTGAGAGGTCCAAGACAGTCAGAGAACTCTAACCACAGATGTTTATTAACATCTTCCTGCCAAATTTCCCTTGCCTTCTTTCCAATCCCTATTAAATAGGGCCTGTATCACTTTGTTCCCTACAGTCAGCTGTAATGCCCTCTACTTGCGTCTATCATTGTATGACTTGGTACTAAACTGTCTCACTTGTGGATTTCACAAGCCCTCACTTTAATTCCCAGTACTACAAGTCTAGTGGTTTGCTTTGAGGCCTTATGGAAAACTTAGAGACACAGAAATTACATATTCTGAAGAAGAGACAGAATAAAAAATGAAAGTTGAATAGTGCCTTCAAGAATGCAGGACAGCGCTTAGGGGACCAATATACATACAGCAAAGGTTAGTACAGAACAGATAGAGCAGACCTTGGAGCCACCACCAAGAGTGCCATAGGGGCTGGGCCGCACAGAGGTCACAATTCACCACAGATTGCTTTGGATGTCCCGCATGAAACTGCAGGGAAACTTAATGTTTTCCCTGCTGGATTCTGGATTTCTGTTGGTCCCAATGCTTGGTACCCCCAAAGCCTCAGGTAGTCATGGGGCTGCTTCTGGATTCTGTGACTGATAACTGGATGGGGCGGGGAGAGGATGCACATGCAGATAATTTGCATTACACTGTAAGATGGGAAGAGAAGCTAGCTGCTTGAGATACTGCTATTCTTCCCTTGCTCTTGCTGTTTTCCTCTATTATGAAAGGTTGTTCTCTGCCTTGGAGCCAGCTGAGTATGGAATGAAACTTCCACTGTGAGCTAAATAAACTTTTCCTTCTTTCAAAAAAAAGTACAGAACCATTAAACTGGCAGGGCCTCAAAGTGTTACAGAGCTACCATGTGACCCAGCTATTTCATTCCCAGGTTTGTACTCAAGAGCAAATACAAGAAAAACTGCACTAAAATGGACACAAATGTTCATAGCAGTGTTATTTATAGGAGCAAAAAGTGAAGACAACCCAAGTGCATGGCAACACAAATGGACAAATAAAATGTGGTGCACTCATATGATGGAATATTACTCAGCAATAAAATGAAGCACTGGTTCATCTAGGATGGACCTTGAGACACTGTGCCAAATTAAAAAAATAGCAGATAGAAAAGATCTCACATTTTATTATTTTATAAATGTGCAAAATAGGCAACTTCATAGAGACAGGAGGTTAGTGATTGGTATAGAATTTCATTTAGGGCTTGGTGGAAAGAAGCTCCAGACTTAACCCACCAGTGTAATGAAGCACTCAGACACTCCAAATCTCAACAAAGCTCTCCTTTTGCAAAAGGACCCAAGCACACATCAGCAATGAGGTAGTTTGTGTGGGGGACAAAAGAGAGCTGCTTCTCTTATCCCTAACACAGGAGAAGCAGCTCCCCCACTGGTTGTGTGGATGGTCCACATCTATTCCTTTTGGCTAATTTGCCAAGGGCAGTTCTGAATGGTGCTAAGAGTAAGGAATATGGGGGTGAAGGACAGGGCATGGGAATGGAAAGCCCCTGGATGTGGATAAACCATCTCTGGTCTGCAGCTACTCTCCCAGAATTTAAACTGAACAGGTATTTCTCATAACTCCGGTGTAAAGGATAGGGAAAAGCGGCCTAGGGGGCACTGGAGTCTACGATGGAGGTGCTCCACTTTATAGCCACTGATACATCAGGATGGAGTTTCTCACATGCTGATGAAAATGTTCAGGATATAGACAGAGGCGATGACTGCACTGGCCTGTCTGTATAACAGCTAATGTATACTTTAAAAGGGTGAGTTAATTTATTTTACTTTTCACTTTACTTTATCTTGTCTTTTTGAAACAGGGTCTTGCTCTGCACTTCAGGGTAGCCTTTGTAGCCCAGGTTGGTCTTGAACTCAGAATGATCCTACTCCCCCAGTCATCTTAATTCTGCGATTACAAACATGTGTCACCATAAGTAGCCCAAAGGGGTAAATTTTACAGGCTGACTTGCATTTCCATAAGCTTTAAAAACAGGTAACCAATTTGAATGGGCATTTCTCCAAAACAGATACAGAAACGGTCAATAAACACAGGAAAAAATGTTCAACACTGTTAGTCATTAGGTAAATGCACATTAAAACCACAGTGAGCTATGACTTAATACTAACCAGAATGTTTATATTCAAAAAGTCAAATGGAAGCAAGTGGTGAAGATATCTTAAACACACAGACACACACACACACACACACACACACACACACACAACCAGGAGCCTTCATGAATTGCTAGAGAGGTAAAATGGAGCAACCACTTTGGAATAGCACTGTATTTTTATGTAATTAAAGTTAACATAATAATTTACCTTTCTAAATACACATCTTACAAAAATGAAAACATTATGTACACACATAATCTTGTACACAAATGTTCAAGTCATAATATTACATAATAGCCACAAAATGAGAACAATCTCATTCCACCATTGATTGATGCACTCATTAGTGCATATGGTGCCTCCAACAATTGAAAATCAATCCATAAGTATTAATACTTATGACAATATGTATGAATTTTGAAAAACATTATGCCATGTGAAATAATCCAATACCATATATTGCATGATTTTGTTTATAAAAAGTATTTAGAAGAAAGAAATCTATGGAGACAGAAAGCAGAATGGTGGTTTCTATGGGATTGTATGGAAGTGGGTAGAGAGTGAAGTTTTTCATTACAAAAGAGTAGTTTTCTTCTTTCAAGGGTGACAACAATATTCTAAAATTGATGATGATTTTGGTTAAATATCCTGGAGCTGAACTGTATAATTGAAGTGGGTAAATAGAGGGAGAAAACAGGAGAAGGGAAAGACTAAAAAAATAAGTTGTCTTATGTACATGTACAAATTGCATCCAAGGAATGTAAACATGAGGTGCTACAAACATCTATGGCAAAAAAATAGGTGAGCCATCATAAATTAAACCCTAAATTTAGGTATAATTTTGATGTTTCTAGCCAACATCAGTGTCTACAAGGCTCTACACCTCAGTCAGAAGGACCCTGAACTGTGTACCCTACCTACAGGCCCTGGGATTCTACAACACTGTGCAACAGTTAACAAGCAACAGATCAACCTGATCAGAAGGTTTGCTTCAGGACTGCACACTGCCCTTCCAATACATCCTGAGAGATAGGCTTTGAAAGGGTGAGAACTACATAATGAACTCCTGAAAGTTCTAGAGGCCCAGAATCAGACTGGGAACATCACTGGGCCTGTATCTGCTGTGGAGGCCCAGGATCAGTGGGAGTACTCATCAGAAATGAGCTCCTAATGAAGAAAGCATTTAATCTACTGGTATGTCTGATCTCTGGAAATGCTGTCAACATCCAGTGAAATCAATGCTCTGAATTAGTACAGTTCAATACAGTATTTTCATTAAAATCAGAGGAGTTTTTATTAGTGGTCCTTGGCATTTGTCAACATCCTGTTGACATGTGATTCCACTATCCTTGCTGAATTTACCACTAAGGACAAGGTAACAAAGTGACTGACAATTGGTTTTGTCTCTATATTGATAACTGGATTGTCTGTATGCTGGAACACCATTGAAAAATGTAGCAATGATCCAAATAATTTGTATATCCCAATAAAAATAATTAAAGAAATAATAACAGAAACATGAAAGGCACAGAAAAACTCTTCTAAAAAATGCCAACTCTCCCCAAATTGGTACAAGAAGCATGAAGCGGGTGAAAAATCCTAAAATCCAAATCAGGTGGGTCTGAAAGGGTACCAATGAAGGTAAAACACTTCTACAAGGTACTTGGAAAATTTAAAGATGATTTAACTAACCACATAATGACCATAATGAAACAAAGCATCAGCCAGTCTAGAGAAACACTAGTAAAACAGCTAATGGAGCTAAAGAAACAGATGCAAAGCACAAATGCCTAGCATAGAAGAGAGCAGGAACCCCTTTAAGAAAGTTTCAAACAAAAATGTAGGACATTGAAAACATGACAGAAAGCATGGGAACAAGGGACCAATGTAAAGATAGTGTCAAACCTAGAGGAAAGAGCTGTGTTAAGGATCAACTAATGAGAGATACATGAGAACATGAAAAATGGATCCAATAGGTCCTAGACAACTCAAAAAGGACTAATATAAGAGTAACTGGAATCAGTGAAAAATCAGAAGGACATAAAAACCTGTTTATACAACTAATAGAAAACTTTCTAGGTGATGAAAAGAGTTTAACATACAGAAAAATATAGAACCCTGAATAACCATTGTCAGAAAAAAATCTCATACCACATAAAAGCTAAAAAATCAGAACTAAAATAACAATAGCATTTTAAAGGATGTTACCAAAAACCAAGAAATTACCTCTGAAAGGAATTTATAAGTGAATTATAATGCATTTCTCAACACAATTTTCTTCACGAAAACAAAAACACTTCATTTTGCCTCCTTTAAGAGGCAAAAGCATGGAATGAAGTGTTCTAAACTCTTAAAGAAAACAACTTCCTGGGCTGGCGAGATAGCTTACCAGACTAAGCACCTGCTTACACTAGCATAGTGACCAGAGTTCAATCCCTGGTAGCACATGTTGCACCAATCCCTCCCTGGGGTATTCAGAGGTGCAACAGAGTCTGGGGGTGATGGTGCACTCCTGTAATTATAAGAGGATCAGTACAAGTCCGAGCTGTGTAATGAGATCCTGTACCAAATACAGAAAAAACTTCCAATTCAGATTGTTACATCATACAATTATCTTTTAGAAGTGATGCAGATATAAGCTCATATCATAATGAAGAAACCTGAAGGAAATTCATGACCACTAAACCAATAATCCCAAAATTCTCAAGGATATCCTAGAGAAAAACAGACAACTAACAATGTCATAAAGTCCAATGAAAAATGAATATTTTGGGTACAGTTTGTAGTTAAGTAGAAGGGAAGAAAGCAAAGCAGCAACAGGAAATTAAAACAATGACAAGAATGGTAATACCTGTCAATTATAACTATTAATACAAATGGATTCAACTAACCAATCGAAAGACACAGATTAGTAGAATGAACTAAGAAACAAAATCTAACAGTGTGTCTTATACAAGAAACACATGTCAAACAAAAAGAGATTATAGACTACAAGTAAAAAGATGAAAAACAATATTCCATACAGCTGGAACACAAAAACAAGCATAAGGAGCTACTATTTTCAGATAAAGTGGATTTCAAGCCAAACCTAATCAAGAGAGGCAAAGAAGGACATTGCATGGTAGTTAATGGAACTATTGAGCAAGATGAGATAACAATTACAAACATACGTACCAACCCATGGAGCACCTAACTTTATAAAACAAACTATAATATAATAATGAAAATAATAGATCAGATAAACATTAATACAATTATAGTAGGAATTTCAATGCTCCACTATCACAAATAGATGGATGAACAAAAGATAAAAGTTGACAAAGAAATCTAGATTTCAGCCAAGCTTTTCAACAAATGGACTTAATAGATATATTCAGTGCTATACCTAACAACAGAATACACATTATTTGGGGGTTGACGCAGTACTTTCTCTAAAATAGATCACATACTAGTGAATAAAGCATGCTTAAGCAAATGCAAATCAATGAAAATTTTCCAGACACATCAAACAACACTGCCATGAAACTAGAAATCAAGAACAAAAGAAACCACAGACACTACACAAACATATGAAAATAGAATGACACATTTTTGAATAATCAACAGGTCACATGGGATATTCAGGAAGAAATAAGAAAGTCCCTAAAATTAACTGACGCTGATATAATGTACCAAAATTTCTGGGACACAATGAAAGCAGTCCTACATAGACAGATCCTACAAGTCCTATAGCGGTGAATGCTCGTAGCAGACAAAGAGAGCCCAAACAAACAACAAATTCATGCATCTGAGCATCTTGGTCAAAAATAAGAAAAATCCACACCCAGAGCTTGTAAAAGGAAGGAAATAATAAAAACCAGAGGAGAAATTAATGAAATGGCGGCTAAAACACAAAAGAAAGAATACATAAAATAGACAAGCTCTTAGTCAATCCTTAGACAAAAAAGAAAAAAGACTACAGTTAGAAATGAAAAAGATAAACTCAAACAAAATATAAATTATCAGCCCCCTCTTTACATGCTAATTTTTTTAAATGAAAAAGGTGAAATCACAATGTACACTGCCATAATCCAATAAATTCTTAGCAACTACTTTGCAAACATGTATGTCAAACAATTGGAAAACTTCCCGTCATTGTGTTAATTTCCTGTTGCTGCTTTGCTTTCTTCCCTTCTACTTAATTACTAGCTGTACCCAATGTATTCATTTTTCATTGGACTTTTGGCATTGTTAGTTGTCTGTAGATATGTATGGAAATTTTTCATTGATTTGCATTTGCCTAGGCATGAATAGGCATGCTTTATTCATTAGCACATGATCTATTTTAGAGAAAGTACTACGTGAACCCCCAAATAATGTGTATTCTGTTGTTAGGTACAGCACTGAATATATCTATTAAGTCCATTTGTTAAAAAGCTTGGCTGAACTCTATCTAGATTCCTTTGTCAACTTTTGTTTCTTGTTCATCTATCGATTTATGATAGTGGAGCATTGAAATTCCTACTATGACTGTATTAATGTTTATTTGTTAATGTTAATGTAATCCAACACTGTTGGATTTTGTTTCTTGGTTCATTCTACTAATCTGTGTCTTTTGATTGGTTAGTTGAGTCCATTTGTACTAATAAGTATAATTGACAGGCATTGCCATTCCTGTCATTGTTTTAATTTCCTGTTGCTGCTTTGCTTTCTTCCCTTCTAATTAATTTCGAGCTGTACTGTATTCATTTTTCAATGGACATTTTTTTATTATTATCTTTATTGAAGAACAAAGAGCAATGAGACAGTTTCAAGACAAATTAACAGGACAGATTTGACAAATCAATACATTGCAAAATGTTTTTGTAATGTTTTGGTTTCGTACAAGGTGCATCCATGATATTACACTTACAGGTATTATTATAGCACATGTCTCTAATCAGTGAATGAACAGAGTGAAGCTATATACCTATCTTATTTCTCTACAGTTGATTTCTATCACAGATTCAACAATTAACACGCTCTACCTTGTTATCTCCCTAGTGTCTGTCCATAGTACTAGAAACCAACATGTCTTGTCCAACCACTATTAGTGCAAATCTTGCTTCTCAGAGAATTATGCAGAAGCACGGCATATTTATCCTAACTGTAGTTTATACACACACATCATGATTCTTCTTTTGTATTCCCCCATTTTTTTGTCTAGACCTGTCAAAGATGGGCACTCCATTGTCATTAACCCAATTTAGGTGCCTGAAGTCAGTGACACAGTCCAACACAGTGCAGCATTCCACAACAATAGTGAGTTATCTGAAGAAGTTCTTGACTATAGCCATTTACAGCTCAACTTATTATTATGGCCCCAATGTTATATACCTCATTTTTATACTTTTCTGCTGGATGGTTAAGACCAAGATAGATTAAGACCTATATACCTAAAGATATAGCTTTTGTTTTTGATGAGGTCAGTGAAGTCCCCTCAGGGTTTATCTTGTAATCCTGTAGATCCTTTATCTGTGTCATCCATGTGGATGAGTCACGGCCAATGCTTGAACTGTTTGCTCTCTGTGAGAGCCTGAGAGAAAGTTTTCTCTCCATGTGACTCTCCCCAGGTACACTATAGATCATCGATGTCTTTCCTCTGTGGCTCCATACTCTCCTTGATCAGAAAACTTGGGGCACAACTGATTTTCATGATGTTACAGTACAGGTTCTCCTATGCCCTGAGTCTTCGCTGACCTTGAAAGGCTTGGCCCAAAATGTTGGCTGGCCTTGCGGCTCTTCTATTTCTCCAATTTTGATCTGTGAACTTAGGTTGTTAACCATCCAGAAGAAAAGCTGCTTAGTACCCTGCAGCATATGCCGTTCAGTTTGCCCTAACTGTACGACTCAATTGGACTTCTTGGCATTGTTAGTTCTATGTACTCTCCTAGATATGTATGAATTGCAAACCTGAACCAAGAACACTTAATAATCACTAACAATCCAATAACATAGAAGGAAATGGAAAATGTAGTAAGCTAACAACTAAGAAAAGCCCAGGACGTGATGGGTTCACAGCTCAGTGCTATAGAATGTCAGTGAAGTTATAACACTAATGGAACAGAACTGTCAGACCACAATTATTTTCATTTTAAACATGAAGAAACCAAGACAAAAAGAAATCAAATAGTGTGGACTACTGGAAAGATTACGTGAGTGTGAATATGGACCTAATTGCATGCCTGACATATAATTCAACAGCCAGAGATCTTGGTTACAGGAAGCGTAACTTCTTACCATAATTAACTCTATTCAACCAGACACTCAGTCTTGTCCTTTTCTGAGCTACTCTTTCTTTCACTGTATTTTAAATTCTAGAAACACAGGTCTGATAACTTTCCAAAAATCAAATGGACACTGCCCCGTCCCCTCTCCCTGATCTGAAAGATACACATCCTATAAAATAGATGGAGACTGCTCCTTGATTAGCAACTACCTCTCTGGCAGCAAGAAGATTCTCTGTAGCCAGATCCAGAGCAATGAACAGATTCCTCCTAACTGAACAGGATCTGAGTAGTGCAAGTCCCTTCAATGAGTAGTTCCCCTCCATATACAGTCTTGAATTTGCTCCTGGATATCCCCAAAACAACCCTTGGATCTGTGTTCTCAGCGTGCAATACCTTTTGTGTTGCAAAATCAACTTCTGTACCTGATCTTCTTTTGGGAGAGACAGTCTGTTGAGAAGGCCAGGACTCTTCTGCCCAGGGCTCCAGTGACAAGCACATTACTCATCTACTTACAAACATCCACACTGCCCTCCTTAAATGTTTCATCACCTCCCTTTTAACGTTTCTCCATAGAACTTCAAGAAACCAAATATGCTGTGTTAGACAACTTATATATTTGTTCTGCTTATTGTCTCTTTCCCAGTTATAATGTCAGCTCCAAGCAGCACAAATCTTGTATTTGTCTAGAATACAGGAATCAGCTTTACTTTGACTAATGATCATATATATATATATATATATATATATATATATATATATATATACACACACAAACACACACACACATACATATATATCTTCAACTTACTGCTGATATTCTACTTGACAGATCTGTATTTCTTTTAAGTCCTTAAAGGATGGATGAATTTTCTATCCAGCCAAATATGCACAGTAACAGTCATTGCAAAGATCAGGCCAAAGGCTGGTCAAATAGCTCAGTAGATGAAAGCACCTGCAAGCAAGCACAGGCTCAGTGGCCAGAGGTTCCATTCTTCGGCCTGGAGTGCCCTTCCCACCCCTAGGGCATGCTGAGAAGGCCATTGAGACTGGGTGTGGTGGTGTGCACCTGTAATCCCAGCGCCCTGAGGTTGTAACAGTTCCATAGAATCTATCCTTTTCCCTTTAGCAGGACACATAGCTCATCATTGCTAAAGGTCTGAACCACCCTCAAAGATGACACCACAAATGCTTCTAATCTCTTCTGAAGGGGAACAGTGCCTACACCCATCAGAATCTCACAGAGGGCTTTCTTAACAAACTGGTGAGCAGGGCCCCACTCACAGCTTCTACACTGTAGGGCTAGGGTAGAACTGACACTCTGCATCTCTATCTAGAGCTTCTCGGATGCCTGCTACTTCAAGAACCACTGCACAAGGTAAGCTCTTTGCATTTATTCAGCAACAGGTATTCATGCCCACAGAAAGTATTTGGAAGGTCTGTTTTCTGGATTCTCTTCAGCTATAAAACATTAAAAACAGTATTTTTAAAATTCCTAGTCCAATACTTACAAATTCAGCATCAGTGGGCTTAGAAACTGGCTCATGTTCCTATGGGGAATAATGTTCTTGACAAAATTTTTTGTGCAATTAAACATTTTTTCTAAAATCAGGGCTCTGTTACTGAAGAAGTATCACCAAGAACAAAGACTTCATAACCTGTGTCACTCTGGGAAAGCAGCACACGCCAGCGTTTGCAACCCCTTTGTGGGGACTCCTAACTCATTATATGATATCTCTTTTAATAAATTTACTCATTTTCTAGATGCATGATTATGTTTATGATAAATGCAGTTTGTTACATTACTTAAAATGATTTTAAACAATAATTTCAGGTAAGGGGCCAGGGAGATAGCTCAGTAGAATCAGTGCTTGCCCAGAAAGTGCAGGGTCCTAAATTCAATCCCTGCTACTAAAAAAAAAAAAAAAAAAAAAAAAAAAAAAAAAAAAAAAAAAA
Organism: Ctenomys sociabilis; assembly: GCA_004027165.1. Lineage (NCBI taxonomy): Eukaryota > Metazoa > Chordata > Mammalia > Rodentia > Ctenomyidae > Ctenomys > Ctenomys sociabilis. Next base: position 165,778 of record PVKA01000602.1, on the reverse strand, counting down.
AAAAAAAAAAAAAAAAAAAAAAAAAAAAAAAAAAAAAAAAAAAAAAAGAAAGAAAGAAAGAAAGAAAGAAAGAAAGAAAGAAAGAAAGAAAGAAAGAAAGAAAGAAAGAAAGAAAGAAAAAAAAAAATTTCAGGTAGCCTAACATAAAAATCTTAAAACACTGAAGGAAACGGTTTATTTTCTTTACATAACTGTGGATTAGGAAAGTGTTTAAGTGTATATTTAGACATTATCCTGAAGCCCCATCTGCTCAAAGTGAGGCTTTGGGGAGGTGACTGGATCACCAAGTGTTACCCTCATGACAGACTAATTCATTTAACAGTTCATAACTAAATGTGATGCTGGGAGGCGAAGCTTGGTAGGAGGTCGGTCACTGGGGCTGCAGCTGGAGTTTCTCTGTGTCTTCATCCCCTTATCTCTCTCTGATTGCTGCTCCCATGCCAGGAGCTCTTTCTCCTCTGCCCTGCCTTTCTGTTATGCTGCCCTGCCTTGGATTCAGCCAACTGTGAACTGAAAACTCTACAAAACCGTGAGCCGAAGTGAACCTTTCCTCCTTAAGAGTTGTGTGTACCAGGTAGTGTCCAGTGATGTGAAAATAACTAAGACAGAGAGGATAAGAACATATTCTACCTCTTCGTTCCTGATCCAAGAAAAATACTATTGTCCATAGCAAGGTTCACATGCCTGGATAACTTAAAACACAGTGACTGTGTGGCCCGGACCTTGAAGGCTAAGCTGACACCTTCTGTAACAGGACAGGCATGATGAGATGTGTGGTTTAAGTAGTGCCTGAACTCATACTGGGCGCTGCTACCTGCTGAGACCATGGTAGAAAGACCATTCCAGAACACTTTATAAAAATAAGGCTCCAGAATAAGGAATAAGAAGGGTACCAGGGGACCACCTGTCGCACTATGGTAATGGAGAACAGAAAGTACATGAGGATAAAGGGGCAAGTGAAACTCTGTGGCAGAAGCTGTAGTCTGGATCGTAACTAGGAAAGAGGAGCTGACTGGGTCTCACTGGGCAATATATCCAGTAAGAAAAGGGTATCATTTCTTCCAGATGTTGAAAGAATTCTATACCAAGCTAAACCATTCTTCAAACATGAAGAAATTAATAAATGACCAATTAAAACAAAACAAGAGACTATTTGCTGCTAGCAGATATGCCTTAAAAGAATTAGTCACTCAGGCTTAAAGAACACTCTTTGGTAACTTTCAAACCCATAGAAGGAAATAAACAGCACCAAAAATCATAACCATGCAAACACACAATTCTTTTCTTGATTATTCCATTATAACACACCTAAAAAGAAAAAAGAAAAAAAAACAGTAATTATAAAGAACACTAATTCTAAAAATAAACCATAAGTTTAGAACATCTGAAGATGTTATTTGTACTTTATAACAGCTATAGTCCCAAAGAAAGGGACTGGAATTGCCTTGGACAAAAGCTTTTGCATACTACAAAACTAAATTGGTATTACTCTAGACTGCCTTAAATTAAGACGCTAAAGGTGATTCTCACAGCCAGCATTAGAACTATAACTCAAAGCATAGTGGGCAGAAGCAGTAAAAGAACTGCAAAGGCACAGTAAAAGTACATTTAATACAAGAGAAGCATGATCAAGGAGTATAAAATATATGACATAGAAAAATAAATGAAAAATCAAAGGAACAGACATAAATTCTAATTTATTTCACATTACATGTGAAAATGGATTGATGAAGTTCAAATAGCCACACTGACAGAAGAGATGAAAACTAAAAGTCCCAACTACATCTTCTCTACAGCAGATACATGTTAGATTCAAACACAACAGGTAGATAGTAAAAAGATGGAACCCTATTTACCATGCAAGCAATAACCAAACTAGAGGGGACATTGCTGCATTAATATCATACAAAATAATTTAAGAAAAATGTATTAGAGATGAGCAATGTATAGTAAAATGAAGGTCATCAATTCATCAGGATATAATTATTAAAAATGTATGTATCTAAGAATCATCTCAAAATATATAAAAAGTGGGCACACTGAAGGAAGGAATAAAAAATTCAACAATTTTCACTGAGAAAAATGAAACAAGATTAGGAGGAAAGGAGAGGATATGAACACAATTACCTGGACTTAAGCAACATTTTTACAAAACACTCTAAACCCTGAACATACAGAACTAACATTCAATGTAGATGGACAATTTCCTAGGAGAAATTATGCAATCAAATAAGAAAACTGAGGCAGAAAGGGCAGCAACACAAGTCTAGCCTGGACAATCAAGCAAGAACAAATAGAACAATTTCAGTAACAAAATAATGCCATGAATAATCATAACTGGCCAGCAGGTCCAGTCTGAACTGCATAAGACCCTGCATCCAAAGACAACAAAAAAAGAGTAAGAACAGTCACACGAGACCAATCCTATTGTGCCTGCAGCCTCTGCTCAGCCTTTGCCCCAGGAGATGGTGTATGTACCCAGTCTGCAGCAGCAGCCTTTACAGTGGGATCAAAAAGGAAAGATACATCCTCTTCTGGATTTCCTCATGGTCACAATGTCAGCACTATTGTTAAGGTGACCACGATGTGACACACAACAGTTTTAACACTGCCAGTGTCCTTTGTCCAGATACAGGATTGTAGCTCATGCTGGCTTTACCTGAAGTCAGACACTCGAAGGCTTCTTTAACTTGGAATTTTTCTGTTTTCTTTATATAAGCCCCTTTCCATCTCTCCAAACCCATTTACTCACCAGACACTGAAATAGTAACTGGAACATGAACTGATTCTTCAGAAAAGAGTATTTCAGGATCCAGCACATAATTCACTGATTTAACACAGTGTGGCTATACACAGGAATAAAGCCTGCGTGGAGAACAGCTTTATACATAAATGAAGTGCCTGCATTGCTAGGCATGTTCATAAGCACATACGGGATGTGTTGACATTATATTGTGCGCTAGGAATGCTGTATCCATGAGGATTGTGCACAGATGAGAAGACACTGAAAAATGAACAAATTCTATGCTGTATGCTGAGGTATGTGTGGAACTGAGTGTATTGTGCACTAATATTTCCTGACAGAGAAAACCTGAATGAAGCATGGTAAGCACTTTTTGAGCTAGCCTAAACCTACTTTATTTGCTAGGTAAGAGTTATATGGTACTTCTGTATTTCTATCAGCAGTCTTTCATTTTTCATGATTTTATTACTAAACTTCTATAAATATATCTTGGTCTCAACAAATTTTTTTTTTCATAACATAAATTTGTGAACCTGAGAAAAAGGAAAGAGTAAACATTCTGAAAAGTCAGCTGGAAAAGTGTGAAAAGAGAAATACAGGAGGCTGAGGCAGGAGGATTGTTGTGAGTTCGAGACCAGCCTGAGCTACAAAGTGAGCTTAAGGCCAGCCTGAACTGCACAGTGAGACCCTGTCTCAAAAAAGACAAAAAAAAAAAGAGAGAGAGAGAGAAATACAGTGTAGTGTGTGTCCGACTTGATAAACCTTCCTTCTGGCACTCACCCCATAGCACCTTCCCAGGCTGGGATTGGGAAAGTGGGAATAGGACACTAGGACTTCAGGGGACAGGAAGCAAGGCAGGAAAAGAGCAGACAAGGGCATTTTGTTTCTGGATCATTAGTTTGGGTTCTTGAATTTATCTTGTATAGTAATTTATTAACAGGATTCTTCAGGTTCAAATTTTAGCAATTGTCTCTGTCTTAGTTACTTTTTACTAGTTGCTGAGACAAATACCTGACACTCAAAATGAAAGGAGGAAAGGTTTATTTAGCTCACAGTTGCTGTTCCACCCATATTCTGCAGGCCCCAAGGCAAACAACAGAAGTTCATGGAGATTGGAGCTCCCCCAACGTGGTGGGGCTGCAAAGGTCAAGCTCCTCTGAAGACTGGGACTTGTCAACGGAAGTGGGGAAGTGGGGTAGGGCGGCAGGAATCTGGGCAGGGCCACAGGAAGCCTTTCTCAATTCCCAGGCCCAGCCCACTACCGGGGCTGGGCCCCCACACTGAGAACTGCGGGAGCTTATTCAGCGGAGTTGACACATTGTATCAACTACACCAATCTACAACAAAATATAAACAGGTCAGTCAAGAGGTAACTTACATTTTCAGATTCATATTTTCTAAAATGGACATGTGATATGTACCATTTTTAACAAAAATATGATTATATTATACTACAAACTTCTTGACAAATAGTATTGGGAATAGTATAAAATAAAAGCAAACTCAGGTTGAAAGAAATTTTTCCAGTTCTTATAACAGAAAACTCAAAACACTGCAAAATTATACAGGTAATTAATTTAATTATTAAAACAGAACACTCAAGAAAATAAGAAAAGTATAAGGAGTCCACAATGCTTTGTACCACAGTAGAATCACTCTTCATAAAGAATAAAAATAACCATCAAGGCTAACTTTGAAAAGGCAGGAATCTAAATGAGAAAAGCTTCCATTAGCAGTTAAGGTTGTGGGCCTTTAGTAAATAGGAATTTGACATGAAATATGTGGTAGATCCATTTAATCCACTAAAATAATCTGAAGTACACTGAAGTGTTCAAAACTTTTTCAAGGAAAGATAAGTAGGACAAGGCAATTTTCCTTTTAAAGGGTAGAATCCCACAATTAGAAGATACATGAGTGCACACACAAATGGCATTGATAGAACTACAACAGAAATGATCCTTAAAACTTTTTTGAATGAATAATGTGTTTCACTCAAGTAAATATTTATGGGCCTTCTACCAGTGTCCAGTAGTGGGATCCTCCCTGTGCTACACAAACATACATCCAGACAGTGAAATACAATCTAAGCATTAATATTCATGCACCCTCACAAAGAAATATCAAAGAGGGCCAGCCAGATAGTGCAGTGGACTAAAGCACCTATTCAGGTAGTGCAGGGACTGGGGTCCCATACCTGGCACACTGTGATGGCCCGGCCCTTGGGATGCACTGAGACAGCAAATGAGCCTGGGTGTGGTGATGCATGCCTGTAATTCCAGCACTTAAGAGACTGCAAAGAGGTGGTGTACTACAAGTCTAATCTCTGCAGTGAGACCCTGTGGACCCTACTAAATACATTAAAAGACAACAGAAAGAAATATCAAGGAGAGGAAGACTTCTATAGCAGCAGATCAGGTTGAACTCATGGTAGGAACTGCTACTGAAAATATACTGTTTCAAATCCTAAGTATCACTAAAGTGGACAAATGTTATATCTGAAACCATTAATAACTGGAGAGACAGTTCAGTGGCCAGGAGTAAAAAAATCAACCTAAGACATGTATGGTGAATTAACATTTGGCAAGGTTCCCAAATATACACAATGGAGATCCGATGGGATCTTCCAGAAAGAGTATATTCACAACTTTTCTTTGCAGGCAAAAAATACCCACAACTCAACTACAAAATGTTCATTTTGTGACACTGTTTCTGGGAGCCCAAGGTCAATTTGCTCAGAGGTAGAAACAGAACAGCATGGGGCCAAGGCTGAGGAAAACCTGCTCCTCCCATAGAGGCAAGAAGCAGAGTGTGAAGGGAGAACCCTGGGAGGGAGCTCTACCTCCAGCCCCAGGGATACACCTTCAACCAGGTGCTACCTTCAGCTAGAGAACTCATCCGTGGATGAATCCACGGATGAGTTCAACACCCGCATAAAAAATCGCCTTCCAAACACAGGGAGGGACATTTCAGGTCTCTGTCAAAAGATACTTGAGGAACTAGGGAGGTGGCTCAGTAGAATAAGCATTTGCCTGGCAAGCGCAAGGGCCTGAGTTCAATCCCCAGTTCTGCCAAAAGAAAAAGGAAAAGAAAAATAGATATTTGGAAAACTGGTCACAAACAAGCAAAAAAAAGGAAATACCAGACAGCTATCGTACATCACTTACATAAAGCAACTCAAAATGGATTAAAGACTTAATGGAGGACTTAAATGTTAAATTCCTAAGGGATAACAGATAAAGGTCCCTGACATTTTTTGTCTTGGTGATGAAATTCTGGATATAATACCAAAAGCATAGGTAAAGGAAGCAAAAGAAAAGTAGTACTCTATCACAATAAAAAGCTTCAAGATAATGAGCAATCAACCAATGAAACGGAAAAACATATTTATAAACCATGTCTCTGGTAAGTGGTTAATATAAAAAAATACTCTGGGAACACATGCAACTCAATAACAAAGAAATCAGATTATCTAATTATGAAATAGCAAAAGAGGTAAACAGATTTTTTTTTCCAAATCAGACATAAAACTAGCCAAGAAGTACAGGAAAAGCTGTTTAACATCACTAATCATGGAGGAAAGGCAAATTAAAAAAATGTAACAGGGACCAGTACATACCTCTTCAGCTAGCTATCACATACCTACTAGGCTATCAAAGAGAAGTGTTGTTAACACTATGAAGACAGCAGATCTATACACTGGAACAGCCATTATGAAAAAAGGTATGGAAATCTTCAAAAACCTGAAAATAGATCTCTGGATCCAGCAATCCCACTGAGTGCTTACCCAGCCCCTTTGATTTATTTGATCTTGAAAATTTTGAAACAGGTTCTCATGTCACTCATCTCAGAACTCGGAGAGGCTGTATCAGGACTTTGAGGACAGCCTGATAAACAAAGAGACACTGTACCAAAATAAAAATAGGGGGCAAGCTGGGTGGGAAGCCCTAGGTCCACTACAGAACTCCCATTTTGGGGGATGGTGGAAACACTGACAAATTGGAAAACATATTAATGAAATAAGCCAAAGAAATGAAGTTAAATATATGAACTGAGTTATAGGTGGAAGTTAAACCACTCACATCCACGGTAATTAAGGTTTGTGAGGTGCAAGAATGGGGAGATATCAGTCAACAAATACAAGCTGTCCCACAGGAAGAATAAGTCAGGTAGAAATCTTTTGCACAACACTGGGACTACAGTTAATAACAATGACTGGTATATTTCAAAATTGCTAAGAGTATTAGAGGCCCTCACTGCCAAAATAAGCATTTAAGATGATAGGTGTATTAATGTCACAATTCTCACTCTGCACCCCAACGGAAATGCCAGTTTACAATAAATGAAAATAAAATCTGAGAAACATTTTAGTCACTACTCTGATGCACCTACAAAATTCCAGTATCGCAGATACACTGTTCTGTGGCCCTTTACTTGGCCACAAACCATAGCACCACACACACCCCAAGAATCTGAGCAGGCCACCCAGGTTAAGAATGAGTGTACAAGGGGAAAGTGAACTAACTGTTCATGGATACATGACCAATTCATTGGTTGAACTAGAGCTAAGTTAGAAGTCTGGAACTCAGTCTAGAATTTTTTTACCTCGTTTTGACTGCCCCTGCCAGTCACAGGCTTTGTACAGCTGAGCTATCCCCCAGGTTCTTAAACCAAAGTATAAACTGCTTTTACTCTTGTAGACTTCTGGGCCCCACCCGACCCCCATGAATAGCCAAAACTGACTGTTAACCAGAGATCCTCATCTCTGAGGAGCCAAACAGGCTCCACCTGAGCAGGACCCAGGGGAGCTCTGACCCCAAGGGTGAGGTCCCGGCAGCCCAGCCCCCCAGGGAGCTGAACGTGGGCCCCTGCATCCCAAGGGATCTGTAAAAGGGCTCGCGACCCTCTCGCAGCGCATGCTGCCTGGCTGAGGAGAGTTCAATCCCAAGCGCCCTGTGGAGTGCGCAGCCGGGGATCCCCAGCCCCTCTCCACGCCAAGCCCTCGGGCTCCGGGGACCCCACACTGGCGGGTCCCTCTCGCTGCTGGTAGGGTCTGGGGCTAGAGACGCTGAGCGGTGCATCCCAAGGCGCGGACCTCGAGGCCTGAGTGGGGCCCCGCTCGCCCTCACGGTCCGCCCTGGCCCAGCGGTCCCACACGCCTAACAGGGCAGTAAAGGCCCGGCTCTGAGGGCCCCACAATGACCTCCAGTGCACGGAGGGCACACACTGCTGGCCGCCCAGACTTGAAGACTAGTGGGCCCCCGGACCCTCAGCGTGCCGGGCCCCAGCCAATCGCAAGGCCTCCTCATGCACGTGGCACGCATCCACCAATCGGTGCCCGCGACAGCCCGCTATGCAGCAGGCGGCTCCTGGTGCATTCCAAGTACTAAGGGAGGCCTCATGTGCTAGTGAGCTGGAGGATGCTGGTGCTCTCAATGTTCACCGGGGCGCTGACACTTGAGGTTTAAGGAAGAAGGTTGCAAAGGAGTGAAGGAGGTGGAGCAAGAAGCTCACATCGCCTCAGGGTCACAGCACTGCCTGTGTGCATTTCCTCAAGAGGCTTCCCAATGTGTTTGATCTTTTGGGCGGAACTCTTTTCTTTTTCTTTTTTTTTTTCTTTTTCTTTTTTTTTTTTTGTCTTTTTGAGACAGGGTCTCACTATGCAGTTCAGGCTGGCCTTAAGCTCACTTTGTAGCTCAGGCTGGTCTTGAACTCGCAAGAATCCTCCTGCCTCAGCCTCCCCAGTGCTGGGATTACAGGCGTGCGCCACCACGCCCGGCTGGGCGGAACTCTTAAGACAATCTAGTCTTCTGCTGGCCCCAGAGATTTCAGAGAAATCCTGTAAGGAGCAGAATCCCTAGATTCCAGCGAGGTACACATGATGCCTGATGGTGTTCTGCCTGTAACAAAAATCCCCAAAGTACAATACGCTAAACTGTAAGATTTTTTTCTCTCATAAAATAAATGATCAGGCAGTCACTGAAGAGACTGAGACTGCTTTATCATCCCACAGGTAGTAACCACACTATAAATATACCTCATGGAGCAAACTAGAAGCTAGCATGCCCTTATTTCACAAGGATCCTTTTGGGAAGTTCCACCCAGCAATTTCTACCTGCATCTTATAGACTCTGTCTTGTGAACTTGGCCTCACCTAGTTGGGAAACATAGTCTTAGCAAAGGCATATTGCTGCATGAAATGAAATCCCATTGCACAAAGGACAATTTGTACAGATACCTAGCTGTTCTGCCAGGGTTTTTTCCTATTATTTTTCCAAGTTTGTAAGTGGTCACTGTGTTCTCCAGCTCAGGAAAAATAAATCCTTCCCAAGGTGTGCAGAAGAATTTACTAGGCAAGTGTAGACTCTGGCAGGCACTGTACTGGATACTGCAAGGCCGTTATTACTGACTCCAAGACACAAATGATACTGGAAGATAGAAATGGTGAAATACCAGAAGGGAGAGCAGCTTATAGGTATGCCACAGTGGTCCTATATGAGTTGACTGCAAAGTAGTACCAATACATGGAATTAAGGTTTATAATTTTGGGGATTCATTGAGAAGGCCACCTTGTCTAAAGGCAAGAATAATCAACAAGCATTATGGAGATAAATCATTGCCTTGCAGCTCAGAAACAGGTTCCATGTAATATGTCACCACACAAAAGATTCTCACATCAGAACACCAGTATAGTACTGTTAGGAAAATGTGGAATGTAGTAGAGTAGGAAGGTTTTAGAAGTTGATTTTGAATTTGTCTCATCACTATGTAAAGAATAACTGTGCTCAATCTTGAGATTTTTGACAAGTAACAAACTTGGTTTTATGCATTTAATGAATAATGTCCTGTGTACACTTGTGCTAAGTTAAGAATCATTTTGACTTTGCAAATGACACACTGTGTTGCCCATAGTCTATGAGAAGACAGACATATAGTATGGACACTCTGACCACATAAGACTTCGGTAGTCTGGGACTCATGGAAATAGGAATTAATCTAGAAGGGAAGAAATAAAACAAAAAAAGCTTGTTAGAGAAGACTTTCCAAAGAGATGATCCCTTTCATAACCAAGAACTAAATGCCTAGTATTTCATTTTTTATTAATTTTATTGAGAAACAAATAGCAATGAAACAGTTTGATTGTCCTACTAGTTGGTTAACTAGTAGGACAATTACAATAATACATTGCCTATTGCTGTCTTCATAGTAGTTTAATCAGAGCACAACATGCAGACATGATATCCTGTCCAGACACTATTGGTACAAATCTTTCTTCTCATTGAATTAAGATAAAGTAGCTTTATATCTATCCTAATTATTTATTATATACACATACAAAATGGTCCTTCATTTATATCCCCTTTTCGTGGTTTACTTTTGTCAGACATGGGCATTCCATAGTCATTTAAATATTGTAGGTGTGTGAATTCAGCGAAATAATCCAATATATTCCAGTAGACTGTAATAGTAATGGGTTTTGCATAGGACTGGCAAGGTCAGAAGTACTTGACTTGAGCCTTTTATAGCTCTGCATATTAATATAGCTTTACTTTTTATACCTCATTTTTATACTTTTCTGCTGGATGATTAAAACCAAGATAAAACAAGACCTGTATAACAAGAAATTCAACTTCTGTATTTGAGAAGGGTGGGAACCATTTGTGCACACATTACTGCGGGAGCATCTACAACAGCAACACCTGAAAGAGGCTTTGTAAAGATACTATCTCTGTGCTTAATATATTTGAGCATCAGTCAGATTTACTTCTTTAATTTTAAAGCCATATAATCAATATTAGTTGGAAATATCTTGTTTTAGAAAGAATCAATTATATATTGACTGTACCCTTCTCAGTCACTTCTTTATTCTACTTACCAGTCAAGGTAAGACCATGGTGGGCTGTCCTGAGGATTAAAGAATTATTTGTTCAAAGTTTACACTTAACATGAATTACAAAATTATAGTAATTGAAGAAATAATTACTGTTCTGCCAGCTCCATGTGCACAGGACTCCTGCTCTTCACATCTGGATGTCACAGCTGCACTCGGCAGAGTTGTCTGTAGTGATGAATGAAATTTAATTTCTGATAATGTAGCTGAGCATGTAAATAAAAACCAGCAGAAGTTGAAGCTAAAGCCAAAGCCAAAACCAAAGCTTTCACATTTGTGAAAGGGGGGGTTTTCACATTTGTGTTGCCAGAGTGACTTCGGCCAACAGAGCTGCCACAGCACATTTCAGAGGATGCCGTGCTTTAGGCCCTGGAGAAAGTTACGGAGCTGCCAGGGGAAGCTCCCCAAAGAAATCCCTCCCCACTCAGGTGGGAGCTGGCCCTGCAGGTGCCCCAGAATTGGTTGTTGCTCTAGATGGTTGCTCCACGAGGTGACCGCTGTGTCATATAGACACTTAAGGATAATACTGTCACACTAAGCAATTTTCAATTAGTTTGTAAAGCATTTCTAACATGCCAGTAAAAGACCAGATAGGATTGAGTATTAGTGATTATGGGTTGATTTTTTTGTTTATTTTTTCCTCCCAAAATCTTTTGAATCTGGAAGAAAACTTATAAGTTATATACTTTTGTGCTATTTTTTTCTATTTTCTATCTTTAAATTATTCATTGAATAATATGTATACTATTACTCAGACACTGGATGGCCTGTAGGTTTAATCTGCAATAGCTACATGGTTCCTTGTACTTAAAAATCTAGACATAAAAATTTCAATAGAATCAAATATTTTGATGGAAAACACAGGATATTGTGGGATTATATGGTCATGGAATGCACCTCATCTAGGGAGGTTCCATTCTCTAAAGAAATAATATCATAAATAATCATTTCAGGTAAATGTGAGATAGCAAGGAGGTGGAAGAAGGTGGGAGAAATTCCAGGCAAAAATCATAACATGTATATAAACTAGTTCCCTTTAACCTGAAAAACAGACTGAATTGAAAACAAAAAAGCAAATACATTCTGACTGGAGAAAACCAGTGTCAGATTTCAGGATTGTTCAAACTCATTGCATGATGGAAATTTGTGCCCCCTTGTGGCAGCTGGCTGTCAGTACACACATTATGCCAGGTTTTCTTGGGCTCTTCCTGCTTCTGGAGCTAGAAGGGCTCTTCTTTAGAAGATAACTGTTGCATTGGTTCCCAACTTTATAGGGTGCCATTGGTTATTACCTCTCCCCTTGGACTCATGTTTGGAAAGGCATCTGCCAAACAAAAATGCAAATTTCCCTCTCATCTGGACTGTCTTGATTGTATTATAAAAATGACATTTCCACATAAAAGCTTGCTTTTTTCCTTCTTTTAGTCGTTTTTTATTTTATTTTTTATTTACTCATTTATTTATTTTTTGGTAGAACTAGGTATTGAACTCAGGCCCTTGAGGTTGCCAGGGAAGCGCTTATTCCACTGAGCCATCTCCCCGGCCCCCTTTTGGTCTTATTTAAATGTATAAAATCACAAACACATTTTCCTTTCTTGGGACTACGTTGTCCTCTGAATATGAGCATGGCAAAACAGATAAAATAACAGTTGCCTCAGTAAGGAGCCATGAAGAAAAATGAGCCAGGTAAGTAGATATTTTTGTAAATATTTATTCCACTTTAAGCCTTTTGAAGGACAAAACTTTGATTGTATTAAGTTTACTGACCCCCATTCATGTTGTGGATGACCCCAGAAGTCTATGAATACCTAATTTGGAGCCTAACTTATTTTACAGATGGAGAAAATAAGGTCCAGGATAAAGAAAGGGCTCTTATTGTTATAGGTCACATTTAGATGTCTTCCCAAAACCTAACCATCCTCATAGGTGGCCTCTGGGAGGGGACTGTGTCACAGGATCATGACAATATCAGTGGATTATCTTGACATGGGGGTGTGAACCTGGTGGAAACACGTGGGTCACTGTGGGCATAGCCCTTAATGGTGTATCCCCCACTTGCCTTCTTCTCTGTCTGCTTCCTGACTGCCACTCCAAGAGTAAGACACCTCTGTCCTGTGGCCCTGCCTATGAGCCCACTGACCATGCACTGAAACCTCTACAAACTGTGAGCCAAAATAAACCTTTCCTCCTTACAGCTATGTGTACACGGTACTGAGCCACAGTGAGGAGAAAGTAGGACATAGTTCTTTCTTGACTTTCATCTTAAATTGTGTATCAACTTATTTGCAGTCATCAGAAAGAAATAAGGCTGTTCCCACCCTGAAGTGGGGAAATACCTGACTTGGTTAACTTTCCTTGTTGTTGAGACAAAATACTAGACACCCCAAAGTAAGGGAGGAAAGGTTTGTTTAGCTCACAGTTTGTGGTTTCAGTCCATGTTCAGCTGATTGCAAGGCCGGGAGGCATCCCTCTATATTCTACTTCAGCTCCCTAAGGCCCTTTTTGCACTCCTTGGTTAATTCTGCCTCCTCCACCAGATTCACATTTCTCATTCCCCAGGGCTCCTATCTAACTGATGTCTTTGAAATCCATGACATTCCCATCATTTCCAAGGCCTGCAGGCCCACGCTCCTGTATTTCCTCTTAACAATTCCATTTAGACATCAAAAAGAAAGCAAATGAAATGTTATAAAACAAAAGAGCTTTTTTTTTATTTTAAAACACATATCAAAGTTCAAAGCTGTTATATCACAGTGACTAGAACATTTTAAATCTTGGTCCCACACATGTGCTTTCTTAGGTTCCTTTGTACCAGCTGCCTGATGGGATAGTCATGCTTGTGCCCCTGTGGTTCTAGCCAGCAGAAGCATGTTAGACTGGGCTTCACCCCTGACTCCTCTCATGCATAGTCCACATCTGTGTACTAACAGGGCTGTTGGTGTCATTTACAAAGGGTGCCCAAAACTTTGGAGGAAGTCTGCATGCCCTGCTGCTCTGAATACATAGCAACTAGAAAAAAAGTTTGAGAAAAAGCTGAGGTAAAAAGCCAAGAACTCCTACAACCCAATGATCACAAAAATCAATATTAAAATAGACAAGAAGCTTTGATAGATATTTCTTCAAATAAGATATACAAATTTCAAATAAACATGTGGAAAAATTGTCAAAATCATCAAATTGTTAGGGAGATACAAATCAAAGCCACAATGAAGTTAGGCATGTTGGAGCACCACACCTGCAAGGCTAAAGCAGGACAATTTGCAACTTGGGGTCAGCCTGGACAAGCTAGCAATGATGTAGCAGGCAGGGCATGGTGATGCTGGCTGGGAAATAAGCAGAAACTGTCACTCACACAACCCAGGGAGAGCTCCTGGTAATTCCCAGGACCGTCAAATGGACTTTCTCACAGGCCCCCATGAGATGTGGGTGTCACGAAAGAGATGAGCTGCCATGAGGAGCCTGTTGTTGTGACTACTCATGGAAGCCCACTTTTAGTTTGGCTTTTATTTTTTTCTTTTCTTTGTTCAGGCTCAGTTCACTCTACAGAGCTAGTTCTTCCCTTATCCTTTCAACTGACACTTTTCAAACACACTTCACACATAGTTTTTTGCTTGCCTTGTCCAGTTATTCCTTTCAGGCATGAAGGACCTGGAATAATTGGCAAGCTATTTGTAAAGGAACTACATGACCACAACAAGACCATCTCTCAAAATTCATTAAAAAAGAAAAAGAAAGACTGAGGATATATCTTAGTGTAAAAGTGCTGAGTTTAAGCTATGCTACCAGAAAACAAAAATCAAAAATCCACCACCATAATGAAGACTTCTTATCTACTAGGATGGCTACTAACAAGAATGAATAAAATAACAAATTTTAATAAGGGTGAAGGAGTTGGGACTTTCCTGTATTGCAGATGGGAATGGGAAGGGGTGCAGATGTTCTTTACAAAAGTGAATGCAGAGGAATCCTGGGATATGACAGTCCTACTGTTAGGCATGTACCCAAAGGAACTGAAACCAAAGACCCAGACAGATGCTTACTGACTGATGTTCTCAGTGCAAGACTCATGCATGGGAACAACTGAAATGTCCACTAACACATGAATGATAATCAAAATACAGTTACACAGGATGGACTATTCTTCAGCCACAAGGAAGAAAGCTCAATGCTGCTTCTCTAGAACCTTGGAAACACTGTTTTAATTGAAGTCACTCACATAATGGAGCAAATACTGTCTAGTACCTCCTGCATGGAGTATCTAGAGCAGGCAAATTTAGTCACAAAGAATGCCAAAGAAAGGGAACAAAAGTTACTAATGGCACACAGAGTTTCTGTGGAATAGTGAAAACATTTTGGGAATTACACAGTGAATGTATATAATGTTACTAAATAGTATATGTGAAATGGTCTAATGGAAAGTTTCCTACATTTTATCATGATTTTTAAACATTAATATTATGATACTTTAAAAACATTGGTTTATACACTTCAATTGGGAATACTGCATGACCCCGGAATCCGGGAGTGCACACCTGTATTCCCAGCAATGGGGACACTAAAAACACTACAAGTGCAAATTGCATAATGATACTTTGTGACAAATACAAAAAATAAAAAAGGAGAAAACAAAGCAATGCAATGCTCTTAACTGGGAAAGAATTGGTTTCCAAGATATATAATTTCTAAAATTCACATAAAATTTCCAAATAGCCTAGACATTTTAAGCATCCCTCTATTTCAAATTAGAAAAATAACAAATCTCATGCGCAAAACCACTGAAACCAAGGAAATATGAATTACAGTGATCAGAGCTGCTGTTTCTCATCCCAAGTTCAGCCACATGCTGAAGCCTGGCAACCTCTCTTCAATACTTTAGCAGGAAGAAGAGGAAATTGTAAAATCATTTCAGAATGCACTGCACAACCCTAGTCCAGGTTTTAATTAGCAGCCCTATGATTCCAGAAGTCACTTCTAACTATGTACTGGCCAGCACACAGGAGTGCTCCTGATAGTGTTTGTAAGAATGTACAAAAGACTGCCTGCTGCTGATCATGATGTGAAAAACACACCCACTTGCCTAGAACAGGCAGGCTTTTCCTTTTCATTTATTGGAGTCAGACTTTCTAATGAGACTCCTCATAGCTCATGCTTTATGCTCTAGCTGCTGGTGCAGGAGAAGGCTGCTCAGTGCCTCCTGGAGAAATCCGGATAGGTGAAAAGGCCCTTAGAACATTCCTACCCAGGGGGGTTGATGGGACTAAGTATTCCTATCATTACAAATGGGATAACAAGGGAAAAAAAGCAAAAAATAAAGACAAAAACTGTAACTGCTTTGGTTGATGATAGAAAAGAAATGGAAGCTGGTGATCAGTAGCCTATTCCACAACTATTTCTTGTGGTTTAGATGATTTTTCTCAGAACAATGGATATGAATGACAGCAACCTAAACAATGCCTGTTTTATATTATAATGTGAATATTACCGGACAGGTCAAAAGGCTCAGAGGATTAAAGCACCTGCAAGTAGGCACAGGGACTAGAGGTTTGATCCCCAGGCATGCTGTGGGGGCCTCGCTCCTGGGGCACGCTGAGATGGCTATTGAGACTGGACATGGTGCATGCATATAATCCC
This sequence comes from Ctenomys sociabilis, assembly GCA_004027165.1. Lineage (NCBI taxonomy): Eukaryota > Metazoa > Chordata > Mammalia > Rodentia > Ctenomyidae > Ctenomys > Ctenomys sociabilis. The sequence continues at coordinate 149,516 of PVKA01000602.1, read as the reverse complement.
AGCTCTTGGGAGGAGGTAAACAGGTAGATCTCTAGGAGTCTAGTCTATCACTGAGATCTTGAACACCTTGTAGACCATTCCCTAAAAGAATAATAAAACAACCCAACCAACCAACCAACAAAGAAACGTACAAATGGGTTAGCATCTGATGGTTTTGGCTAGGAAGATGGCTCAATAGATTAAGCACTTCTCTGGCAAGCGCAAGGGTCTGGGTTCAATCCCCGGTTCCTCAAAAAAAATTATTCAAAACCTAGTTATTTAACATTATAATAATGATATAAATAAAAATAGTCTTAGAACATTGGGTTCTCTTTTTTTTTGGTCTTTCTGAGACAGGGTTTGTTATGCAGTAGAGGTTGGCCTTGAACTCACTTGTTGCCCAGGCTGGCCTTGAACTCACAGTGATCTTCTTGCCTTATCCTCCAGCATGACGGGATTATAGGGCTGTGTCACCAGGCCTGATGGGTTACTTGCTCTTAAAGACTGTAGAATCAATTTTAGCTTCAAAGTATCATGTGAAAAGCCATATGCTGCTCACCAAGGCAGCCCCATCGTGAGGAGCACCAGCCTGCTCCACGCTCCACGCTCCTCCTCCCGCACTGACCAGGTAGACTTCTGCTTTCCTTGTCTAACATGAAGTCTCTTCAGTGCAGCGCTTGCTTTATGTTTCCTATAACATACCAGTAAAAATATTGCTTATAACTGTTCTCTAACAATTTAGTAATTCTTGAGTAAACATGATAATAAATATTATTTTAAAACATGCCCTCATATGTTTACCCACAGAAATCCCTACCATTTGATGCTCTTATATTTTTCTTTCTAAAATGTAAAATTTGCCACCGTGCTCTGATTACATTCAGTGAAGTCTCCAGATGACTCTCAGATTAAATTCCCCCACCCTCCCCCCAGGTCTGCTGCCTGTCTCAGCTCATTGATTCATTGCCAGCACAGTATGAACTTTCCAGGCTGACGGAGGAGTTCACTGGGAAGGGAAAGGGGTGTGAGGACCCAGGTAAGGCTCGGCAGATAAAATAGCAAGACCGAAAAAATGAGTGGCTATGGTAAACAATCAGGAGTTCAATCATCAGCTACTATGGCAGCCAATGAATTTGCTTGTCGATTTCAGCAACAAGCCTTAGTAGCATGCAGGGAAGAACCTTGAGCCTGTTCCTATAGCAAAGGGTGAGGCCTGGTATACAGCTCACAGGTCTCACTGTAACTGGTTGAATAAAGTTGTGAGGGAAATACTAATAAAAAGGTGAGAAGGTGGACCAAAAAACTGAGTAGTAAAAATGAGCCCTAAAATGCTAACCAGACCACTCTAAACAACCTCAAAATATATTTGAATGCAAAAGGAAAACTTTCTGCATCACTTGTGAAGATATCAGTGGGAACCATTTAGTACTTTCCCTTAACTGTGACCATGCTTAGCATGGTCCTTTTGGTGACTCAAATAGGTCACCATCGTTTATGGATTTACTTTACCTCTCTATGGCTACTTTTTGAAACTCAAAATCTGGAAAGTACTTGTCAATATACATATGTATTTTAATCCAAATAAATACCCTTCAATAAAGAGAAAGAGGAATATTGTTAAGCACCGAAACTGTGTGTTATTACATTGCATGTACAATAAGAGGGAAGTGACTGCAGTACTTGGTGGACAAGTGCTTAACTCTGATTCAGGTATAAAAAACAGTAAATACAAAGCAACACAGTATTTACAATGCATGAAAATTTGCACTAATAAACTGGGAGTGGTGGCACATACCTGTAATCCCAGCACTAAGGAGCCTGAGGCAGGAAGATTGTTGTGAGATCAAGACCATCCTGAACTACAATGTGAGCTTAAGGCCAGCCTGAACTGCATGGTGAGACCCTATCTCAAAAGGACAAAAAAAAAAAAAAAAAAAGAAAAGAAAAAGAAAATTTGCACTAATGAGCATAAGGCAACAATCAACACAATTGTTGTAGATTTCATGATATTGCTATAAATGCTTGCTTAGTATTTTCTTTGTACTTTCAATACTTTAGGAAGTTAATTGAGCACATTTCTTGTAAATCTGCAGGAGGTGCATTAACAGTTCACTGTGCACTGTCCATTATCAGCGTGGCGAGAAAACCTCCATATAGCCAAGCACAACGTACTACTGTTTCTGCTTCTATCTTCCACAGTATTGCCAAGCTAGAAAATGGTGAATCAGTTCACTAGCGTCATTTTTATTTACTCATAATGGACAGAAGCATGTCAGTGTCATTATCTCTGAGGGCTTTATTCATGCAAAATGCAAAATTCATGCAAAATTAAGAATTTGGCTCCATGCCTGGCAAGACACATAGCACAATGAGAAATCCCTTGGGCCAGGGGGTTGTGTCAAAGCCCCAGAAGCCAGAAGTCACTGATTTGCACAGTCTGTACTTCTTGGAAATGCCACCTGGTGATTATGGAGACCTCTTAGCAATAGTAATTACTACGGCAGCTGGAATAGCTACTCTTTGATGGTTAACCAGAGAACACGCAAGTTAAAAAACAAAGCCCAATGTATAAATTATTGCAACTGTCCTACTAACCTGTTGTGTGACACTTTCATTGCTATTTCATCTTTCCTACACAATTTGATAGAACAAAAACATAGCTCTCTGATGTGCTGATCCCAGAGGCATGCTTCACACAAGCATGCGTGCACACACCTACCTTCCAGTCGCACTGAATTAAAGAAATCATCTTTGGAGTGTTAGGGGAAGTTTCTTTTTGTTCTATCAAATTCATTTACAACCAAGAGTGACTCTTCTGGGGAAGTTAAAGTGTGTAGGAAAGATGAAAAGCATGGGCACTGGGTTACAGGGCTGAGACTTAAAGGGCTATTTTTTTATTTTTTACTCATTTTAATGAGAAAAAAATATGCAAGATAGAAAGCAAAGCCAGCACAAGAAGTACCTATGCCACGAACACATCAAGCTTCCCACCCACACCCGGCATCACTTCCAGTGAAGAGGGGACGCAGCAAGACCTTCCCATGGCGATCTTGTGGGCTTCCAACCGGCAAGTTATTAAGTCTTCCAGTTCATCTCTTCTGTCGAAGCCCAACAATACTGCCAGGTCACTGCCCACGTTTGTGCAGAAGGCATTCTGCCAGCCAGCCACTGGACCTGGGAGGGTCTCAGCTTCTGCACCTTTCTCCACCTTGGCCGGCTTCCCCGCTGGGCACTTAGATGCCATCGCAATGCTTTTCCTTTGCTCTAGTTTTATGGTTGTAACACTAATGTCTAATCCTAAAGTGTGGACTTGCAAAATCATTTGTTTTCGGTAATTTTACTGGGAAACAAAGTGGAATGAGTCAGTTTCAAGTCAAATTAGTAGGACAGTGTCAATAATTAATACATTGCATATTGTTTTCTTAGTGGTTATTCATTGTACAAGATGCAGACATGATATTCTGCACACAAACAATATTAGAACAAATCCCTCTATTGATTGAATTAACAGAATATAGCTGTATATCTATCTTAACTATTACATATTTTACACATAAGTTTAGAAATCTGACCACATACAGCAGGACAGTCCCGCAACACCCCTTTTCAGTCTCCTGCCTTCATTCAAACCCCCTTCCTTCTTTTTTGGTTTTTTGTTTGTTTGTTTGTTTGTTTGTTTGGTGGAACCGGGGATTGAACTCAGGCCCTTGCAGTTGCCAGGGAAGAATGTTGCCACTGAGCCATCTCCCCAGCCCCTCAAACCCCCTTCCTTCTTAAACAAACATCTACCTGAGAGACAGCATGGCAGCAACCAGCATGTCATGACAAGCACCACATATTCAGAAGATCAGAATGACAGGCACTCCAAGCGTGACCCTTCTATTACACATTGCCATCTTCAGTGCAGTTGCTTAGTTCACAGGTATCACCCTGAAGTCATTCTGAGCCAGCCAAAAAAACAAACCACTTCTGTACTTTTGGGGACCTGCTCATTAGCCCATGTGTTTAAGCAACTTCTTAAACAAAGTAATCAGCATGCTGTGGTTTGATCTCAAGACCCTCAAGCCATACCAGACTTGCGCTGAAGGTCTCCTGAGCCAGCCAAAAAAAAAAAAAAAAAAACAACTTCTGAACTCTTAGTTCACAGGTATCAGCATATATAGTTAGTCAGGGTGAGAATCCTTCCAATTAACTGCTAACTCCAAAAATCTGAAGATTCTCAGGATCATTGCCCATCTTCTACATATAGTGTATGGCTTTGTGCCTGTCATGTTTCCTAGCTCTTTTCCTTGCTCTCTCTTCATTGTCTAGTCCTCAAGTTCTCTCTTTCCTTTTAATTGTGTTATACCTTTCTATTTGTATTTGTTCTTCGTATTTCTTATACTAGGGAGACTATACGATATTTATATGTGTGTGTCTGGTTTATTTCATTTATGAGTATACCTGCAAGTGGCATTCACTGACATAAACAGATTCAAAAGAATAAAAGTGTTGAACAACATTATGAGTGAAGAAGAAAGAGCTTTTTGGAGAAGAAAGACATAATGGAATCCCTGAATAGCTTTTGCCTGGAACATCCAACATCAGCAGTCAAAGCCTTTCTCTGCAAGCAGGTGCAGGGGCTGTGGATTTGATCCCCAGGCCTGCCATGCTGGCTCTGCCTCTGGGCATACTGAGGTGGCAATTGAGACTGGGCATGGTGGTGCTCACCTGTCATCCCAGCTCTTTGGGGGCTATAAACAGGTGACTCACTATGAGTCTCATCTAGTAGTGAGACCCTGAGCACCTTGTAGACCCTTCCATAAAATACAAAAAAAAAAAAAAAATCCTTTCTGTGGCAGTTACTTAAAGAAAGGCAAAGCAAGATAAAGGAGGGTAGATGTTCTGCCAGAGATTATAAGTAACAATAGCTCAAAGTGTCAGTGTTTCAATTCTTAATAGAGCTTTACCTTGGTACATAATTTAAAATTCAGTTTAAGAAACTTCTCATTTCTGAGCATATCTCTATAACAAAGTCAGTAAGGCACCTGCTTGTCTCATTTTCTGTTTCCATCTCCCAAAACCAACAACTCACTTTGAATCTCGGCAAAACATTTTCCTTAGTTCTATTTGTTTATTCACCACTTTTTCCAGAAAACAATTTCCCATTCATTTCAGCACGAGGTGATCTTTGACTTTTCTATTTGGGAATATATTTCCTCCACTGAGTGAGAAATTTACAGAGAATTGAGCACATCTGAAGTTCTCAGTGTCATAATGGTTTTGATCCCTTGCATCTGGGGTGAGAAATAGAGCTTGCAGATCTTGAGAGAAAACACAACCTTTAGTCATGGCAGATAGCAATTGAGTATCGAAGCTCTTGAAAGTGAAATACGGCAGGTCTCTGGAAATGCCAAAGACTATGAACACATTATTGTCTTGTCAGTATCAACTTAGACAAGGTTTAGTTTAGACCAAGAACTGGGATCTTTATGTACTTTGAAGGTTGATACTGAGCCACATTGTGGGCTGAGAACCTGCAGAAAGTGACTTTAATCATGAGACAAATATCTACTATAAGGTACTTCTCAGAAATGGGGAGAATGGATTGAGCTAGAGTCTTAGAAAAAATGTTAGAAAAGTCTGTGTAGCAGGCTAGGAATGCAGAGATATTGCTTAAAATGAAGATTTTGCTTCATGTAAGGCTCTGTTCCTCTATGTGGTGAGCTTGTAGCTTGGCTGTTTCCACACTCTGCTTCCAGAATTAGTGTCAATTGAGCACATTCCTGTGATGTTCAGAGCCTCACACACCTTACAGAACACAGCCTTAGCTTACAAAACAACATAATCCCCCTGACTGAGAAGACAGTATCATGGTCAATGAAACACTCATTTTTTAAATGAATTAGCAGACCAAAGGGGAAGTGCAAGAATTTCTAGGAAAGGATCTGAAATTTCTCTTTTAAAAATTCTTAGCTGTGTGTGGTAGTGCATGCTTGCAATCCCAGCACTTGGGAGTCTGATATGAGGATGGTTCCAAGTTCAGGCAAGCCTCAGCTACAAACTGATCTCAAAGTTCATGAACTGCATATTGAGACCCTACCTCAAAGAGACAATTAATTAATTAAAATAAAACAAAATTGATTGCCCTTTGCCTGCAATTTTAATATATTTGTATCTATATATTTCTGACTCTAGAGCTGAGGAATCTGGGTAATTTTCCTGTTTCCTTGGTACACAAATCTAATGACAACCAAGGACACAGTTACTTTAAAAACTTTGTATGAGTTGTTCCTGTTTCTGGCCATGCTTAGAAAACCTGGTGTTTGGGAAGCAATTGAGATTTTTATAAATGTGAAGCTACTTGATTTTTTTAGTTTCAAGGCAAACATTATTTTTCAATTTTTTTATTCATTCTAATGAGAAAAAAAGGTAAAATAGCAATAAAACCATTTCAAAAACTAGTTAGTAGGACAGTTACAATAATTAGTACTCTGCATACTGTTGTCTTCATAGAAGCTATTTGATTTTATTCAGTGCTCCTGATAGAACATAGAAGACAAAGCTTGGCCAATCCCCACCCAGATGTTCATTGCTCCCATTGTCTCTGAAGCAGTGACATCATCATCTGACCACTCAGGAGGTGACAGCGCTCAGGCAGAGCAAGCCCCAATCCTTATCCTGGTCTTCATGTGTAATTTTAAGTCAGACTTCAGCTTAGACTTGATGTGGCCTCCTGGCTATTCCTCTTCCTGGCAGTGGCCATCCCTCTCATTGCCTATTTTATATTTGTCCCTTTTTCAGCAAGACTTATACACATCTAAAGAAATGTAAGTCTCTAAGTGGAGCCCAAGAGACCATATGAAGGAGGACAGGGAAAGGATCCATTAAGATGGGAGCTTGAAATACACTTCTTACTATATGATCTAGGGGAATAATATTTATTCTCTAGATTTTAAGATGTTTCGATGAGCCTGGACTGAGAGTTTTATAAGTCATTCACAGGAAAGAACTACAGGATGGGTGGGAAGGAACAAGACAGGACTGGGTTGGAATTCCATTCTTGGTATGCCTGTTCAGAAAATGAAGTGTTCAGAGGCCCTACCTGAGCTGGAGCCAATGTCTACTACAAGGACTTGCAGGGCTCTGGAATCTGAGGGACAGTGGTACTTTCGGTACTACTTAAATGCAGCCATTTTCAGTGTAATGTTAAAAACAAAGACAGAAATTATATTAAGTTGGACCATCTGGGAAGGGCAGACAAGTAGCCCTTCTCTCCTCTTTTCTGACAACCCTAGTTTTGTCGTTCATGTGCTAGAAATCTTAGGGCATCTGGAATGTGAGTGAGACCACCTGGAGCCACTGGATCTTGAATCGACCCAGAGAACAGGGCAAACGTGGAACTCTTCAGCAGAACTCCCTGCAAAGAGGCTAGAGACAAACCCAACCCAGCTGATTCAGGAGCAGAACATCTTGCCAGAGTGATACAAAGGGTTCACCTGTGTCACTGTGAAAGGGTTCAGCAGCCAGACTCAAGCCACACCCACCTGGAGGAGTCTGAACTTCATAGATCCAGACCTCGTGCTAAAGTAATAACCCTATCTAAGCTCTACACCAAAGGTCAAAAGTCAGAATGAGATGAACGAGATAAGCACCCTAGGTCTTTCCAGACCCCATCTCCTCACAATAAGTCAACTATTTCATGCCTGTGCTCCAGTCAACTTCTGATACCCCTTCCTCAGCACCCATGAGGCTCTTGGGGGACGTCAAGATTAAATCATAACAAACAATTACGATATGTAGATTACTACAACCATAAAAGCTGGCAGAATTCATTATAACCAATTCTGTGTTGCAACAAAAAATACAGAAACTTAAAACCAGAAACTATAAAAAGAGAAATACTATAGGTGAACAACAGTTCATATCACTTGCATATATAGATATAAAGCTTTAAAGTAAAACATTGAACTTTAGAAGCTTTAAATCCCAAGTGTATGGTTGTAAGGGAGGGAGCAGCACATACCTGAACAGATGGGCAGCCTTGTAGCCTTCTTGTGCCTGCAGTCAAGCTGTCCCCAGCCCCAGAAGGGCACTTCCACCCATGGGGCTCCTCTCCTGTGCAGTTCACCCCATCCAGCCAGATGTCCCCTGATCCTTGCCCAAAGCGAGAAGGCACCGTGGCCTTGAGGGCCGCTGCACAGCCCAGCTGTCTGCACACCTTGCGGGCATCACTCAGGTCCCAGCTGTCATAACAGATGGTGCCCTAGGAGTTCTCAGGATAGATATGTACTCTCCTGGCTGAGGTACCTTCACTAACCATGAAGTGAAGCATTTGTATCCTGAAAGGAGAAAATCCAGTCAATAGTCCACATGATTTAAAGTTGCAACGTGACTTCAGGAGTATTTGATTCCCTGACCTGAAGAGATGGAAGTGTTGACCTCCAGGGCTGCAACAAATATGGGTAGGAGACTTTATGGAGCATAGAAATAATGGCTGGAAATGGATAAAGGTAGAGTTGGCATATGTAGAAAAGTTTTAAAAGTCCTGTGATAAAATGGAAGCAGTAATTTTCATGAGTCCTTCATGCCCTTGTGATCAACTACAACTATCTGTGATAATATTTACTCTTAAATCTCAAACACTACAGCCAGTGCCACCTTCACACAAGGAGTGGTTGAATTATCATTGTTCCTTATTTTTTGGTTGTCATGCCAGTCTCCTCCTCCATCTCCCTATCAATTCCTCAACTCCACACTACCAGGCCCATACCTGGGCACAATTGTCAGTAGGCAACAAGGGTACTGTTCTCTATCTGTGAAGGTCATGGAGAAAATGCTTCTACATATACACTGAAGCGCTGCAAGGACAGCTATTGGACAGTTGTCCAGAAATTATTCATTCTCTAAGCCTTGATATGTGGCCACTTCATTCTCTGTGTTGTCTTCCTGTGGTTGAGAGAGGAATCAAACAGCTGAGAAGACTAGATGGGCCATTGTCATTGTCTGAGTCCCAGGGGATGTCTCAGAGGGAGCCCTATTGTCCAAGCACCTACACCTCTACAGGCTCTTCACACTGGACTTCCTCATTTGCAAGCCAGGCCATTAGCATCCTGGGAGAAGATAGATTTAGAAAAGAGACAATCACTTAGCAACTCTAGCCCCAGAATCTTTCTATAGACCCAGAGATGAGGTCATTTAAAAATCTCACAAGCACAGTTAATGAAAAGTTCTCTTTTGTTGTTACAGTGAAGTTCTGGACAGGGTGCTGTGGGGCATACTGAAAAATGACTTTCATGTCACTAGAAATTTTTCAGCCTAATTCCTGTTCCATAGTGAACTCCCACAGAAAAAGCCGGAGCCTCCCCACAAACAGCGCGACCATAGAATCTCCTGTCAAACAAAACCTGAACAGCAGCTCTGGAGATCATGTTCCTTTCCAGTTATCATCCTGTCTCTCTCTTCATCTAAAGTTTCTATTTTGTGAAAAATACCCCACACCTACCGCCCTAGCACCCTTACCACCCTTTAACTTCTCAAATTAAAAAAAAAAAGCTATAAATAAACAGAAGGAAAGAAATATGGTTGAGGCTGAGAATCCAGAGCTGGAGAGCAAAAGGCTTCCAACCAAAATTTTCACTAGCATACGATGTGAAACAATTAACAATTTTACTAATGTAAGGCATGAAGAAATTAGCAAAGTCACACATTTTTTGATAAATACTGCTCAAAAGCAGTTTTTTTTTTGTCAAAAAAGAATGACAAAACAAATTTAATAACTTTTAAGTAATGTTGTGTATCTATGAATTTACCAAGTAACTGGAATACACATTAAAATTATGTTATTAATCTAATCACACACTTATGTTTACTGATAGTACTTTTGTCGATATTGGATCTTAACTGCACCAATCAATCAGCTAAAATGCTGTCAGAGATCATAAATTTCAATCTCAAGAAGGGAGACTTAACAACACAGTATAGTAGGACATTTTAAAAATAATCCCAGAGGGGGAAAATGAACAGAGTCAATCTCTACATTTCAGATAGGAACTCATTTAGGGCTTGGTTCTGTATTCTCCACAAAAAGTATTTTTATCTGATGTAACTATACAGACATAAGTCTTATCTGAGCATTTCATAGTCACATCTTTTCTCCAGTACTGGAGACTGAACCAAGGTCGTTGCAGTATACTACACTGTCAGTCCCATTTATGTTATTTTTGAGAGAGAGTCTTGCTAAGTCATTAAGCTGCTCAAACTGGGCTCGAACTTGAAATTCTCCTGCCTTGGGCCGTCAGAGTGCTGCAGTGATCAGTGAGTGACACTACACCTTTTGATGAATGCAGCTACTATTTATTAATCCAGAATATCTGCAGTCAAAAAGCAAAGATTCTTTATCAAAGCAGGAGACTACATCAAGTTATGTACCAAAAGGAACGGGGCAGACAGGCCAAGAGGCGCATTTCCAATCCCATCCACTTGGGGGCTCAGAGAGGCGCCATGGTGACAGCAGGCTTTGGACTCTGGCGTCTACACCCCCAACACAATATTGCTTGTGTGCCAAGTCTTAGTTCTACATCAAGACCATCTGAAACAGAGATGAAAAAAAAAGCAAAGCGGGTGAAGGACTGCTCAAAGCTTTGTTTTTGGGATGTTGTGCCAGCTGTGCATTTTGACAAGGTAGCATAAGAAATGCTGCGCGTGGTGGGAAATGTTATCAATTTAAAACAGACAACCCTGTAAATTGCTACCTAATCCTCATGGTAATCAAGAGAAAAATTTGCAGTGGATACTTAAAAGACAAAAATATTAAAGAAAGCCACTACATCATGACGCAAAAGTTACAGCGAAAGGAGAATTTCCAAAGTAATTAAAAAATAATTAACAGGAAGTCCTTATACAGGGCCACAATTACTTTCAACATTTCTCTACACTGCAAATGAAGGACTGTGTCGGAGTAGCTCCGTGGTAGACCAATTGTCCGGCGTGTGCAATCCCCCAAAAAGACTCTTAAAATGTAAAGGAGTTAAATTCTCCAGTCCACCAGTAAGAAAATTTGTGCTGAGAGCTGTGTTTTCAGTTAAAATGAGGAAGAAAGAGGGTATTTCCTAAAACAGCATCACGCAGGCATTTTCTAAGGAAATGTTAATTTCTCAGGATTTAACTCCTTTACATTTTAAAAACCTTTTTGGGGGATTGCACATGCCAGACAGTTGCTCTACCATGGAGCTACCCCGATGCAGCCCTCCAGTTCCAGTGCAGGCAAATGTTGGAAGTAATGACGTTACTGTGGCTTTTGCATAGAAATGTTCTGATGCATTTGTTTTAAATTATATACAAGCTATATCTAAAATGACCCAAATGAATAAGTTATTTTTATTCATGAAACTTGGCATTTAAGAGTTTGCAAATGTGCCTATTTTAATTTTTACTGGTTAGCTTTTATCATTTATGTTGTGAAAACATGCTTCAGACTGCACTTTCTGCCATGCCTGTTTTAACTTTGCACAAATTAAGGAACGATTTTCTTTTGTTGTTGATGTTGTTTTGGGTTTTTCTTTGTGTTTCTGTTTTTGTTTGTTTGTTTGCAATAAACCATTTAAATCGGTGGCTTTGTTAGACTTAGAAAAGGACCCCTGATTTCAGTCCCTTGAGTCGCTGGGCTTGGGGGCCTAGAGGCCAGAAATGCGTGCAAACAGCTCTTGGCTTACACGGGGTCTGGAGGGTGGCAGCCAGAGGGTCTCTGGGACAAGGCTGCACCCCACCCGCACCACCTCAGCCCGAACCCCAGAGCTGCACTCTGCGTCCAGTGGAGGGAGCGATGCCGCTTCCTACTGTGTATCCTGTCCCACTGGGTGCAGACCTCCGCGTCCTGTCCTTCGTGCTCCTTCAGCGTCCTCAGGGTAGCCGGGTGACCCCGCAGGGAGCTGCACCATGGTGGGGTCAGCGCTGCGGAAGGCAGCGGCTGCGGGAGTGTGGACGCGACGCGGAGGTGGCTTAAGGGACAGGAGTAGCATGACATGAGGGAACACAGATCCCATTGAAGCAGACACAACAGAAATAAAGTTTAGAAATACAACATTGAAAAGCAAAACCAAAGCCTGAATGCTAAATACAGTTTAATAGCTTATAGTATTTGAAAACAAGCAAAGCAATCGGCACAATACTTAGGTATTTGTATGTACTATCTTCGAAGGTAAGTTCATGAAAAATGATACAGGGAAGTAAAACTCCCGACCTGACCTGGATGAGTTCGTGTTCTCTAAAACCAAAGAATGAATTTTAGGAACGGAGGTTGAGGGTAAAACTTTATTGGAAAGAAAAGCTTTTGTCGGAGAGGGACAGAAGGGGGACTCGAGCAGGTTGCCCAGGCATTTTTATTGAGCAAAACCATGCAGGACTAAGGTAGAGAAAGAAGAAGGGGTCTCACTTAGGTGGATGTGGCATGGGACAAAAATATATATAGTCAACCAATGTGATTACAAGCAACATTGCTCAGGTAAAGTTGATTAGGCCCAGAACCAAATGGGGAAGCCAGTCATTAAGTAAGCTGGCATGCATAACAGACAGGGTCTCTTCCCTTTGGGGGTTGGGCTAGTGACTCACTTGGGTCTTTTCAAGTGATCGCTACCTATTTAGAATATCAATCCCGGTGCTACTCTTTTACCATCTGTTTGGCCTTTGGGTCTGGTTCACAGCCTGAGTCTCTGTCCATCCCAGAGTTGCAGACACCTTGTCTCCTGTATTATCTCTTTGGAGAGTCTGACCCTGTCTGACTATCTATAATATTTCAAGGTAACTTAGCTGCCTATAACAGTAGGTTCATGAAAAATGTGTGGCGCAGAAGAGGGTGGAAGATAGGCAGAAAATATAACTAGAAAAGAGCAACTGACAAAAACTGTTTCCTGATGAGTGATAGATTTAAGAATGTCCAATACACTAAATGTGATGTAGATATATTCTGAACATTTCTGTCTAATAAAGTATTATATTGAAAAGAACTTTAATGCATTTTGTAAAAACAAATGCTTTTCCTTATTGTGAAAGACTACTATTTGAGAACCAAAATGTGTCATACTATTTTTTATTAAGTTAAAACATTACTAAGGCATGTAACAAATAAACATTAATAAAAATACATAAGAATTCAAGTACTATGATTCAATCTCAACAGAATAAAATTTAAGTTACCAAAAAATGGCATCTAGACTATATCTTTGACACTATTTTTTTTTTGTGGAACCAGGGATTGAACTCAGGCTCTTGTACTTACCAGGCAAGCGCTTATTCTACTGAGCTATCAACCTAGCCTGACACTAACTTTTAAATGTAGAAAACACTGAAATGTTTAGAAAAATGATAATTTGCATGTTAAGATATGTAGTATATAATTATTTGAAAGGTCATTAAGATAATTAAAATGTACAACCAAACCAAATAAGTTCAGTAATCACTCATACGTGTTACCAAAATCTATTGTTCTATCAAGAATACTCCACACATCATGAAAACACTGCTCATAAGTGAATATATGATAAAGAATTATATATTTACAATCCAATATGTGCAATATAAGAATTTCCATTAAAGCACTACAAAACAATATGTAAAATATGACAGATTGCCTTTTTTAAAAATCTTAAAAGTTGTGAGAGTTAATACAGTAACTTCTATTATTTCTCCTTTTGGGCCACCAACGTATTTAGTGTTAATTCTGCATAAATTTTTAACTTGAAGTACTTTCAAATGGCCAAAGCAAGGAAAACAAAAAACAACAAAAAAAAAGCATCTAAATGCCTGATGATAGGTTATAGCATAATAGCATGTTTATGATGCTAGTTTCTTTCTATTCAGGTGGCTTTATGGCTTTAACATTATTTTAACTTGGCATATGTAAAATTGCCATGAAGAGTAAAACAAAAAAGTTGCAAAATTTGGTAGATCTCAGAGCTAACCACAAAACGTATCCAAAGCTTATTGTTGCATTATGGGTCGGTGCCAAAACGACGAGAAGACCTGATGAATGTAGCTTCAGAGCTCTCACTGAGATCAGTCTCTCTCCAAGTGAGACCAGAGCCTCAGAAGCATCTCACATTTATTGCGGGGGTAAAGGCAGGCTGAGGAATGTGCATAATTACTTAAGTGAATACAAACTGCTGTCTCTACTGACTTCAACCATTTCCCTCACACTAGGGCCACACAAATGCTAGCCGCTAACATCCCCAGCAAGGGATAAAAAACAGGGCGCCTGCAGGAGAAGCTGCTACCTGGAATCCCAGCTTTCTGGGAGCTTCAAACAGACAGCAGCTTGCCTCAGGCTCTGACTATTGTTCCCTACTGTCTCGGGACATCAGGCTTTTATATCAAATCTATATTTCCATACTTTATTCAGAATTTTATGTGTTGTCATTTGTCAGCTTTGTGATGTGTGGCCTTTTATTCTTTAACATTTCTTCTAAATAAAACATTGAACGTACAGCAAACACAAAACCTGCCTCATTCTCAAAGAAATTTCAAAATTCCAGTTAACAGTGGACTCTACAGAGTTTTGTATTTTAATATTTGTCAGTATAATGTTAGCTTTATTACTAGGGCAGATTCTTGATAATTCCATTAGCTACCAGTGCTCTTTATGCTTAATAAAGTGATGCTTAGCATAATATTTCCTACTTTGGATAATAGTAGTAGTAATCATTTGGCACTGTACCTGTTGCAAAATAGTATACTGATTATAAGCTTGTTTAAACTGTCCTGAAATAAATATGCAGAGGGAATTTTTTCCGAATTTTTTTTCCTAGTGATAAAAGTAATAGATGTTTAGTATAATTCAGGCTGATTCCTTGGGAACTCACATAAACCCACACTAAGAATTATTGATCCTGAGTGTCCAACCACAATGATCTGTTACATATATTTTGACTTGTTAGCTTACAGATTCAGTAAATTGAGTTTGAGCTTCAAGACAAGTACTATATTTTTGTCATTTGGATTTTTTTGTTTGTTTTGGTGGTACTGGGTATTGAACTCAGGACCTTTCACTTGCCAGACAAGTGATTGTTCTACTGGGCTGTCTCCCGGGCACCAAGACAAGTACTATTTAAGAATTTCTGATAACATATGTATATTTTTTAAAGTCCATGCTAAGAACCTAGAGCTTTATTTATTAAAAATATTGACAACAACCAAATGTAAAACATTTCAGAATACCATACACCGCTTGCTAAAATGCAACCATTTGATAATAAAAGCACTGGCATGTACTTTTACCTAATTTTTGCACTGGATATAAATAATATAAAATGAATTGTAATAAAAATTTAATTTCCTATTTATTGCTTAGCATAGAAAAGAGCTTAGTGTCAAGAGGCCTGAGTGAGCAGACTCACTTGGGAGGGGCCTAGAGCAGGAGCTCTTTCCACAGGAACAGTGCTTGGAGCTGAGCTCCTGAGATCAGACCTGCAGAGTTTGCTACTTTTATTTTAGAAACGTAAAATATCATCTCTGTATCCTGTACTATGAATAACTACTATGAAGACGACAATATGCAATGCATTATTGTAACTATCCTACTAACTTATTTTGAAACTGTCTCATTGTTACTTTTTCTCAATAAAATTAATGTAAAAAATTTTCTTCGCAAAATGGGTTTATATTGCTCAGAATGTCATGTTTGTAAGCAGAGTTTTTTAAAAGTAAGAGGACAGCGTGTGTGTATATGAGTATATATGTGTGTGCATATATTAAATGCCTGACCACCATCTATTTAGTTTTCAAAGATGTGTTTATTTTGAAATTTCATGTGTTTCTCAGAGCGAATGTATGATTTACGGTGTGCCTTTGTGGGGTCTTATTCCAAGTGTGTGGCTGCCCCAGCTTCTGCAGACAGTTACTATGCCACTGGAAGGTACCTGCATGCATGCATGCATGCCTGTGTAGAGCATGCCTCTGGGATCAGCACATCAGAGAGCTGGGTGTGCTGAGTCACACTGAATCTCAAAGAAAACCATGTTGGGGCTGGGGAGATGGCTCAGTGGAATAAGTGCTTCCCTGGCAAGCACAAATGCCTGAGTTCAATCCCAGGTTCCACCTAAATAAATAAATAAATAAATAAATAAATAAATAAATAAAAGAAAAAGAAAATCATGTTCTGAGAGTTTGAGGAACTTTGTTTTTGTTCTTTTTTTTTTTTTTTTTTTTTTTTTTTTTTTTTTTTTTGGTCTTTCTTGAGACATGGTCTCACTGTGCAGTTCAGGCTGGCCTCAAACTCACTTTGTAGCTCAGGCTGGTCTCAAACTAACAGCAATCCTCTTGCCTCAGCCTCTGAAGTGCTGGTATTATAGGCATGTACCACCACACCCAGCTTCTTGTTTTTTTTCTTGTAAATTCATTTACAACCAAGAGTGACCCTGTTGGGGAAGGTAAAGTATGTAGGAGAGATGAAATGTGATGTTCAGATGAAAAGGATCATGGGCACTGGGTTATGGAGCTGATTATTTTCTTTTTTAAGGTCAGCAGCATTCTGATTTATTTATTTTTTTATTATTTTTATTGAAGAACAAATAGCAATGAGACAGTTTCAAGACCAACTAACAGGACAGATTCGATAAATTAATACACTGCAAAATGTTTTC
The DNA here is from genome assembly GCA_004027165.1 of Ctenomys sociabilis. Taxonomy (NCBI): domain Eukaryota; kingdom Metazoa; phylum Chordata; class Mammalia; order Rodentia; family Ctenomyidae; genus Ctenomys; species Ctenomys sociabilis. The sequence continues at coordinate 132,924 of PVKA01000602.1, read as the reverse complement.
ATAATGTTCTGGTGTTGTACAAGGTGCATACATGATATTATACTTATAGACATTCAGTGGTAGAATTCTCGCTTGCCATGCAGGAGCTGATTCTTAATGGGCTTTTTTTTTTTTTTTTTTTTTTTTTTTTTTTTTTTTACTTTTCATTCATTATAATGAGAAAAAAGATAAAATAACAAACAGTTTCACAACACATTAGTAGGACAGTTACAATAATTTATACATTGGACTTTGTTTTTTAACTTGCGTGTTCTCTGGTTAACTATCAAAGGGTATAGCTAGGTATTCCAGCTGCCCTAGTGATTATTATTTCTAAGAGGTCTCCATAATCACCAGGTGGCATTTCCAAGAAGTACAGACTGTGCAAATCAGTGACTTCTGGCTTCTGGGGCTTTGACACAACCCCCTGGCCCAAGGGATTCCTCATTGTGCTGTGTGTCTAGCCAGGCGTGGAGCCAAATTCTTAATTTATGACAAGTGGAGGCTACAGATCATTTTGCATGAATAAATCCCTCAGAGCTAATGACACTGACATGCTTCTGTCCATTCTGAGTAAATAAAAATGATGCCAGTGAACTGACTCACCATTTTCTAGCTTGTGCAATACTATGGAAGGTAGAAGTTTGACCATATGGGGGCTTTCTCACCACGCCAATAATGGACAGTGCACAGTGGACTGATAATGCACCTCCTGCAGATTTACAAGAAATGTGCTCAATTAACATCCTAAAGTATTGAAAGAACAAAGAAAACACCAAGAAAGCATTTATATTAATACTATGAAATCTATAATAATTGTGTTGACTGTTGCCTTTTGCTCATCAGTGCAAATTTTCGTGCATCATAATTACTGTGTTGCTTTGTATTTCCTGTTTTTTATACCTGAATCAGAGTTAAGCACTTGTCCACCAAGTACTGCAGTCACTTCCCTCTTATTGTACATGGAATGTAATAACATACAGTTTTGGTGCTTAACAATATTCCTTTTTCTTTTTAATAAAGGGTATTTATTTGGATTAAAATATATATGTATACTGACAAATACTTTCCAGATTTTGAGTTTCACAAAGTAGCCTTAGGGACGAAAAGTAAATCCATAAACAATGGTATCCTGTTTGCATCACCAAAAGGACCATGCTAAGTATTATGTACAGGGACCTTTTAAAAATAAAGCTTTGTAAGCTGTTTTACAGAACAGATATAAAGGAGCTAAGAAAGGACAATTAGCTACACTTTATTTTCATGGTACAAAAAAAATTAGAAAATCCTTGGGCAGAATAATGTTTTGGTGTCATCTGAATAGCACAAGGCTCAAGGATAGGGTCCTCCCCTCGTATCATGTGTTTTAGTCATTGTGCCATCTGGCATAGAATAAAAAAGTAAGATGTGTTATGTACATGTACTAACTGTATCCAATGAATGTAAATGTTATGTGCTACTGTCTTAATCACTCTTCTCTCGTTGCTGGGACAAATACCCAACACCCAAAGGGAAGGAAGGAAAGTTTTATTTAGCTCACAGTTACTGAAGGTTTCAGTCCATATTCAGCTGGCTCCAAGGCAGAGAGGCACATGGCAGAGAGCAGCAGTTTATGGCAGCCAAACAGCAACAATGAGAACAAAGAGAGATCGCTAAAGAAAGTCTGTCCCTGTCTCTTATACTACATTCAGGCTCTCTGCCCCAGGCTGGGGAAGTACTCACACCCATAATCCCAGCAGTACTAAGACCTATAATCTCAGGCTTGAATCCACATAATCTCAGGGGATCATGAGTTAATCATTAACTCTAGAAGTCCACCCCATGACTACATGAGGCTCTGGGGGAACAACTAGACACAAACCATAACAACTGTCTGTTGCCCAGAATTCAGCTATATTTCTCATTACAGTGATTTTACAGTTACAGCTAAGTCTGTGTAAGTTATCAGCCCCAGACCTGTACTAGAGAAAGATTCATGAATATTAGAGAATTGGGTTATTGTTTAAAATAATTTTTAATTACTCTCAGTTGGTGAGTTGAGAGATCATGGAGTATCTTCTAAGTTAATTAGGTGAGGCCCTCAGAAATGCAAGTTGATCTGATGAACACCTTTGAGCTGATGTGACGCATGCTAGCTTTGCCAAATGGCCTTCAGTTCTTGTGCTCCGTGGAAGATGTGACGGGAAACAAAATGGCGCTGTGGACAGGCACCTACTGGGATTTTAGTATTTGGGGTAATAGTACTAACTGATGATTCCAATTTATTTTCTAGTTAGCTATGGGAGCAGATTGGTGTGTTTTTTTAGTAGTTATTGTACTTTGCTCTAGGTGGTAATTTTCATCATGCTGAGCTTTTTTTTTTTTTTGTAAATTTCAGTACAAAGTTTGGGCTTGCCTTCGCTAGAAGTTACTTTAAATATATACCATATAGATAATTTGTATGAAGACAAAAATCGATATTTTTCCATCTTGTTTTGCTTATATTTATATAATTATTCGCTTAGGATTCGTACATTTATGATTGAATATATTTTCCACGAATCGCAAGTTGTGAAACTTTTATTGTAAAAAATTGTGTTTTATTACAAATTTTTATTTTGGGAAAAAAAACGCCCCACAAAATGTGATGTTGAATGACACACCTGCTGCAGTGGGCTTCCCAGCTGCCTGTAAGGGACTCAGGCAGAGGCAAACTCTGCACTGTGGTGACCAAGAAGTTAATACAAGAAGGAAAAACAATCATATTAAACAAATTCCATCAGCAGGTTGGAGAAGGGAGTGGGTGAAGGTGGTTTTGGTTTTAGGTGTGGAGATGGGTGGAAGGGCTGACTTGTGTGTCACTTCCCACCCCCAGGAGATTACATGTTGCCCAAAGCACATGCTGTATATTTTCTTCCTCTCTCATGCATTTGTAGTATTTTCAAAGGCTGCTAAATGAATTGAGTATTTCTGTGTGGACATATTCGAAGTTGTGGTAGCATTTCCTGCTTAGAGAAACATGAGGAAGTTAGTGCTTTTCTTTTCTTAGCTCAAAAGTCAATGTGATGTACTCTTTTAATAAAACTCAGAAATAAAATTTTTGTCTCGAATGTAAAATTGGTTTAAGAATGCTGCTTCTTCTACCATTAGAAAGTAATTGTTGAACTGTTTTTCTCAAACTGCGTTTTACAAAATTTAAAATTCAAAATTGTATTAACTTTTATAGCTAGACATTGTACTAAATAAACTGCAGTATAAAAAAACAAAAAATTTTAGGAGCATTCTCTGAATTGTAGTATATAGTTATGTAATTTTTTTATTTTTATTTTATTGAAGTACAAATATCAATGAGACAGTTTTAAGATACCTTGAAAAGATGGATTTGATAAAATAATACATTGCAAACAGTCTTCATACTGTTTTGGTATCATAGAAGGTGCATACATGATATTATACTTACAGATATTATTATAGCATATGTCTCTTATCAGTAAATTAAGAGAGTGTAGCTATTTACATATCTTATTTTTCATACCTGAATTACATCAAAGATTCAATAATTAATACTTTCTACCTTGTTATTTTCCTAGCGGTTGTCCAGTACTAGAAGCTGACACAATATCCTGTCCAACCACCATTAGTGCAAATCTTGCCTCTCATAGAATTATGTAGAAGCACGGCGCTATCTATCCCAACTGTACTGTCCATACACACACATCATGATTCTTCTTTTGATACCTGTTCCTTTGTCTGTCAAAGATGGCACTCCATTGTCATTCAACTAATTTAGGTGCCTGAACTTGACAACACAATCAAACACAGTCCAGCATTCCACAACAATAGGGAGTTATCCGAAGAAGTTGTCAACCACAGCCATTTACAGCTCAATTTATTATTATGTCCCCGTGGTGTATACCTCATTTTTATGCTTTTCTGCTGGATGGTTAAGACCTAGATAGAGCAAGACCTATACACCAACACATGTACTTTTTGTTTCTTATGAGGTCAGGGAAGTCCCCTCAGGGCTTATCTTCTAGTCCTGTACCTTATTCTGTAGATCCTTTGTCTGTGTCATCCATGTGGATGAGTCACGGCCAATGCTTGAACAGTTTGTTCTCTGGGAGAGCCTCAGAGAAAGTTTTTCTCCCCATGTGACTCTCCCGAGGCATACTATAGAACTTCGATCTCTTTCCTCCGTGGCTTCATAATCTCCTTGTTCAGAAAATTTGGAGCTCACTTGAGTTTCATGATGCTGCAGTACAGGTTCTCCTACGTCTTGAGTCTTCACTGATTTTGAAAGGCTAGGGCCAAAATGTTGGCTGGCCTTGCAGCTTCTCTATTTTTTCAATTTTGTTCTGTGAACATAGGTTGTTAACCATCCAGAAGAAAAGCTGATTAGTATCCTGCAGCATATGCCTTCACTTGCCTTTATCAGACTCAATTGTTTTTAGTTGTTGTTGTACATTTCCATTTGTATTTCTTCTTTTCGCTTCTTATACTGCGGAGACTATACAATTCTTACACATGTGTGTCTGGTTTATTTCACTTATGAGTATATGTTCAAGTGGCATCCACTTCAGTATAAATGCTTCAAGCTTATCATTCTTAATAGCTGAATAATATTCCATTATATAGAAATACCACATCCCTTTCAACCATTCCTCATGTGATGGACATCTTGGTTGTTTCCAAGATTTTACTATCACAAATTGTGCTGCTATATATATAGGTATACATATATCACTATGATACAATGTCTTCAGTTCCTTTGGGAAAATTCCCCGTAGGGGGATAGCCGGCTTGAATGGGATTTCTAGTCTTACTCTTTTGAGGAGTCTCCACACTCACCTCCACAATGGTTGTACCAGTCGACATTCCCACCAGCAGTGGAGAAGTGTTCAAGATTCCGCACAATCTCTCCAATATTTGTTGTTGGTTGATTTCCTTATGATAGTCATTCTTTCTGGACTGAGATGGTATCTGTGTTGTTTTTATTTGCATTTCATGGATAACTAGCAATGTGGACCATTTTTGCATATATTTGTTTGCTTCTTTAATTTTGTCCTCTGAGAAGTGTGTATTCATCTCCGATGTCCATTTCTGAATTGTCTTTAAATTTGAGGGCCCTGTTATATCTAAGTTCTTTAGATATTCTACATAGCACACCTTTGTCTGATTGCTTCTGAGTTAGGAATTTTTCAAAATTTGTGAGTTGTCTTTTCACTCTGTTGACAATTTCTTTTGATGTGCAGAAGCTCCTCAAGAAGTGTTGATCCCAGTTGTTGATTCTTTCAAGTGCTTCCCATGCGAATAACGTTTGTTCATGAACACATTACCTATCCCTATGTCTTCAAGAGTTCCTACTTTCTCTTCCAGGAGATTGAGGGTTTCTGTTTTCATGTTTAGATCTTTAATCCATTTTGACTTTAACTTAGTGCGTGGTGACAGAGCTGTGCCAAGTTTTTGTTTTCAGCATGTAGAAAGCCAGGTTTTCCAGCAACATTTGTTGAAGAGGCTATCTTTCTTCCAGTGAGTATGTTTGGCCCCTTTGTTGAAGATTAGATCGTTGCGTGTATTCTTAGGTGCTTCTGCACCTTCTAATCTATTCCATTGATTGTCAGGTCTATTTTGTTGCCAATACCATGTTGATTTTATCACAGTGGCTTTGCAGTATAATTTCAAGTCAAGAATTGTGATGCCTCCTGCCCTGTCTTTATTGGCCAAGATTGCCTTTGCTATTCTAGGTCATTTGTGGTTCCAAATAAATTTTAGGAATGATTTCTCTATGTCTGGGAGGTATGTTGGTGGCAGTTGGATAGGGATTGCATTAAATCCGTACAGCAATTTTGGGAGTATGGCCATTTTCACGATATTGGTTCTTCCTATCCAGGAGCATGGAATATCTTTCCATTTTCTGAAATCCTGTCTAATCTCTTTTCTTAGGGTGTTGTAATTTTCTCTGAAAAAATCTTTGACTTCCTTGGTTAAGTGAATCAAAAGGTGTTTCATTTTACGTGGTGCTATTGTAAAAGGTATTATTTCCCTTTCAGTGTGTTTGCTGTGTAGAGGCATGCTATTGACTTTTGAGTATTGATTTTGTATCCTGCTATGCTACTGAATTTCCAGATCAGTTCTAGTATTTTCTTGGTGGCATTTTTTGGGTCTTCCAAGTAAAGTATCATGTCATCTGCAAATAGTGACAATTTAACTTCTTCTTTACCTATTCTTATTCGCTTTATTTCTCCCTCTTTCCTAATGGCTGCTGCTAATGATTCCAAGACTATATTGAATAGGAGGGGTGATAGAGGACATCTTTGTCTTGTACCTGATTCAAGAGTAAAAGATTTCAGTTTTTCCCCATTTAGGATTATATGAGCTTTTGGGTTGTCATAGATGGCTTTTATCAAGTTAATGTAGAGTCCATCTATTCCAATTTTCTGTAGGACCTTGAACATGAATGAGTGTTGGACTTTATCAAAAGCTTTCTCTGCATCAATTGAGATGATCATGCGGTTTTTAGATTTCAGTCTAAAATATAGTATATTACATTTATAGATTTTCGAATATTGAACCATCCTTGCATTCCTGGGATGAATCCTACCTGGTCATGGTGTATGATCTTTTTGATGACTTGCTGTATTCTATTTGCCAGGATTTTACTGAGTATTTTTGTGTCTGTGTTCATGAGCAAGATTGGCCTATAGTTCTTTTTGTTTGGGTCTTTCCTTGGTTTTGGAATCAGTATCATACTTGCCTCCAGAAATGATTTTTGGAGAACTGCTTCCTTTTCAATTTCATTGAAGAGTTTGTGGAGTGTGGGGATTATATCTTCTATAAATTTCTTATAGAATTCAGCTGTGAATCCATCAGGACCTAGACTTTTCTTTGTCAGTAGGCTTTTTATTACATTTCATATTTCTTTGGCTGTTATTGGCTTACTGAGAGTTATTATGTCTTCTTGATTCAGTTGTGGTAATTTGTGCCCTTCTAGTAATCTGTCCATTTCTTCTGGGTCTTCTATTCTGTGAGCATAAAGATTCTCGAAGTAACTATTCCTAATCTTCTGAATTTCTGCTGGGTCAGTGGTGATTTCACCTTTTTCACTCCTTATTGCATGTACTTGAATTTTCTCATGCCTCTTTTTGATGAGGTTGGCTAGAGGCTTAGGAACTTTATTTAGTTTTTCAAAGAACCAACTTTTCTGCTCTAATCTTTATGATTTCTTCCTATCTTTGCACTCTGGGTTTCATTTGATCTTCTTTTTCTAGTTGTCAGAGGTGCAACATTCAGGTGCCTATTTGTTCCCATTCTGTTTTCCTAATGTATGAGTTCATAGCTATGATTTTCCCTCTAAAAACTGCTTTCATCGCATCCCATAAGTTACGGTAAGTTGTGCTTTAATTTTCATTGAATTGTAGATATTGTTGAGTTTTCTTTAGTTTCTTCTGAGACCCATTGATTGCTGAAGAGGGTGTTGCTAAGTTTCCATGAAATTAGCGGGTTTTTCTGGTATCTTTTGTCATTTATTTCCTATTTCATTTCACTGTGGTCACATAACATGCATGAGGTAATTTCTATTTTCTTGCATATACTTACACATGACCTCTGGACTAGTATGTGGTCTATTTTGGAAAATGAACCGTGTGCAGCTGAAAACAATGTGTATTCAGCTGTGGTTGGATAGAATACTCTGTATATGTCCACCAGGTCCATTTGTTCCAAGCTCTGGTTCAGTTCTGCTCTTCTTTCCTAATTTTTTGTCTTGTTGATCTATCTTTTTGAAATAAGGGGATGTTAACGTCTCCTGTTAAGATTGTGGTCTTAGATATTAGGTTTTTCATGTCCATTAAAATTTGTGTTATATAGTTGGGTGCTCCTGTGTTTGTTGCATAGATATTTATCAATGCTACCCCTTGCTCTTGAATTTTTCCCCTGACCAATATATAGTGGCCTTCTTTGTGTCCTTTGTTCATTCTTGGTTTGAAGTTGAGACTGTCTGAGAACAGAATTGCTACTTCTGCTTTTTTCTGAGGTGCTGGGGTATGTAGTATTGTTTTCCATCCTTTGACTTTGAACCATTGAATGTCCTTTTGAGTAAAGTGTGTTTCTTGTATACAGCATATTGTTGGATTTTGTTTCCTAATCCACTGTGCCAGTTTATTTGTCTTAATTGGAGAATGGGTCCATTTACATTGATGGTTATAAGTGAAATGTGTTGACTTATGCTTGTCCTGATATTAACCTGCTGTTGTTTACTCTTTTGTAACCTGTGTTTAATTGTTTGTCCTGTTTAGTGAGTTCCTTATATTCTCATTCATGGAGTTCTGGTCATTGTGGTCTCTCTCTAGAACATCTTTCAGCAGCCAATATAGGGAAGGCTTTTTCATCATGAAATTTGTTTAGTAGTTCTTTGTCATGGAAGTATTTCACTTCTCCATCAAACTTAAAAGAGAGTTTTTCAGGGTATAATAGTCTGGGATGGAATTTGTTTTCGTGTAGGACTTGAAGAACTCTACTCCATGCTCTCCTTGACTTCATGGTTTTTGTAGAGAAGTTGCCTGTAATTCTGATGGTTTTTACTTTGAATGTGATCTGCTTCTTCTTTCTAGCAGCTTTCAGTACATTACTTTTGTGTTGGATTTCTGGGATCTTAACTGTTATATGTCTCGGTGTGTTTTTGGATTGAAGTTATTTGGTATTCTGTATGCCTCAGTGACCTGAATTTTGGATTGTTTCTTCATATTTTGGAAGTTTTCTGCTATTACTTCTCCCCAAATTCTTTTTATGTCATTTGTATTGACTCCTTCATTCTCGTTGGTACCAATTATTCTCACATTGTTCATCCCGGTGTCCTCTTGCAGGTGATGGATTATGTTTTCCCGCATTCTCATTCTTTTTAAGAGATCCTTTCTCATCTGTTCACTAGCCGCACTGGCATCTTCAAGATCTGAAACTCTGTCTTCGCTTTCAACTCAAATGGTTTTGTAGACTCGTTATTGATATTTTTAGTTCTTCTATATCTCTTTGACTCTGTTTCATGCATTCTGTTTCTTTTCTGCATTGCTCATTCAAGGAATCCATCATATTTCTGATCTCCTCCATTTTTTTTTATCCATGTCTTCTTTAGAGGTAGTTATTAATTCTTTTCTGCAATGTTTCTTCCAAGTTGGATTTCCTCTGTATATTTCCCAATTTGTTTCTGTATTTCAGATGCTATGATTTAGAAGAATTCTTTTTTTCAAAGAATTATTTTTTGATTTCAGAAATTATTTCTGCTTTGAGTTCCTCATGACCTTTCTACTGTTGTTTCTTTGCTCCAGATGCAGTTAATTCATACATTTCAGCTAGAATAGTGCTCTCTGTACTTGTTCTGGGTGAGCATTGTTTTTCCATCCAATGTTTCTGGATTCTTTATTTCAGATACTATGTATTCAGACATTTCTTTTTTATTTGAGGGAATTACTTCTCGTCTGACTTCCTCTATACCTTTATGCCGTTGTTCCTTTGTTGCTGTATCTGTTAATTCCTTCATTACAGGTGAGCTAGTGTCCTCTTCCCAAGTCTGGTGGACTCGAGGTCTGGGATTGCGTTTTTCCCCTAGTCTTTGCCATTTTGTATAGCATTGATGTTTGACCTTTGGTGTAGAGCTTTGGTGCAGCTATAACCTTAGCTTATTATGAGATTTGGGTGCCAGTCTATTAAGTTTGAGATTATCCAGGTATGCCTATACTGGATCTAGCTGTCGTGTTCAGTTCCATTTTGCTGCAGCTCCTGTGGTTCCCTTCTGTTGGTTCCCTGGTCAGGCGAGCACAAACCAAACTGGGATGCAGAGCAAGTAATGAAAATTCCCACTGTCTTGGCTGGCCTTGGGGTGAGGATATGGAAAATTGCCACAGTCAGCCATCCTGTGTCAGGCAGGTCCCTGTCTAGGTGGGCAGGCCTGGGCTTTGGTGGCTCTGCACACACTCACTGATCTGGGAAGCTTTGTGAGACATGCAAATTCCCACTCACTGGGAAAGCTTGGGGCAGGATCCTGGAGGCCGCTGGAGTCAGCTGCTGTCTCAGGCCAGTCTCTCGAGCTGGGCAGCGTGGGCAGGATCCAGGAAGATGGCAGAGTCTATTTATATAAGTTTTAATATTTTATCCTTGTACATTAGAATAACATTAATTTGATGTTTCTATAATTAAGATTTTGCATGTTGTACTAAAGTCAAAATAGAAACAAAAACAATCTGGTGCAAGGTCTCTGCTTTACGTAACTTGTAAATGTTATTAACATATTTTTTTAGTTTCAAAAGTACAAAGAGTATTCAAAATTATAGTATGTGTTTAAACTATTATAAAAGATGCATGCCATTAATCTCCTTTGAAATAGTTCCCATCCCTTGAAACAGATGAATCCCATCCTCCTTGCCACTTTCTGAAGCAATTCCGGCAGCTCTCCTTGTCTTTACCAGGTACAATCAAAAATGTGCTGAACAGTGCGTGCTGTCAAGCAAAAAGGCAGCTCACAAAACACATGGGTGCTTATCCGTCTTACTCCTCAGACACGTCCGGAAACTCTTGGCTCTTCCCAAGAGTCAAAATCACCATGAAGGATAAATGTTTTAAAACGATCTTGGACAACTCCAGACTGCTTCAGAAAGTGATGAGAATAAATGTGTTAAAAGGCATCAAAAGCATTTGGAAGGAGATAAATGACAATATGCTTAATGTAATGCATTTTTCAATTTAAATATTTGTCATTTTAAAACAATTCACATAATATCCATTTTTTCAGATGCATTTCATACTTGAACATATTTTCCCATGAAGAAATAAATCTTATAGAAAAACAAAGATAAACATTTATTTGCAAGATATATTTACCAGATTCCAAAATTATTGTTATATGTTATAGGCATTTTCAGTGCTAACCAGAGGAAAACTGGGACGGAACTTAGTCCCAAAATAATCCTTCCTCAGAAATTAATAAAACAACAGGTGATAGAGAAGAATTCAGACACGGGATGTAAATTAACACCATGGAGAAAGGACTCTGGGGAGAGCAGCATCTTCCAAATCTGTAGAAATTTCATCCTAAGAGACAGAATCCCCATCCTTCTAATAGATGTTACCCACATACTCATATTTCTCTTCACATCGTAAATATTACCTCGTATTTGTGATTTAAACCCATAATAGGAAGGAAGCATACGAACAATCTCCTCTCAAAATGCACACACTTTTACCTTCTTCTCAGGTAAGAAGAATAGCACAGAATAACAATTCGCAATTAAGGGAAACCACTTAATGGTTCACACTGAGGCTGCTATCTTAAGTGATGCAGAAAGTTTTAATTTTCCGTTCAAATATATTTTGAGGTTGTTTCGAGTAGTCTGGGTAGCATCTTAGGACTCTTTTTTACTACTCAGCTCTTTGGTACACGTTTTGCCTATTTATCAATATTTCTCCCTCAACTTTATTCAATCACAGTGTGTGAGCTGTGAAACAGGACTAGCCTTTTGCTATGGGAACAGAGAGCTCAGGGTTCTTCTCTGCATGCTAGTAAGCCTTGTGGCTGAAACTGACAAGCAAATTCATAATAGCTGTTGATTGAATTCCTCATTGTTTACCATAGCTACTCATTTCTTGGTCTGGCTATTTTAACTACAGAGCCATACCTGGGTCCTCACTCCCCCTCCGATGCCAGTGAACTCCTCCATCAGCCTGGAAAGTTCATGCTCTGCTGGCAAGGAATCCATGAGCTGACACGCAGTGGACCTGAGAGAAGGGTGGCAAGATTGATTCTGAGAGTCATCGGGAGACTTTGCTGAATATAATCAGAGCATAGTGGCAAATTTTACATTTTAGAAAGAAAAACATAAGAACCTTAAGTGGTAGGGATTTCTGTGAGTAAGTATACAAGGGAAGTTTGAAAATAATATTTACTATCATGTTTATTCAAGAATCAGTAAATTGTTAGAGAACAATTATAAGCAATATTTTTACTAGTATGCTATAGGAAACATAAAGCAAGTGCTATACCGAATAGACTTCATGTTAGACAAGGAAAGCAGAAGCCAATCTTGTCAGTGCGGAAGGAGTGTGGAGCGTGGAGCAGGCTGATGCTCCCTACAATGGGGCTGCCTTGGTGAGCAGGGTATGGCTTTTCACATGATGCTTTGAAGCTAAAATTGATTCTACAGTCTTCTTTAAGAGCAAGTAACCACCAGGACTGGTAGCACAAGCCTGTAATCCCAGAATGCTGGAAGATAAGGCAAGAAGTTCACTGTGAGTTCAAGGCCAGCCTGGGCAACAAGTAAGTTCAAGGCCAAACTGTACTACATAACAAGAACCTATCTCAAAAAGACCAAAAAAGAAAAAAATAAATAAACCAGACAATCATTGTTCTTTTTATGACTTTTTTTATTTTGGTGGAACCAGGGATCGAACTCAGGCCCTTGAGTTTGCCAGGGAAGCACTTAGTGTACTGAGCCATGTCTCAGGCCCAACCCATCAGGTGGTAACCCATTTGTAAGTTTCTTTTTGTTTGTTTTTGGATTTTTTTTAAATTATTATTATTTTCAGGAAGGGTCTATAGGGCGTTCAGGTTCTCATTACTACATAGGACTTGTACTGATCTTCGAGCTGTTCACAGAAAAACAGGGAGAACTTTCTGTCACAACTGTGGGATGAAGCCACTTCCTGCAGTACTCAACACACAGTCTTTCTGGGCCTGCAAAACAGTGCAGCTCCTGCTTAGGCAAGCTCAGGCAACCCCAGGCACCACATGCTATGGCAGCCCTGCCTCCAGTGTAGGCTGAGCCAGCCACAGAGTTCAGGTACGGTGGCACATGCCTGTAATCTGAGGGCTAGGGAGGCAGAAGGCAAGAGAATAGCTGAGTTGGTGCTGCCTAGTGAGACCCTGAAACAACCAAATACATGAAAAAGAAAGCAGCATCTAGAAACATGTTCATGCTGACTGGATCCACAGAAAACTTACTGGCAAATGCATACACATTGAGAGAAAACTAAGGACAATAAAAAATAAAACTCTATTTTTCTTTTTTATCATGTGCAAAATAATTTTGCTTTCATTTTCATTAGTTTATATTTGTTGAACATACTGATCACATTCATCCTAACAAATCTGGACCTGTGCATAACACATCTTAATTCTGTTTTCCCATCACACTCCCGTCCTATAACTCCTGCTCCCTTCCCCATTTTCAGAAGCTTTCCTTCCATTTTTTCATTCCATTGACTTTTTATTCCTTTTCTCTTCCTTTCCCCTTCTGACTGGAACAATTTCTTTCTACTTCCCAGTATCTGTTATACACTTTTGTCCTCATTGATGCTTTCAGTTGCTCATACAAGAGAAACAGTGCAGTATTACAATATGACTTATTTCACTTAAAAAACACTTTCTCAACATGCATCCATTTACCTAAAGTTGTCTCAAGTTTGTCCTTCTTTATGGCACAGTAGTACTGTGTAAATCAATGCACTGTTTCCTCACAAAACTAAAATTAGAAGTTTCATTTGAGCTAGACATTCCCTTTCTTTATTTCTTATCTTTTTTTTAATAGTGAAGAGACGCTTTCCTAGTACCCATAATTATAGTGCTTGTCAAAATGAGAACTGAAAACAATTATACAAAACGTTTCATTACTAATTGTGTATTGAAAGCAATAAGAGATTCTACACCAGGATATAAACCAGCTCTGAACTTTCCCAAGGTAAATTTAGCAGTTTTAAGTGTTTATTAAAATATAAAAGAACAAAGGAAAGGTCATCTTTTTTGATGCCAAATCGGACCCTTGCAGACTGAGGGAGGAAGCTACTTCACACATGGAAATGGGTGTGCTCCAGGACTATGGTCTGGAGTGGACCAACCAACCCAGCTTGCAAACGCTCCTGCTGGTATGACCCAGACTTTGACCAGCACAAGTCCCAAGTGGGCACTAGGACCAGGCTGTCACTCCACCTGCAAGCTGAACGAGGAAGAGAATGGGCCCTGTGTCCCCTATAACCCTCCCTGCTACGCCGAGGTGACCATGCAAGTACAAGCACAATGCAGGCCACAGTGTCTTGCCTGTGACTGTGCAGTGGGTGGCATTTGTTTGTCACATGTCTGGAGTTCCCAGAGGATCAGCTGATCAAGCTGAACTACATTAGGAATAGTCTTCCTTCTGTGTGTTCACATGTTCTCACCTTGTAATTTTTAACTATTTCTAAAATGCACTGAGTTTGGCTTATACACCAACCACTATGTGGATTGTAACACCCATCTGCAGCTCAGTGGCTCCTGGAAGCCAGGTGCCCTGCACCCAGATCTCTTCTTAGCACTAACAGTGATTTGATGTTTTCTTTACAATAAAAAAGCTGAGTAATACTGCATAGAAGTACCAGAAACTGCCTTCATGGAAACAGAAGCTGTTTCTATTAGATAAAGCCATGGCTGCAGGCTGCGTCTGCACATGCACAGCACAATGTGTGCACACTGTGACCCACACATGGACACAGCTTCTGGCACTCAGAACCACAGAGTCACAATGTTTGCCACATGACAGGAAAGTGGAGGCGGAGGAGGAAGGGAGGGCAAGGGGGTTCTAGTTCACTTCTGGTTCCAGAGATGATTGGAGAGCCAGTCCAATCCTTCATACAAAATGTCCCTACTGGAGGCACAGGTGGTCTGAATGTACAAGTGCCTGTGCCATAGAAAGTGCAGCCCCCACTTATCTGTGATTTCAGCTGCATTCATGGCGTTGGGGGGTCCAGCTTGTTAGCAAACACAAGGACAATGACCCTGAGCTTGCCCCCAGCCAGCATCCTCCTGAGTTCTTCATGGGCCTCATTCACCTGCTGTCTATCGTTGCTGTCCAGCACAGAGACCCAGCCTAGGGTGTTCTGGAAGGACTGGAGCCACAGAGGCCGAATCTTGTCCTGACCACCCACATCCCACACAGTGAAGTTGAAGTTATCTTCAACAATCTCCACATTGAAACCTATGGTAGGAATGGTGGTCACAATTCCACCAAGCTTCAGTTTATAAGGAATCGTTGTCTCTCCGGCAGCATCCAAGCCCACCATGAGAACTCACATTTCTTTTCTGTAAAAAAAAAAAGCCCTTGAAGAGGTTTGCAAAGATGTACCCAATGCTTCTGGATGCAGGGAACCTACACTAACCAGAGACCTCAGTGGTAGCTGGTCCCAGCCAGGCATTGGTTTTGCTCCCAACTTTCCATCTTTTCAAGATAGAAAAGTGTTAAAAGCATCATATCATAATAATATATGCACACCCATGTTTATAGCAGCACAATTTATACTACATAAATGAAATGTGGTTTTATATACAGTAGTTATTTCTGTTTTAATTTTTATTCATTTTAATGAGGAAAAATGATAAAATAGCAATGAAACAGTTGGAGTTATTTCTATTCTTTCACACAACACGTGCGTCTACAAAAAAACTAGCTTCCACCTTTTTTTTTTTTTTTTTTTTTTTGGCAGAACCAGGGATTGAACTCAGGCCCTTGCACTTGCCATGGAAGTGCTTATTCCACTGAGCCATCTCCCAGCCCCTCTGCTTCCATTTTAACCTGAGTTCCATTTCCAGTGTCCAAAGTTCTCTCACCCTCAGAAATTTGGCTGCCACTTCTAATCTAAAGTCAAATCCTTTTCTTACTTTTTTTTAAGGAACCAGGGATTGAACTGAGGTCCTTGCCAGGGAAGTGCTTATTCCACCAAGCCATTTCCCTGGCCCCCCTTTCTTACTTTTATATGGCATGCACAATGGTGGCAAGGACCTCTTTAGGGCAGATACTAAATATTCTTATTCACCGTTCTTTGCAATATTCTTTGCATAATCTAGAAAGCCCATCGTGCTAAGATCACCTAGGATGTGGCTCGGCAAGCAGACCTATGAACGCCAGGATTACAGGTTGGATTACACCAGCAAGGACCCTGTCAGTTTGGAGCAAAGGGAACAAGAAGTGAGATAACATACAGGAAATTTTCTGACCTCTTGGATCTATACATTAGAACAGTTAAAATACTTCACCAGGAACATGTTTTATCTTTCAAACAAGAAGGTAAGAATATTTTCCATGTAAGATCCAACACTGCATCTGGGCCCGAAGAATAGTGTGGCAGACAAGGAGAATTATCATCAAGCCTTAAAGTATAATGCGATTTACCTTGCAAGACTGTGAACTTGGCTGGGACCCAGCACCTCCTCCTCCTCTTCTCTTTCTCCTTTTTGGAAAAGTGATATCTATTCCATGCCTGTCTCATCACTCTAATTCAAAAGCACACAACTTGTATTTCACAGGTTCATAAATAGAGAGTTATAAATTATACCCTAAACCTAACCTACACCTTATTTAGAAGGGCTTTGGAGTTTAAAACTGATGCAGGGGTAGGACTTTCTGTGTTCTTTAGATTTTATTCAACGGGGAGAATAAATTTTGAGGAGATGAGTACGGGAAGCTGGGAGGTGGGATGTTATGAAATGAACTGTGTCCCTTCAAAACTGTCATTTGCGTTCATCACCAAATATAGCTATTGATAGTTATAGACGGGTTCTTTACAGTAGTGATTTAGGATAAGTGATTAACCCAACACTACTCTAGAAATGTACATTGATGTTCTTACAAGAAGAGGAAGAGACAACAGAGTTTTCTCTGTATGTTTATCTCTGCCTCTATCTGCCAGTCTTCTCTCTGTCTCTCTCTCTCTCTCTCTCTCTCTCTCTCTCTCTCTAATGGCTGGTTGTCTATAAGCCAGGGGAAAAAAATCCACAACAAAACTAGATCACATCTAGAGGCCCCAACCCAGCGCTTCTTGGCCGGTGAGTGAGAACTCCAGGCCCGCCGCATCGGAGGGACCTTTCCCAGCAATCCCCTTTCCCAGGGATCTCGATTCCATAAAGGGTCCCCAGAAACATCTCAGCTCAGCCTGTAAGTCAGAGCCCCAGGCCTGCCTGGCATAGGGACGTTTCCCAGCAATCTCCTTTCCCAGCAATCCTGATTGGACCCTGGGGCCCCAGACACAGCGCAGCTCAGCCAGGAAACAACAGAGGGGAACCACAGGAGCTGAAGCAAAAAGGAACTGAACACGACAGCTAGATCCAGGCCAGGCACAACTGGATAATCTCAAACTTAAATGACTGGCATCTGAATCTCATAACATGCTCAGGACATAACTGCACCAAACTTCTATACCAAAGGTCAGAAGTCAGTGCTATATAAAATGACAAAGACAAGGAGAAAAATGCAATCTCAGGCCTTGAGTCCACCAGTTAGTGCAGAGGACACAAGCTCAGCTGAAATGAATGAGTTAACAGATATGGAAGCAAAGGAATAACAGCAGAAAGGTATAGAGGAATGAAGACGAGAAGTAATTCCAGAAATAGAAAAAAGAAATATCTGAATACATAGAATCTGAAATAAAGAATCAACTGCAGAAACATCTGGGGGAAAATCAATGTTCACCCAGAACAAGTACAGAGAACACTATTCCAGCTGAAATGTATGAATTAACAGCATCTGAAGCAAAGAACAACAGCTGAAAGGTCAGAAGGAACTCAAAGCAGAAATAATTACTGAAATCAAAAAAGAATTTTTTGAAAAAAAAGAATTATTTGAAATCACAGCATCTGAAATACAGAAAGAAGTCCAGAAATATACAGAGGAAACCCAAATTGGAAGAAACTCTGCAGAAAAAGAATTAATAACTACTTCTAAAGAAGACATGGAAAAATAGACGAGATCAGAAATATGACGGATTCCTTGAATGAGCAATACAGAAAAGAAATACAACGTATGAAACAGAGTAAAAGAGATATAGAACTAAAAATATCAATAACAAGTCTACAAAACCATTTGAGTGAAAGCGAAGACAGAGTTTCAGATCTTGACACTGATGTAGTTAGTGGAAAGGTGAGAAAGGATCTCTTAAAAAAAAAAGAATGTAGGAAAAAAAGATCCGTCACTTGCAAGATGATGCCAGGATGAACGATGTGAGATTAATTGGTATCCGTGAGAATGAAGGAGTCAACACAAATGACATAAAAAGAATTTGGGGAGAAGTAATTGCAGAAAAATTCCTAAATATGAGGAAATAATCCAACATTCAGGTAACTGAAGCATACAGAACAACAAATAACTTCAACCCAAGTAAAAACACACCAAGACTTGTAATAGTCAAGATTCCAGAAATCCAACACAAAAATAATATACTGAAAGCTGTTAGAGAGAAGAAGCAGATCACAAAAAGAAAAGCCATCAGAATTATAGCCGACTTCACTACACAAACCATGAAGGCAAGGAGAGCATGGAGTAGAGTTCTTCAAGTCCTGTATGAAACAAACTCCAGCCCAGACTATTATACCCTGCAAAACTCTCTTTCAAGTATGATGGAGAAATGAAATACTTCCACAACAAACAACAATGAAAGAATTTCATGATGACAAAGCCTTCCCTATACAGGCTGCTGAAAGACGTTTTAAAGAGAGATCACAATGACCAGAATTCTACTAATGAGAATGGAAGGAACCCACTAAAGTGAACAATTACACACAGTATACAAAGGAGTAAACAGCAGGTAAATAGCATGACAAACACAAATCAAAACATTTTAATTATAACCATCAATGTAAATGAACTCATTTCACCAATTAAGAGAAATAGACTGGCACAATGGATTAGGAAACAAAATCCAACAATATGCTGTATATAAGAAACACACTTGACTCAAAAGGACATTCATAGGTTCAAAGTCAAAGGATGGAAAACAATATTACATACCCCAGCACCTCAGAAAAGAGCGGGAGTAGCAATTCTGTTCTCAGACAGTCTCAACTTTAAACCAAGAATGAACAAACGACACAAAGAAGGCCACTATATATTGGTCAGGGGAAAAATTCAAGAGCAAGAGGTAACACTCGTAAATATCTATGCACCAAACACAGGAGCACCCAACTATAAAAGACATGAAAAACCTAATATCTAAGACCACAATCTTAACAGGTGACCTTAACACCCCCTTATCTCAAAAACATAGATAAACCAGACAAAAAATTAGCAAGGAAGTAGCAGAACTGAACCAGAGCTTGGAACAAATGGACCTGGCGGACATATACAGAGTATTCCACCCAACCACAGCTGAATACACATTGTTTTCAGCTGCACACGGTTCATTTTCCAAAATAGACCACACACTAGTCCAGAGGTCATGTGTAAGTATATGCAAGAAAAGAGAAATTATCCCATGCATATTATCTGACCACAGTGCAATGGAACTGAAACTAAATGGTACAAGAAACCAGAAAAACCCACTAAATTCATGGAAATTAAACAACACCCTACTTAAAAATCAGGGGGTAACGGAAGAAATTAAACACAAAATTCAACAATATCTACAAATCAATGAAAATGTATGCACAACTTACCAGAATTTATGGGATGTGATGAAAGCAGTTCTTAGAGGGAAAATCAAAGCTATGAACTCACACATTAGGAAAACAGAATGGGAACAAATAAACACCCTAATGTTGCACCTCCGACACGTAGATAAAGAAGATCAAATGAAACCCAGAGCGCAAAGACAGGAAGAAATCATAAAGATTTGAGCAGATTAATTCAATAGAGATGAAGAAAACAGTTCAAAGAATCCACAAATCAAAAGGTTGGCTGTAAATACAGTTGATAAGCCTCTAGCAAAACTCACCAAAAAGGGGAAAGAAGAAACTCAAGTACATGCAATAAGGAATGAAAAGGGTGAAATCACCACAGACCCAGTGGAACTTGAGAAGATTATCAATAGTTACTTTGAGAATCTTTATGCTCACAGAATAAAAGACAGAAGAAATGGACAGATTCCTCGAAAGGAATAAATTACCAAAACTGAACCAAGAAGATGTAACAATTCTCAATAAGCCAATAACAGTCAATGAAATATGAAACATAATAAAAATCCAACTGACAAAGAAAAGTCCAGGTACTGATGGATTCACAGGTGAATTTTACAAGAAATTTATAGAAGATATAATGCCTACACTCCTCAAATTCTTTAATGAAATTGAAAAGGAAGCAATCCTCCAAAAATCATTTCTGGAGGCAAGTATAATACTATTCCAAAACCAGGGAAAGACACAACCAAAAAGGAGAACTATAGGCCAATCTCCCTCATGAAAATAGACACAAAAATACTCAGTAAAATCCTAGCAAATAGAATACAGCAAATCATCAAGAAGATATACACCATGCCCAGGAAGGATTCATCCCAAGGATGCAAGGATGGTTCAATATTCAGAAATCTATAAATGTAATACACTATATTAATAGACTGAAATCTGAAAACCACATGATCATCTCAATTGATGCAGAGAAAGCTTTTGACAAAATCCAGCACTCGTTCATGTTCAAAGTCATATAGAAAATTGGAATAGATGGACTCTACGTTAACTTGATGAAAGCTATCTATGACAACCCAAACACTCATATAATCCTAAATGGGGAAAAACTGAATCTTTTACTCTTAAATCAGGCACAAGACAAGGATGTCCTGTATCACTCGTCCTATTCAATATAGTCTTGGAATCATTAGCAACAGCCATTAGAAAAGAGAGAGAAATAAAAGGAATAAGAACAGGTAAAGAAGAAGTTAAATTATCACTATTTGCAGATGACATGATACTTTACTTGGAAGACCCAAAACAGGCCACCAAGAAACTAGTAGAACTGATACAAAAATTCAGTAGCATAGCAGGATACAAAATCAATACTCAAAAGTCAATAGCATTCCTCTACACAGATAACAAGCACACTGAAATGGAAACAATAGAAACAATACCTTTTACAATAGCACCATGGAAAATGAAATACCTTGGGATTCACTTAACCAAGGAAGTCAAAAATCTTTTCACAGAAAATTGCAACACCCTAAGAAAAGAGATTATAGAGGATTTCAGAAAATGAAAGATATTCCATGTTCTTGGATAGGAAGAACCAACATCGTGAAGATGACCATACTCCCAAAATTGCTGGACAAATTTAATGCAATCCCTATCAAACTGCCACCAACATACCTCCAAAATCTAGAGAAATCATTGCTAAAATTTATTTGGATCTACAAACGACCCAGAATAGCAAAGGCAATCTTGGCCAATAAAGACAAGGCAGAAAGCATCACAATTTCTGACTTGAAATTATACTTCAAAGTACTGTGATAAAATCAACATGGTATTGGCAATGAAATAGATCCGAGGATCAACAGAATAGATTAGAAGCTGCAGAAGCATCCGCGAACACACTCAGCCATCTTATCTTCGACAAAGTGGCCAAACAAGCTTACTGGAAGAAAGATAGCCTCTTTATCAAATGGTGCTGGAAAACATGGCTTTCTACATGCCAAAAACTAAAATTTGGCACAGCTCTATCACCATGCACTAAGCTAAAGTCGAAATGGATTAAAGATCTAAACATGAAAACAGAAACACTCAATCTCCTGGAAGAGAAAGTAGGAAGAACTCTTGAAGACATATGGCTAGGTAAAGAGTTCAAAAACAAACATATATTTGCACGGGAAACACTTGAAAGAATCAAAAACTGGGATCAACTCTTCTTGAGGAGTTTCTGCACATCAAAAGAAATTGTCAACAAAGTGAAAAGACAACCCACAAATTTTGAAAAAATCCTAATAAGCAATCAGACAAAGGTCTGCTCTCTAGAATATATAAAGAGCTAAGATATAACAGGGCCCTCAAATTTAAAGACCCAATTCAGAATTGGGTATCTGAGATGAATACATACTTCTCAAGAGGATGAAATTAAAGAAGCGAATAAATACATGAAAAAATGCTCCATATCATATCTGCATCTTATACTATGAATAATCACTATGAAGACAATAGTATGCAATGTGTTAAATCTTGTAACCTACTAACCTGTTTTGAAACTGTCTCATTGCTGCTTTCTCAATAAAATTATTTTAAAATAATAATAATAAAATTAAAAACGCTGGATGCGCTTACCTCCTTTAAAAAGCGGACCCTTGTTCTGTTTTCAAATATTGATGAAGGGAGCAAAGAGATGGTTCAAGTGATGCAGAAGAAAAGAATTGAGCATTACCCCAAGTTTCACGCAATTAAACATTTGATCGGTTTATACAGCTAGCTGCCCCATGCTGATTGTACAGTAGTAGCAGCTAAAATGTATGAGAGGGTGGTGCTTCTGTTACCCCTGTGATCAATCTGGCCACCTGTCAGATTGGAAGAGAAACAGGGGAGAAAATCCTTCACAGCTGAGATGTGACGCGCAACACAAAGTACTGCAAGCACTGCAGCTGCAGCTTGGTAAAGAGTACCCTTATTCAAGGATATGTGGGGAAGGAAATGCTGTTCCAGGGATTTTGAATTTTCTCAGATCTGTTGATCTTCAAAACCCACTACAGGGACCAGGGGGATGGCTAAGTAGAATGACTGCTTCCCTGTCAAGCACAGGGTTCTGAGTATAATGCCTGGTTCTGCACAAAAAAAAAAAAGCTGCTACAGAAGAAATTCTGCTTTCCTCCTGTGAAGAAGAATATCTCCAAAGATACTGACCACATTCTTGATAAACTCGAAGCCTTTATATTTAGGTGGATGCCACTTGAAGATACACTCATAAGTGAAATAAACCAGACCCATATGTGTAAATATTGTATAGTCTCCCTAGTCTAAGAAATCAAAGGAAGAAAAAAAATAGAAAGGCATAACACATTTAAAAGGCAAGCAAGAACCTGAGCATTAGACAATGAAGAGAGGTTAAGGGGAAAAGCTAGGAAACTTGACGGGGCAAAGCCATACATTTATATGCACAAGATTGGTAAGGCAATGATCCTGAGAATCTTCAGCAGGTTTTCACAACTAGCAGTTAATTGCAAGGATTCTCACCCTGACTAACTATATATGCTAGTATCTGTGAACTAATCAACTGCACTGAAGATAGCAATGTGTAATACGAGGGTCATGATTGGAAAGCCTCTCTGGTCTTCCAAATACGTACTGCTTGATATGACATATCAATGACTTCCAAACTGTCTCCCAAGTAAATGCTTGTTTTAAAAAAAGGTAATAAACAAAAACAAGAGACTAGAAAATAAATGTCGGGGGACTGTCCTGGTACAATGCTGTACATGGTTAGATTTCTAAATTTCTGAGTAAAAATATGTAATTGTTTATTCCTATTTTTTAAATATTTTTGATGTTTTTTTCTTCATATTCTGTAGGGACTTAAAGGTTAATATCAGCACTTGATGCAAAAATGCCTGCTCCATATTCTGCCTAAGATGTTTGATATTCAGCCAAACAGTGAGGTTAAGCTCAACTACCTTTGTAGGGTAATAATAATAGAATACCTAGTCTGACAGGACTAAACAAAAAAAGGCAATACAAAGGAAGAACTATTCTGTATTTGTATATACAGAAGAGTTAGGGTAAATATACAGCTACTTTAACATAAATCTATGAGAAGATTTGCACTAATAGTGTTTGGACAGAATATCCTGGCTGCTTTTTTACTATGGATAGCCACTAGGCAGATAAAATGGAAAAAGTATTAATTATTGAAACTGTACTATATATCAGCTTTAAAAAAAGATACTTATATAGCTACATTCTCTTAATTCAGTGAATAGAGGGATCTGCTCTAATAGTGTTTGCAAATAGAATATCATGTCAGCACCTTGTACAACAAATAGCCACTAGGAAAACAATATGCAATGTATTATCCTGAATCTACCCTACTAATTTGATTTGAAAGTGTCTCATTGCTATTTGTTCTTCAATAAAATTATGGGAAAAAATAATAGGCTTCTCTTTTGGAAGGCTAAGAACCTAAGTTTGCAGACCAAAAATCAGAGAAAAAGAAGGGCTTCAAGGGCAGTTAGCACCGTGGCCCTAGCCTTTCAAAGTGTAAGGGAACCTGTACTGTAATATCATGTAACTCATTATGTCCCAAATTTACTGAATAAGGAGATTATGGGGCCACAGAGGAAAGTGATCAATGATGTAGAGTATGCCTACAGAGACTCACAAGGAGAGAAAACATTCTCTCAGGCTTTCACAGAGAGTAAATTTATCAAGCAATGAGCGTGACTCATCCACATGGCTCACACTGACGAAAGATCTAAAAACTGCAGTACAGGGTTTTAGGATAAATCCTGAGGTGCCTTGACTGGCCTTGTCAGATACAAAAGTTACATTTCTTGGTATATGGGTCTTGCTTTATCTTGGTCTTAACCATCCAGCAGAAACTGATAAAAACAAAGTATCAAAAGAAAAGCCATGTTCATATACTGAGCTGTAAAAGGCTCAAGTCAACAACTTCTGGCATTGCCAGTCTTACAGAAAATCCACTACTATTATGGACTACTGGACTATATTGTAATATCTTGCTGAACTCGTGCACCTACAGTATTTAAATGACAATTTAATACCCTTCTCTGAGAAAACTAAACAAAAAAAGGAGATACAAATGAATGATCATTGTGTATCTGTATATTCAAAATAGGATAGATCTACAGCTACATTCTCTTAATTCAGTGCATAGAAAGTTTTGTTATAACAGTGTTCATGGACAGGATTTCACGTCTGCATCTTGTATAATGAGTAACCACTAAGACAACAATATGCAATGTATTAAATATTGAAACTGTCCTAATAATTGGTTTTGAAATTGTCTTATATTTGTTTCTCAATATTTTAAAAGTTAAAAAAGTAGAATAATATATAGACCACATTCTTGAAACGCTAAGGGCTTTGGCTGTTGATCTTGAAGGGACAAACAACAAGCTGCAAATAGCCAGCAGGAAGGGTGAAATAGTTAAGAAATGTACACAGTTCAATCCTAAAATTCATGAAGAGAAGATTAATTTAATCCTAAAGATGTGCGTGGAAGCTGCAGCAGAGGCTGTGAAACGCAACTGCAGAATTTTGGGAGTAAGCATTTCCATAGGTGGACACATAAACCATCAAGGGATCATTGTGCATTGGGCCAAACTAATCCAAGAATGGAACTCTGTGCACCTCAAGACACCGCGTCTCATACTTTGCATCTTCCCATGTGGTAGACAGTGATTGCAACTGTGCCACCATAGCAGAGAGGAAATTTTGCCAAGGAAAGGGACTGGAAAACTTCCTAACACTTATCATTGGCACAGGAATTGGAGGTGGAATCATCCATCAGCTCGAATTGATCCACAGAAGCTCCTTCTGTGCTGCAAAACTTGGCCACCTTGTCGTATCTCTCGATGGCCTGATTCTCCTGTGGGAGCCATGGGTACAGGGAAGCATATGCTCCTGGAGTGGCCTGGCAGAAGGAGGCCAGAAGTTACAGGATGAGGACTTGCTCTTGAAGGGGATGTCAGTGCCAAAAAAATGAAGCTGCAAGTGTCCTTCATCTCATTTAAGCTGCAAAACTTGGCAATGCAAAGCCCCAATCATCATAAAAACAGTGGGAATGGCTTTTGGTCATGGGGTTGTCAACATCCTGAACACTATGATCCCGTCCTGGCCAGTCACTATATCCACATCATCAAAGACGTCATCCACACATATGCCTTGCCCTCGATTCAGGATGTCCATGTGGTGATTTCATATCTGATGGACTATGGAGGATCCCCTGAGCAGCTCTCCTTGAAAGAAGAGCAACTATCTCCATTTTGACTGAGCCTAATCCTATTTCCTCGTATTGTTATGTACAGAGCTGCATAGGACTTCTGTTTATCCTTCAATTGGCTTTAAGCAATGTGCATTGGTCTAGCTGAGGTCTTTGAAGGTGGCATGCGTATTTCCCTGGTAAGCCTGCTGCTCCTTAATGTGAGCCTGATGGAGATGGTAGAGCTAATGCTCCACACTGCCAGCTTAAATCAAGCCTTGAGATAAAGGCTATGACTTCCTGGGGCTTGAAAGACTACATCAAAGCTGAAGCCCTAGACTTCCCAAAATATTAAATACTATATAATGCAGATTACTCTCTCTGCATATCATCTCTGCATATGGCAGAGGTAAATTTAAGCCCCCCACCCAGCTCAGCTCACAGTAGTCACCTACTTCCCACAATTCTCAGTCAATCCCGAAGCCACTCCTCGATTGAATAAAATTCAGTGAGGCCCTGGGTTGCTCTCTTGGTTCCAGAAAGCCATGTCATGGGAGGACTTAGAGCCATTGACTCCCTGATGATTAAAAATATAATTTAGTGTCTTCATTTTCACCATGGATTGCATAGAAAGTGGTAGACTGGAATCAACTTGATGGGATTCCAATAACGTAACTTTGGGACTACAAATATTGGTTTCTTGGACTTAGACGTGGACCCGGAAATGTCTCCTACAATGGACCCCGCCCTGCCTGGTGTTGCCAGAATGGTTCTGAACTATACAAGATGCAGGATCCACTGAGTCTCAAAGAGTGAACTGGATGGAGACTCCAGAGTACCTTAGTGGAATCAACTTCTCTCTTAGATGGACATTTCTTAAGAAGCAAATTTGGTATTTCACTGCAGGCATAATTGGCAGAGTGTTTTTGTGCTCTCCTCCACATTTGCCTTTTCTCACACCCACTTTTGTAGATGCTGATGTCGATGATTTCCTCATAGGAATCACTGTAGTGTCAACCCTATAAATTCTAGCCATAACTTCCTGTGCCAGAAGGAGCCACAGCAGAGACCAGAAGCCTCAGGATTCTGCTTGCCAAAGTACTACTGAGACCTGTAGGCCTACTCAGGGATGCGAGCTTCATGAATGTATTCTGGTAAACAGTCCTTCCTTTAAGGCCCAGCTACTATCAGAGAAGGAAATTCAGTCAGAATTGAAGGAACTCTTACTAGGAAAGGCTTTTAAAACTTTTTTTTTTTTAACCACAGATTGAACTCAGTATCTTGTCCTTGCCAGGCAGGCACTTAGGCCACTGAGTTGTCTTCCTAGCTATTTTTAAACTTTTCAGAAACAATTTTTCTGGATTATTTTTAAAGTGTACAAGTTAATAAGCTTTGACTTATGTATTTATATTGATACCATTGTAGCAATCAACACATTACATATTATCTGTTACTGTCAAATGATTTTGTGGGAAAATGTTATTAATCTAGCAAACTAGTAGGATTTTGTAACTCTTACACCAGAGTTACAAATTACAGTAGCCTGAGTGATTTTTGTCCTTATATTCTTGGAGATAAAGAAGTGGCTTCTAAGAAGCCACTAGGATTTGAGAACCTCTGAAAGATTTCCCCAGAAGGACCTTTCCTGCTGACCAGCGGACACTGCTCCCTTTGGTGGCCTTTCATTCTCTGTACACTGTGATCCCAGTGAGTCTGTGAAGGCCGTGTTTGTATCTGTTACACCAAGGGCCCTGAACTCTAGCTAAAGGACTCTTAATCAATGGCAAGATATATGCAAGAGTTCTATTAATTGCAATGTAGAAGAAATACTAACTGAAACCACTTATTAGGTGCTTGTTGTGCACTAAGCTCTGAACTAGGTGCTTCCTATACATTCTTAAACTCTCACAGCCCTCGAACTCAAGTCTTAAGTATGTTTAGATGACATCGCTACAGTTCTGGGTACATGGGTATAAGAGAAGATTTGATGAAAGGTCCCTTTTTTTACTAAGCCACAAATTTCATTTCAAAAACACATTCAGAATACTAATACACTCAATGAAGTCTAATAAAAACTTTGATAACAATATCTGATTGGCAAGTGACGCAATTTATTTTTGACACTACTTCTCAGTGGTAAAGTTCAAAATAGTCTTCCATGGCATTGAAATCTTGCCACTACAGTATCTGGTCCTCTGACACTGTCTTACGAATATTTGTAGATGATCTTAAAACATGAATATAGTTTTCAAAGAATTTTTTTTTAGTTTAGAAAAGCCCAAAGGTTTCTATAACATATTATTTCAAATGACACATATGATTAAATTAAAACAATATCACATTTGAATGACTTCTTTCCCAGCAGATCAATGTCAAAAAGGCACAACAGCTGATTTCTACAAATCTTCCAGTCGTTAATCTCTAGGTCCTGCTTTTGTTTCAGCACTACAGGGTGGCTCAGATGCCAGTGTTTAGTGTCTGGAGCAAGCTGGTCCAGCATGCAAGGACATTATTGGGGCCTTGGTTAAAGCTGTTACCACTGTACAGCAAACAACTGTACTGCTACCAAGTTTCATGCCAAATAGGTAAAAGGAAGGATGAGTCAAAAGCCAAATCTTAGGTTTTGTTAAATTTGTAGAATATTCTCACATAATTTTTTTTAACTGTTTAAATAATCACATCCAATTATTTATTTATTTATTTATTTATTTATTTATTTATTTATTTATTTTGCAGAACGAGGGACGGAACTCGGGTTCTTGAGCTTGCCAGGAAAGCACATATTCCACTGAGCCATCTCCCTGGCCCCACACATCCCCTAATTTATTTTAACATAAATATTTTTGAAGCCAAATTCTAATGAAAAAAATATTTTTGTGCTTTCCAAAACTGTATATAAAATTACAAATGACACAGAATTTCACTAAGCAAGATAATATGAATTTCACAGGATTTCTTGTAATGCATACTGTTGTCTGCAAATTAGTTGTTCATATTATCAGATATATGCATCCAAAATCAGAAGAAGAAAAAATATGTAAAAAATTATGAAAATAGGGAAAGAACTGTAAAGAGATAGAGAGAACAAATTAAGCACTAATTGCTCCTTCCCACAGATGAACAGAAATCCATGTACCGTTGTGCAAACCATCCTGCTTACATATATAGATATATCTCTTTCCCCCACTCTCTTGCCTCTCCTTCTGCTCAACTCAGGGATTCCTTCCTTTTGAAAAGGTTCATTCTCTTTTCCCAGTATCTACTGTACCTTTCAATTTTATTTTCTGCTTCAGGTTTTGACAGTGGGGAAACAATACATTGTTTGCACATGTGGGTCTGATTTATTTTATTTAATTGTATGTTCTCTAGTTTCATGCATTTATAAACATAAGCCTCAAATTTATCCTGTTCAGCAGCTGAATAATGCTCCAATGTGGAAAAGTACCACATCTTCTTTATCCATTCCTCAGATGATGGGCATTTGGGTTGCTTCCAATATTTAGCTGTGACAAATTGTGCTGCTATAAACATGGGTGTACATATATCACTGTGGTATGATGCTTCCAGCTCTTCTGGAAAAATCTCCCAGAGGGGATTAGCTGACTTGAATGGGACCTCCATTCCTAGCTTTTTGAGGAATCTCCACACTGATTTCTGTAATGGTTTTAGCAGTCTACACTCCCACCAACATTGGAAAAGGGTCCCTTTTCCCACACAGACTCTCTAGCATTTGTTTTTGGCTAACTTCTTGATGATAGCCATGCTTTCTGCCTTGAGATGGAAGTTCAGTGTTGTTTCAGTCTGCATTACTTGAATAATCAGTGGTGCTGAACACTTTGTATTTCTTCATCTGAGAAGTGTATATTCATCTCAGATGCCCATTTTGGATTTAGTCTTTGAATTTGGGGGCCTGATTTTTTAAATTCTTTATATGTTCTAGATGAAGGATTTTGTCAGAGGGAGAGTAAGCTCTAATTTTTTCCAAGTTCATAGCTATTCTTTTTATTCTCTTGGAGATTGCTTTGGAAGTGCAGAAACTTCAAAACATGAGATCCCTGTTGTTGATACTTTGAAGTGTTTCCTGTGCAGTTTGGTTTTTGTTCACAAACGCTCTACCTACTTGTGTCTTGAAGATTTCTACCTACATTTTTGTCCAAGAGATGTACTCTTTCTATTTTAATAGTTAAGTCTTTGATCCATTTTGACTGTAGTTTAGTGCATGGCTCAACTTACTTTTATATCCAAAATTATTCCATTATAAATATTTCCTACTACACTCTGCTGGCTGCCTTGAAGTCTTATCTAAGGAATCTATGAACAGTTCAACCTTGTTAGGGGAAGACTGTACTGAAATGACTTCTTCAGGAGGCCCCTGAAGTCTACTTTTTAAGCCATTAGCCACATCTTGCTTACACAAAGTTTATCACACTATCCTCAGAACATTTCCATCTTATCATGAGCAACGTCAAGGAAAACTGTTCAAGCCTATTTGAGTGTTTTCTGAGATTATTTGAGAATTTCCAGCTTTGTGTACTAGACATAAGATCTTTGATCTCTGGCAAGGAGGGATGGAGTGAGGCAAGGTTTCTGATTAGTCAAAGAGGGCCCATATTGACTGCAGATGCTTTCTTTTTCCTGAAATCCGTGAGGGTAAGTCATCTAGCACATGGGAAACAAATTCAACTTGAGGGAAAAAGATTAGCAAAGAGAAGTCATTCCTTAAGCGGAAAATACTTTTTTTTTTTCTATAATGCTTTTTTTGTTTTGTTTTGAAGAGTAAAAACAAAAAGAAAAAAAACAAGTCAAAGACAGAAACAGTGTAATACAAACATATTATCTTACAGATTTTCAAAGTAAAAATAGCTGATTAACAATTACTGATATATTATCTATTGTTATTGTGAAATCTGCTGCTCAGATTAACAGATAGTTATGTGAGATGGGTCATACAGTTGAATATTACCTCATGTTTCAAGAATTCTTCAATGTCATTTTTTTCTATCTATAATCTTAAGAATGAGTTCTTATTTAAATATTGTTATTATAAATTTCACTATGTCTTCAGGAAATAATTATAGGAAAAGCTCAAGTTTGTATACTTCAAATATCTGAAGGTAAACTTAAGGTTGTACATCTGTTCTTACACGATGCCTGAAGCTAAAGAGTGACCATGTGGCAGTCCTCTCAAATGTTTACTTCTCAGTCTCTTCACACATGAACTCACATTCCCACATTTGTGTTGTAGTCTAAATGACAAATAAAGGCTTGCCTATCTCAAAATTGTGTCTTTTATTCCACCTTGATGTTGCTCAATTTATTATCTAATCTGAAATGTTCTTTCCCCTCATCTTCTCCCTGTCACTTTCTCTTTTAAGGTTTACATGAAATGTTGCCTTCCTCTATCCCATAAGACTGATATCTAAAGAAAAAGGTCCATCAACATTTAGGAAAAGAGCTGGGGAGATGGCTCAGTAGAATGAGCGCTTCCCTGGCAAGTGCAAGGGCCTGAGTTCTGACCCCTCCCCCCCCCCAAAAAAAACAAAAACAAAAACAAAAAAAAAACATTTAGGAAAAAAAGTACTGCTCACCAGGAAACTGAATAGACGTTTGATAGAGAAGTCATTGCAGGGACCCAGAGATTGAACTCCACCTCCATCTCCTCACAGTGTGTGTGCTTGAAAGCTTGGGAGACACTCAGAAGCCCTAGCATTTTTTTTTGTCATGACCATTTGTGCTTTAGAGTATTTTCAGCTGCTCATGTTTATTTTCCTTTGTTTAACCTTTTAAGACAAGTCTGGGAAGACTCACTTTTGAAGAATGGATAAAACACACCAATTGCTCAGTGGTACAGTCTCATCTTGCTGAGACATAAAGGATGATGCTGGGATGGATTAAAGGACTAAAGGGACACATGGTGTTGGAGGAAGTGGCTGCTGCTGGGGGGCTCTGTTTCGTGGCATCTGCTTCTGAGTCCCCATGGCACAGATTCCAGCAGGGACCTGCGAGCAAAGGCTGACTGACTTTTAATGCCATCATCAACAGCTAGCTGCTGCTGGACCACAGGAACAAATGGGACCCTGTCAGAGCAGACAGAGATGAACAGGTGGAGAAAGGTGGACCAGCGAGCAGCTTCCTGCAGCAGTGTAGAAGCAGAAAGTTCTCAGGCAGCGCAGGGAGGGAGAGGCTGAAGTTCCAGACTGGAATGCACATGGGTGCTGGCCCTGCACCATGGGCTAAGGAGAAGTATTTAATTTTTCACTGGAATCTGGAGTGCTGTAATTTCTAAGCTTTATGTTATTGTATGCACAATTTTTCTTATCTATTGGATAGCGCTACAACTTGAAGGATTAGGAATTTCAGACACCTCTGTGGAGATGGAAAAAATCTGTCAGGTCTCAGATCTGAATTCAGGATGGATCTAAGAAGCCATTTAGGAACCATAGGCCTCACTGTGAAGCCATGGGTGTATTTAGCTCCTTTCATATGGCTCAGGGATGTTGGCCAGAAAAGTACCTGTATACTTGGCAAAATACAC
The DNA here is from genome assembly GCA_004027165.1 of Ctenomys sociabilis. Lineage (NCBI taxonomy): Eukaryota > Metazoa > Chordata > Mammalia > Rodentia > Ctenomyidae > Ctenomys > Ctenomys sociabilis. The sequence goes on along the minus strand of PVKA01000602.1, from coordinate 100,809 downwards.
ATAAATTTTAATTGGTGTCCATGTAAAAAACAAGTTTACTAGAAAAACAAGTAAAAAATGTATTTTTGTGGAAGGATACTTAGGAAATTTTTAAAGAACTCTGTGGAAAGGAGCCAAGTGAGCAAGCTCCCCTCCATATGTGAATGCTGAACTGGACAGTGCAATATGTTACTGTTATTATCGTATAATCTTGCATTAGAAATCTTTATCTAAATTATTACAGTCTGTTGTGATAACAAGTCAACAAGAAACTATAATGATAGTGCAAACTTTCTTTCCCTTCCATTCTACTGACCTCCTTATCACTGATGTAGCAGAACTTCAGACCAAGCTATTGTGGTGACGAGGAAGCAAGAAAGAATAAGGCCAAAGGTGTTTAATTTTATATCTTTTCTTGTTAACTCATAATCCTTCAGAGAAAATGATAACAGATATGTAAGTAAAGTTATAGATAGAAGGAACATTCCCAAACTCTCTACATATGCTTGCGTGTCAGGCAACAGTAGAACAACTGGGCAAGAAGACAAAATTGTAAGCCCACGGATAAGGAGGGGGAAGATAGAGTGTCCATTCTGATCTGAGAGAGAAAGGAGGGCTACACAAGAGGACTCAGAGATATAAGTTTCAGGAAATCCTGCTGGCCAGAAGCAGAGGTCATAGTTATTAATTGAATGGATAAGCTTAGAGTGCATACTAGCACCAAGCAAGCGATTTGCCCACATTGTAATATGTGATGTGCTGAAAATTGTGCCTCATTCATCCCTGAATAAAAGCATTTGCCTAGAGTGACCACGCAGATAATGAAAATGTGTGGAAGGGCTGGAATTGGAATGTGCCAAACAGAAAGAGCATGTCCTATTAAGAGGACAACGCTGCTCATCCGAGGTCACTGTGGTCATGTTGGAATGATCACCCAAATTCTCTGATTTTGAAGAGATCCAGAAGCCTATACTGCTATTAGCCAATTAAAAATACAAAGAAAAAGACACACATTTACAATGACAGAAGCTAACTAATTAAGAGTGAAATAATAAAAATATACTACAAATGTTAGAAAAACAACTTGCAGCAGAAAAAGAGATCCCTTTGTACACTCTTCTTGGTAATGTAAATGAGAACATTTACTGTTACACAAAACATTTATGAACCTTCCAAACAACACTAGTAATAGAGCAACCTCTTCAGTAGCCCTCCTATGCCTGAGGAGTTATTCCTGTAACCCATTCCTTTTGCCCAAAAAGTAGTACCACTTTTTCAAAAAAGAAAACCAGAAATAAAATTATTGTATTGCAATCCTCCTCCGTATATAAAGAAAAAATATAGTATGCCAATGTGTGAGTTACACACCTGTGTCCTAAAGTGCTATTCATGGTAGCTAAGATATGAATTAACCTCAGTGTTCATCATTGGATAGAGGTAATGCACTATGAATATACAATGTGAGATTATTCAGCCTTTAAAATGAAGGAAATGTCATTTTCGACAACATGGATGATCCTCGGTGAGATTAATATTAAAGAAGCTTTGCATGGAAAGACACAGCACATGATCTCACATGGAGAATGTAAATGCACTGAGCTCATATTCAGAGTAGAAGGGTGGTTAGTAAATGTTGGAGGGGATGCTAGGGAGACAGACAGATATGCAGTATGACAGACGAATTCAAAAGCTCCGTTTTACAGTGTTGTTACTCTATAGAATAGTCTCCTGTATGCTTGAAAATTACTAAGAAAACATCTGTGTTTGCACCACAAAAATATAACTATATGAGATAATGCATGCCAACTTAATTTGCTTGATTTAACCATTGCAATTTATATAATGTATATTCAGAATATTGTATTCCACATGATTAATACATATTTTTGCTTACCATTTTTAAAAAATCAATTCTATAGAAGGCTGATCTATTCAACAAGTTTATAGAAATATCTACCAGTAAGTTTAGTGCTACATTACTCTAAATATGTTCTTCTCTTTATATGAATATTTATCATGCATAAGTGAATTTTAAGAATAAACTTAAAAATAATCATGTAGGAAAGATACACTGTATTGTCTTAGTTACTGTTCTTGGGCTGAGACAAAATCCCAGATACTCAAATTTAAGGTAGAAAAGGTTTATTTCAGCTCACAGTCTGGAGAGGCTTCAGTCGATGGTCAGCTGGCTCCAAGACAGAGTGGCAGGCTGAGGAGCACCCCAGGGAAGAAACAGTCCATGGGAAGGCAGCAAGGAGACAGAAAAGCAGCAAGCGGAAGCAGAAAGCCTGCCTTCTTTCTGTGCTTACATGTCTAGTCACAGATGCGGGGATCAGACCTCAGAGCACATGAAGGTAAAGAAGGATCCAGACCCTTCGTGAAGCTGACACAGAGCCCCTACAGATCTAGTGCTCCACAAAACCTGGGTACAGGCTAAGGATGTGAGTATGCAGTGTCTGAGGACTGTGTCAATGATGCTCTGGGTCACACTTGAGAACTGAATGAACGTGGTGCAGATGGTGGCAGCCTGGGGCTCCTTGGCTTTTTTGTTACTCTGTGTCCAGGTAAAATCCTGGAATGGAGAGAATGCCATAATTTTCAACAACTCCTGAGGAGAAATAATGTCGCTGGGTCCTGCCTCAGACCACAGAATCCCAAGGACATCTTGGATCAGGTCTGGAGCTCAGGATGTCAGGGTGGCCAAGGCCTAATGGGAAATTCTGGTTTGGTTTTCTATACATTGAGAATGTCTTAACCAAAAGTCACCCTTTTGTGTACAAGAATGGAGCTGGGAATTGAATAAATAAGCTGTGGACCCAGAACAGCATGTCTTGATGGCAGATGCCTGAAAGGAATCCACACTTTCTTTCTCAACCCAGGCATTTCCTATGTCCCTCAGGAACACCTACAACCAAATCAGGAGGGAACCACCACCCTGTGAGGCTTTCCGCCACTTACCCTGCATTTCATGGTCATGGGTACTGTCGAGAGTGGAACCACTGGTATAAGTGGCCCTGCTCTGGCTGGTTCCAGCTCCACAGTCACAGATACAGTCGATTTCTTCTTGAGTAAAGTAGACCAAGATGGCTTGATGGGTACACGTGGCATTGGAGCTGTCAGTGAAACTGACTCTCTCACCAGCATAGGTCATGTTTCTGCCTCTGATTTGGAGGTTGCTGCCAGAGCTGATTCTCACTCTCAAGTTGGACCTGGAGCTAGTGGTGCCAGAGGTACAGAGCAATGGTGGCCAAAATCAATGCTTTCTCTGAAAAACTCCCTGCCTACGCATAAATGATCCAACCATGATACCAAAAGAGAAGATTTTCTCATGCTGTTTCACTACCTGAGCGGCCTGAGGTTCATGTTTGGGCCTGGCCTAACCCAACCATGAGCTTCCTCCTGCTGGGTTCAGCACACTCTCCTCTTGTGCTTTGCAGAACCCACCCCAGGCCTCCTCACCCTCAGACATGGCTCTCACGTTCTCCTCTTCCAACTGTGTCAGTAGAAGGTACATATGGTGCTCCAAGTCAGAGCCAGGCATGTGCAGCTGCACATACTCCACTATCTGCTTGAGGTATGCAAACTCCAGAGGCTGACTGAACTGGTCTGTGATTTTTCCAGCCATGTGCCAAAGATGGTACTGATGGCATTGAGGGCAGAAGGGCAGACAGCGTCAGGAAACCCTGCCAAACTACAAGGTGCCTCCAGTGGAGGGAGCCCTAGATCAAGTGTGCCCTTTCTTCAGAGAAGCCCACATGCCTTGGGCTCCCCTCTGTTCCCTGCTCTACAACCCCACCCACTGATCTTAATTTCTTTTACTTCAAAAGAAGCCTCTGACCTCAGCCCTCCATCAGGAAAACCAAGTACAAGAGCTGATGTTTGCCCCCCTCCATATCACAGCTGCCCCATTCCTGCTCTGAACATAGGAGCATCCCTCTTGAGCCAAAGCCCACTCACTGTTTCAGTTGATCCAGAGGACTGCCAGTCTTGCTGGAGTGAGGGAGGCTTTCACTGTACAAAGAGGCAATGAGAATATCACAACTGTAGACAGCATAGTAAAATTGTAATTAGGTGTGAGCATCTTGGCTCAAGGACACTTGGTTACTCCAGACTTTCTCGAGATGAAGACCCAACTGCCACCCCGTCTTCTCCATAGTGTAGACAAAAAGAGAGAGCACACAAATGCTGCCACATGAGGTCAGGTGCCATTTCATTTCCAGGAGGGAAGGAGGGATTGGAAGGTATCTAGGAGCCAGGGAGAAACCCTGAAGTGCTGTCTTCTTTTCTTTTTTTTTTTTTTTATTTTTGTTTTATTGAAGTACAAATATCAATGAGACAGTTTTAACATACCTTGACAAGATGGATTTAATAAATTAATACATTACAAACTGTTTTCATAATGTTTTGGAATCATAGAAGGTGCATACATGATATTATACTTACACACACTATTATACTGTATGTCTCTTATCAGTAAATAAAAAGAATGTAGCTATTTGTGTATCTTATTTTTTATACCTGAATTACATCAAAGATTCAATAATTAATACTTTCTACCCTGTTATTTTCCTAGTGGGTGTCCATAGTACTAGAAGCCGACACAATATCCTGTCCAACCACCATTAGTGCAAATCTTGCCTCTCATAGGATTATGTAGAAGCACAGCATTATCTATCCCAACTGTCCATACACACACATCATGATTCTTTCTTTCTATACTCCTTCCTTTCTCTATACCTGTCAAAGATGGGCACTCCATTGTCATTCAACTAACTTAGGTGCTTGAACTTGACAACACAATCCAACCCAGTCTGCATTCCACAACAATAGTGAGTTATCCGAAGAAGTTGTAGACCATAGCCACTTAGAGCTCAACTTATTATTATGGCCCCGCAATGTATACTTCATTTTTATACTTTTCTGCTGGATGGTTAAGACATAGATAGAGCAAGACTTATATACCAACACATGTACTACTTTATGTTTCTTATGAGGTCAGGGACGTCCCCTCAGGGTTGATCTTGTAATCCTGTACCTTATTCTGTAGATCCTTTGTCTGTGTCGGCCATGTGGATGAGTCATGGCCAATGCTTGACCAGTTTGCTCTCTGTGAGAGCCTGAGAGAAAGTTTTCTCTCCATGTGACTCTCCCCAGGCACACTATAGAACTTCAATTTCTTTCCTCTGTTGCTCCATAATCTCCTTGTTCAGAAAATTTAGAGCTCAACTGAGTTTCATGATGTTGCACTACAGGTTCTCCTATGTCCTGAGTCTTCGCTGACCTTGAAAGGCTAAGGCCAAAATGTTGACTGGCCTTGTGGCTCTTCTATTTCTCCAACTTTGATCTGTGAACTTAGGTTGTTAACCATCCAGAAGAAAAGCTGATTAGTATCCTGCAGTGCCCAAGAAATGAGTAACATTCACTGCCTTTGTGGGAGACATTTGAAGGTGAGGAGACCTAGCCTCTTGTCTTCTCTCCCTCCAAGTCTCCTTCCCTCCCTCCCTCCCTTCTTTTAGGATATAACTCATGTGCAAGTCTGTCTCTCTGTCTCTTATATTACATTTAGGCTATCTGCCCCAGGCTGGTCATAGTGCCCACACCCATAATCCCAGCAGTACTCAGATCCATAATACTAGCCTTGGATCATGAATCACAAATTGTAGAACTGTGCCTCACTGACTACAGGAGGCTTTGGGGAGACAGATATACACAAACCATAACAGAAGGGAAGGCTTGTTACTGCTATAGCTGCTTTCTGCCTGACTTTTCACACACTGTTTCTCCTCTGAGGTGCCATTCTGCTGAACTTCTCTGCCTTGGAATGAGCAGATTATGGGCTGAAGCCTCTGTAAACTGTGAGCTAAAATAAACTGTTCCTCCTCTAAAAAAAAAAAAATAATAATCATAATAAATCTATCGAATGTTGGAGAATACATTAGGCACATAATGAAAAACACAAAAGTAAATATTCTTATATTTATAAAAGTTTTTATTTCATATATAATGCAGAAAATCTGGTTTAAAGATTTTATTGAGTTCATGCTATGTGATTTTTTATGTTTAAAGTTTTTCATTATGCATTCAGATATTGACAGAACATTGTCTTGAAAAAATCTCATCTCTTGGCAGTTATTAATATAATCATAAGTGGAAAATAACAGATTTTTAATGAAGACAATGCTTAGAAGAGCAGGCTTCCATTGAACTGGTAATGAAGTTTTATTAAGATACCAACTCTATCTTGAGATATTTAACTCATCTGAAAACATGGTATAGGTTATTGAAAAAATATTCTTTCCAAGAAATATAGCTGCTTACAATAGTACCGACTCTATCTTGAGATATTTAACTCATCTGAAAACATGGTATAGGTTATTGAAAAAATATTCTTTCCAAGAAATATAGCTGCTTACAATAGTTCTAATCAATTGACAAAGAACCACAATAATTATCAAAAAATTATAATCATAAAGCATTTGCTCATACATATACACATAAAAAACATTTACAAGACTACTATGTGTCAAGGAATATGACAAAACCATGAAGGGAACAAATATTAACGGTGAACTTTTCTCCATAGAAATTGAGAAAATTATACAATAAAAAGATAACTTTATAAAATGATTAAAAAAAGATCTTCCTATGAAGATATCATGATCTAAATGATCTTTCTATGAAGAAAGAAGTTAGGAGGTAATGCTCCCTTGATTGATTTGTGGTATATCATTTCTAATTTGACCATTTGGTTTCATTCCAGTGTTGGACTATTAAAACTAGAGCTGCTTGCAATTATGTTCAGATATTTCTACAGGAAAAATGAATGGTAAGTTCCACTGTGTGAATGTACCACCTTTTTTTGCCCTTTCCTTGCTTAACTGACACATAATTGTTCCCATTTCGTGGCTGCTGTAAATAGTATTGCAGTGAACATGGGGGTAGATGTATTCCCAACATGTGATTTAGTTTCCATTGGATATGTACCAAGTTGTGAGATTTGATCATACAGTAGTACTATTTTTATTTCTTGAGGAAAAGCGCAATTGTTTTTCTATAGACATGAAGCTAATCTACATTTCCACAGAACATGTATGATCCTCAGAAATTTCTACCTAATCGTTTCTATGTAAGAACTTCTATCTAATTTCTATATAACACATTGTGATAATAGCCATTCTTATTGTGGTTTTGATTTTCATTTCCCTGGTGATTAGTGGCATTGAACATTGTTTCATATATCTGTTGACTTTTATATTCTTTTTTGGGCGAAAATCTGCTTAAGTCTGTTGTCCATTTCAAAATCAATATTATTTTCATTTCTTTGTTATTTGTTTGGTATCCATTGAGTTATGTATTTCAGATACCAAGGAGCTCCTTATACTAACCATTAAATACTATTGTAATTTGAATTATTAGAATTATGATGACATATATCTGTCTTCAAAGACAGACATGTTTTGCAAATATTGCACATTTCAACATAATTGTACAACACTGTAGCAAATGGTCATTTAAATGGGAATAAAAGGCCAGCAAAATAGCTCAGTGGATTAAAGTACCTATAAGCAGGTGCAGAGCCTGGGGTTTGATCCCCTAGCCTGCCATGCCGGCATCACCCCCGGGGTGGACTGTGAAGGAAACTGATGCTGCGCATGGTGGCTCGCATCTGTAATCTGAGCTCTTGGGAGGTTGTAAATAGGTGGATCACTATGAGTCTGATCTAGTAGTGAGACCCTGAACACCCTGTAGACCCTTCCCTAAACAAGTAAATAAAATGGGTATAAATATAGAAGAGAAGAAAGAGATTCAAACATAAAAAACTTCCATTATATTGTATGAAAAAAATTCCAGGTGTAAATGCCATGTTGAAATGTAAAAATTATTTCAGAGGAAGAAATAATAGAAAATCTGCAGACCTTTTAATGATAGAAAGTTTGATGTCAGAAGTGGGATATAGAGCCAGTTTTATAACAAAAGAAAAAAGTGCTTCAGACATTTGAGGGAGATCCTTCTTTTTAAATTTACATTTAAATTTAAGCAGTTCTGGAATGTTATGGAAACTTGTCTCATTAGGGAGTCCAATGTTGTTCTTTTACATTCAACTTGATTCATTGAGTTTCTTGGATTCTAAAAGGTCACCATTTCCTGGGCAGGAAAAGTGGCAAGCAGCTGAGCTGATTTGTTTTCATTGTTATCATTTCTCTGTGAAGGAAGATTTCTTTAGCCAATTGAATCTGTTTATATTAGTTTACAAAATGACATTTGTGGTTATCAGCCATCTTTGGTGATCAAAGCAATGCATGAGGTTGGTGAGCTTGCAAAATCCCAGACCGCTCTGATGGAAGCATTTGCTTACCTTCCTTACTTCTCTGACATTTGGCCAACTACAAGGAGAGTCTTCTACTGCCAGTAGAACTTTAAAAAATGTCTGAAATGTGTAAGAGACATTTTATTTCAAGCTACTTATAATGCAGTGTTACTGAAGAATTTTTAGTTTTTTAAATTAAGAAGCAACAAGGGCTGGGGAGATGGCTCAGTGGAATAAGCACTTCCCTGCTAAGTGCAATGGCCTGAGTTCAATCCCCAGTTCCGCCACAAAAAAATAAAAAAATCAAGTAAAATAAGAAGCAACAGTAAAATTAACAACAAAAATTTAAACATTTTTCTATTTTCTATATGTATTCTTTTTTTTTTTTTCTTTTTTTTTGCAGAACCGGGGATTGAACTCAGGCCGGTGCGCTTGCCAGGAAAGCGCTTATTCCACTGAGCCATCTCCCTGGCCCCTATATGTATTTTTTTAAGCATCACTTATATTGTCATGATGTGTGGCTAAAAAGAAATTTCGTAAACAAAATTTAATAAAAAATAGGCCTCAAAATTTTTGAACTCTATAAAAACTATAATCATATAAACTTATTTGAATATTCCACTTTGATATTTTGTGAAATGTTCAACTGTGGCTTTCTATAAAATGAAACTAGTTAAATCTTAATAAAATATTTGAGAATCATTTCAAGGTAACAATTGAAAAATTAGTGACTTATAAGTCACAATAATTAAAAAGAAAGAAACCATGCACATGAATGAGTTTAGGACATTAATGGTTGATTAAATCAGCAATCAGGTGATGTGGCTTTTGCACATTTATTTTAGAGAGAGCGAACAAAATTATAAGGTTTTATATTATATTTCAATGGATCACATTGAAATATTCAATGGATCACACAATAAGAATTGATATTTGGAAAGTTAGCTTCAGTATTTTCATTGTGAGTAGTCCTTCCCTACGGCCCACCACTGACATCCAGCACCGTTTTTTGTTTACTTATTATCAGTAACATAGAGCCTATTATGAAATGAAAACTGTATTTCCAGAACATTATACAAATAAGAAACCAAGAAAATAGAAATTCTAAAGGGATACAGCAGAGGGAAGGCTGGCCTGCTGCTGGGGCTCTGGATGCCTGTGATGCAGGGTTGAATGGAACCCACTGGATCTATTACTTCATTGTGGAACAGCTTTGGTAGTTACAGACCCTGGTGCTGAGGTGGAGGTCCATGTGCGGCAGGCCCAGTGTGGCCAGCTGCACCATGTGCAGGGGAAGCTCTGAAGGCAGTGGAAGCGGTTGATGTAAAGAAAGCAAAAATGACAAAAATATATATTTTCTACAAAGTAAAAAAATTCTGTTATAAATAATTGTATGTTTTGTATTTTCCTTTCCTCAGTGTGTTAATAAACGACATATCAGCTAGAAGGGATAAATAGCACTGTGTTTACCCTGCGTAGCATTCCTGTTCAATCAGCAGTGATAAACTACTCCAAGAAAATGATTATTTCATGCTAGCTTGCTCACACACATCAGGAGCTTTAGCCCCCAGGTATATGAGGCATGAACTCTGTTGATTGTCAGGTTACGTTATCACCATCTTTTGAACAATAGCTATTTCTAAATTTATGCATACTAGCAAGTGAAATGGAAAAAGTCTCCCTTAAGAATTTGAGTAATAATAATAATAATAATAATAGAAGTAGTAGACAACACGAGCCTGTAATAGACTTTGGTAAGCAGAAAAATCACACAAAAAGGAGACAGTTTCATGAGAGCAATATCAGCTGGGATAAGTGATGAAATATACCAATGTAGTATGGGTCAGCAAATATAGAAGTTACCTGAAAGCATATCTTATAAGCCTCACTTTTTCTTGATCTTGATCATGCCCCTTTGTTATCTTTCTAGGGAGGAACCACTGAAGCTCTACCTTTAGTTCTGCAGCTATGTTGGCCCTTCAAAAATCTGCTATTTACTCTTTTCTCTCAAAAGGTAGAACATTGGCTATACATTTTTCTGTCAGTCTTGGCATTGTATTAAAATTTAATTTTGACAAATGAGATGCTTTGAAAAGGTTACCAACTAACAAGTGTCATATATGGTATGTTTATATTTTTCCTGTTCTCATTTGCATTCTTTCTAAATCAACAAAAGTTAGAAAGTGTGTCTTTGTAATCAATCTCTCTTACTTGCTATGAAGATTATACTATTGTGCCAATGAGATAGCTTAGCAGCCTATGAGCCTAGGTAGGCAAGTGCAGGGACGGGAGTCATCCCTAGCAGCACACGCTGCACTGTCTCCACCTCCAGGTGTACTGAGCCAGCCACCGAGTCTGGGTGTGGTGGCTCACACCTGTAATCCCAGCCCTGGAGAGGCTGAAAACAGGAGGATCACGATGTTTGAGCTGCATAGTGAGGCCCTGTACCAAATACATAAAAAATTGTAATTTTAAAATAATTTTCATAATGAAAATTAATTTTGGATGTTGTTACATTCATTTACATTTTATTTGTTCTCTCTAGATATTTGTTATGTAGACATCAAGTTATTTGGTTGATATTTATGACTTCCAGGATTTAAGGTCAACTTTCAAGTATATAAAACTTACTTATACTAATCTTTCTTATTTCAATCTTTGTGCACTGATGAGTCTTGCTGAGTTTGAGCTCATACTCTTGTCTTTAATAGTGAATACATTTCCTTCACAATTACAGAGTAACTCTATGTATATGAATATGAATGGTTAATGCAGTACCATAGGTATTGTTACTTGCCTGAATGATCTTGGAAATCATCTCTCTGAGGAGTTTGAGCTTTCTAAACCTGCAGAATGTGCCTTCCAAAAAGTTACAGTTTTTTTTTTTTCTGCAGACCTACTTTTTGCTTAGAAATTCTTTTTTGATGTTTGAAACTTAACATGCAGTATTGTCATGATAAATATACATATATATCAGTTTCCATTTTCTTTATAAATGTTGTAATACAAAAGCCAAAGGATTTGTAACATTAGAGTCATACCCTTAAGTTGACTATACACTGTTTGGTTGAGAATTTTTGGCTTATCAAGTACCTTCACATCTCTGTAAGTTTTAGTAATCCCTTCAAGTCAGCAGTTGCTGAGATTCATTATTAATAATGAGTTAGTAAGATCAAACTGCATTCATCCTATAAGAAAATGCATACTATGAAGGATGTGCTAATAGCATATCTACAAACTTTTCCATTTCCATGTTGGGAAACTGACCCATTATTGTCATGGCCCCATTGCTTTCTGAATTATCAACCAGGCAACAGTGCACTGATAACCCTCCTGTGTGTTCCTAGTTTCTTTAACAAGTAATAATCAATGTTAGATGCTTCCTGAAGATATCATATGGAGAAAGCAACACTTAAAATAAAGCAATTTTAAGGAGGAAATCAATCAGATTCTGCTTTAGGGACATTTTATTTTATTTTTTCTGGTACCTGGGATTGAACTCAGGACTTTATACTTGCCAAGAAGGTGCTTATGCTGCTATGTTATCTCCCCAGCTCCAGGGACATTTTAATCAAGAAAAAAAATTTAAATTAATAAAAAGAAAGCTGTGGATATAATGATAAGAGAAAAATTTGCCAACTTCTGAAGGAAAAACTGCTAAGGTTCCAATTCAGCCACACAAGTTCTTGTTGGACTTTTAGAATTACTTGACATTGACAAAGATGCCTTTGAAAGAGATTGGGCTGGTTGCTTGAACTCCCTTCTTAATGTCTATTATTTTTATTATTTATTTAGTAGAGGGTCTTGTTATGCAGCTTAGACTCCTAGTAATCTCCTATTTCAGGTGTGTGTCACCACACCACACGTGGGTTCAGTGGCTCACTGAATGTGGGGCTGGCGTAGCATGCAGTACTGGGGATCGAACTTGGGTCCTTGCACTTGCCAGGCAGGCACTTAGACCACCAAGCTATTTCCTCAGCCTTTGGAATCTTTCCTAATTTTCCAAATTTTCTTGGACAATGCATGTTGTTACTGAGCTAGAGGGGAAATATTCTTTCTCACAACTTAAAAGAGCTTAAATACCAGTATTAGATCAATAAAAAGGTTACAATTTCCTAATTGCTTTATTCTATGAAAACCAGTTGTTATCTACTGATTTTCTGTCTTCACCAGTGAAATTCAGTGAAGCTCAAAATTTATTTTGGGATATAAAAACTAGAATCAAATTACTTTTCTTTCCATTACATTTCAGAGAGAGACACAATTGAGCTCAGAGAGATAACTGGAAAATTGAAGATCACTCTGAATTTTCAAAAAGTTATGTTTTCCAATATTATTGGCCTTTTGCTACACATAGAAATTGAAGAGATAGTAGATACCTGTAAATGCAATAAAAATTTAAACCGGTAAATTTTAATAGCATGTATTGCACCAAACCTCAAAATATGCTTTCCTTTCAATAGTGTGAAACAAGATCTGTGCACTTTTAAAAGTCACCATTAGCCACATTATCATGGTTGGCTTTAACTCTTTAGCAAAATAATCTGACAGGGTCATTAAAAAGAGCTCAAAGTGGGTGATAGGACATCAATTTCTTAAATTTCAAATATCACCAAGATTATTGGTCTGGAAAAGTTTTTACTATGTGGCCGACTATCTGAGTCTGCCCCTTATTTTTAGTCATCTGTTGTTGGGTGATAAACCTGGTGGCTCAGTCATGAGTAAAAGGACTACAAAATCAAAATCACCCCATTAAGCAAAACCAGTTGTGTGGCTAAAATGCTAAATCAAAAAGATGTTATTTTGATTAAAATAATAGCATTAAATGGTGCTAAAGCTGTCATATGAAAGAATAATGCTGAGCTCACAAACATAACAAGCACTAATTGTTTTATAAAACTCTGAAATTCTTTGCATGAGAATAGATTTTACTGTGATGCTAACATAGAATGTAAGTTAAATCTATGTGCAGTAAATACAGTGATAATAAAGGAAAGTAAAATAATAGAAAAAACACGTTAATAATTGTAGATAACAGAACAATCCCATTTACCACTCTCGTTGGAAAAATACAATAATTTAATGGACTATTAAAAGTCTTGTCATGTGTATAGTCGAGTTTAAAACTAAAGAGGACGTATGATATCTTTATATACTTCTTTACAAGATACAGAACTGTACATTTTGGCTTTGACATTTAATTTCAGATAATATTTAGTAGTTCTAAGAATTTTATCCAATTTAAATGTTCATTGTAAAAACAAACTTTTCTATAGACATAGGGAGGAACCAAAAACATGTTAACAATCATTAATGTAAAATAAGCCAAATAATATTTTCTTAAATTTAAAATATCCAATAGAAATGATAATTATTTGGTCAAATAGTATGCTAGTTTCCATTTTCTTTATAATACTTATGTGAAATTATGGAAGACAGTTAAATCAGAGGGAGAAATATGTTGAAAGAGAATTTGTAACTTTGGAATGATACTCATTGTTTGAGTTGGCTATTTGCTTGAGAGCCTTTGGCTTCTTCATACTGTTTTAAAAGTTTTAGTTGACTCTGGGAATCCCGGTTCTGTGAGTCTAGGGCAGAGTCTTTGGCTTCTTCCCCTTGTGCCGGCCCCGCCCCCACTCAAGCCTTGCCGTCTCACTCTGGGAATCCCTGTTTGGGGAGTCTGGGGCAGTCTTTGGCTTCTTCCCCAGAGCGCCAGCCCTGCCCCCACCCAAGCTGGCCATCCCATTCTAAGCATCTAGGTATTTCTTATCTCCATGGGTAACGTGGAGTTGAAGGTACTTACCAGTACAACTGCCAAATATTCTGTCATACAGAGCTAAAGAAACTACAGATATCACATTATCATTTACAACTAGAACCAATATCAACTGATTGCTTAACATATCTGTTTCAAAGATCATAAAGATAAGATCAAAAGCCAACATTAGAGCTGAAGAATTCAACAAGTTAAACAAAAGTAGAGTTCAGCCTCAAATACAGGCTAGATTAAAAAGAAAAATATCTTAAAGATAACATTTAAGTAATGGAATTAGAAAAAGGAAAAGAAGCAAGAAAGGCTCTGACATATATGGAATATTATTAAACAATGAAATATACACCAAGATGATAAATTGAAAGGACTGAATTATCAATGGAATGATTTAAGTGCTGAAAAATAAAAAAACATTGAAGAAGATGTGGGTATTCAGAAAGAAGAGACTCAAAAGCACTCAAACAGATGTAACTAAAATGTAACCTTTATGCAGCACACTGTAGTCAGACAGCTAAAGTCAAAGACCAAAGACGAAGCTCCAGCAGCAGAGAGACAAATGTGCCAAGGAACATGTAGAGTCTGCATTAAAATAGCTGCAGATGTTGAGCATAAACAGAAAGATCCAGGAAGGAATGGAATTACATATACATTTCAGGAAGAAAATAAATAAATAACTTCCAACCAAGAATACTGTAGCCAATAAAACCAGTTCTAAAATATTAAAAAGAAATATAAATTGTCCAAGACAGTCAAAAGATGAGGGAACTCTTCAACATTATCCTGGCCTTACCTGAGATATTAAAAAGAGTCCATTATTTAAAACAGACACACACACACACACACACACACACACACACCGAAAAAGGTAAAGTATCACTAGAAAAACATATTAAGTTATAAAAATCATCAAGAAAAAAGACACAAAAATATCATTTATTCAGAAAATCACCAAATCATAAGAAAACAAGAAGGGAAAAGTGGAACAGATGATAGTCAAAGCAATCAGATGAAAAAATTTTAAATACCTTCAATAGAAAAAAAAAAAACAATAGAAGGGTTATGAATATAGTTCGACAGCACATCATCTGCCTGGCAAGCATAAAGTCCCAAGTTCAAATCTTAATACAAAAAATATATTGCTAAAGCTATATAGTAAGTAGAATATACACTGATAGAAGGACGAATGAAACAGAATAAAGATCATGGAAATAAAGCAAAACATCTAGTCTCATCATTCTGAGAAAAAATCAAAGCACAAATTGGAAATTAAAAGATCTCTTTCAGTTGTTACAGTCCTTGTAAGAAAAAAACAAAAGATATATTAAAAAGTTAATTATAAGACTTGAACCTATGAAGCTCTTCATAGAAAGAACATTACAAGACATCAATGTAAGAAATAATTTTTAAGTAAGAGCATGAAGCAAAGCAAGGAAACCAAAAATAAAGAGGATTGTTTCAAACTAAGAAGCATGGGAAAGGGAAAACTCAATGTAAAAAGACAGTCTACAGAATGGCAGAAACTTTTTCACATTACATGAGATGAAGTAATGTAAAGTATGAGAAAACGACCCAGCAACCAAAAGCCACTCTTCCAATTAAAAATGGAGAGATGATCTTAATATATATTTTTTTCAAAATACAACCAAAGTATATAAAAATGCTCAACTTCTCCAATGATCACTGGGATACAAATCAGATTCATAGTCATGAGTCATAAAGACTTATCAAAATAGTGGTAAGGAACAGCTAGCCAGCAGCTGGAAGGAAATCTCTATAAACTCTGATGGGAATGAAAGTGAGTACAGCTATTATGGAAAGTATGATTCTTAAAAAGAACACCAAACACTGAAATTAGAATTTCCACATCATCCAGCTATCCCACATCTGGGAGTATATTCCACTGAAATTAAATCTTCAAACATATATCAGCATCTCCCTGTTGAGTACAGTAGTTCACACTAGCCAAGAAAAATCAATTAAGGTACTCAATGACAAATGGATATAGACAGAGTGGTTCATATGCACAAAGGAAAGTTATTCGGCTAAAAAGGACAGAGTCTTGTCCCCTGTGGCAACATGATGAATGTGGGGCGCTATTATGTGTCCCACTTTCCTCCTCACTGGGACACAACACCAACACCAACTACTTAAAGGAGGAAAGGTTTGTCTCCTGGTTACAGTCCATATCTGGCTGGCTCAGACAGGATGGTGTGATGGCATGGCAGAGGGGCATCATAGAGGAAGAGCTGCTCACACCATAGCACAGAAACACAGAGTCAGCTGCGGAGCCAGCTACAGAGCTCAGGGGAGACTCAACCTTCTGTGGCACTTCCATGGTGACCTGCTCTCCCAACCACATCCCACCTTAACTCATCAAGGCAGCATTCCCACCCCACTAATTCAGCAACCCAGCAAAACTCCACCTTTCAGAGTATCCGGCTTTGAGCAGACACTGAAATACAAACCACACATTATGCCACATGACATTAGATGCAGCAAGCCAAATGCTGCACGTTTAAACTCAGGTATGAGTCTAAAGATGCTGATCTCATAGACTTTCTCAGTAGAAAGTGGGTTAGCAGAAGCTGGAGATATTGGATGTGCAGGGGAGAAGGGTTAATCAATGAATAGAAAGACACAGATAGAAATAAGTTATGGTGCACTATTGCCTGTGCAATGGCTGCAGGTAATAGAAATGTAATGTACATTCATATGCTACAAAAAGAATTTGTACAAAATAGCAACATGACTTATAAGAGTCAAGTAAAAACCACCCAAATACATATCAACTGATGAATCAACAGTTACATCTATTCAACGGAATATTTTTTCAGACATACAAAATTATTAACAACTTTGACATTACCATGTTGATGAACCTGGAAAAACTATGGTAAGTGAAAGAGTCCATACCCAAAGGTCTCATAACATACCGATTTATATACAATGTTTTACTAGGAAGCCTCTAACAAAGCAGATTACTAGCTGCAGTGACAGCAGCAGTGGAGGAAGGGGAATGACAAGCAAGTCACTGCAGATGTGAGCTGGTAGTGTGTCTTGGAGTAACTTGAGCTGCTTATACATCTCTGTAAATACTATAGCACTGAATCATATATTTACAAAAATTATTATTTTATTAATTGCATAAATTATTAATATCTTCATATGTGAATCACATTTCAATGATCACTTAATATGTCATTAAGCAACTTCCACAAGTAATAGTTCTATAGCACAGACAGGATACTGTTATTTTTATTATTTTATCTTTTTTAAGGAGAAAAGTGAAGTATTTATTCTTTTTCAATGTCAGTTTTTTACACAACAGTAATTCAGTGCCAACAGGAATTGTTTCAGAAAAAATCCAAAATAATATGTAACTATGTTCAACACCATTTACTTTTCACTCATAAAATAAAGCCAAACTATACTTACTAGCAGATGTTTCCACTTCCAACATTTGATAAACTTTTGAAATTAATTAAAAAGTTTCCAAGAGATTGGGCATCTGTTTAATATGCACAAATAATAAAGGGTTGTTCATCAATGTCTTTGCATAAAACATTCTAAATTCAACAGAACACTATGGAATTTCTTTTAAGATTCATTAACAGTCAACAGTCATGAAAACAATCCCAAAGCATTCACTGCTCAAAATACTTTGCACTGAAATACCTTTCTCATGAAAGTTTCTTAGCTTATGATTTCTTTCGGAATTACAAATGATTAAGCAGAAGCGAATTAGGAAGCAGATCACTCACCATAAATATTCAGAGTAAATCATGGAGCATGTTCACTAAAATGCAATTTTTATTCCTTTGCAATAATTACATGCAATGTATTATTACAGGCTAAATAAGCACACTAAACCAAGGATAAATAATGCAAAGATTTTGCTCAACTGATCTACCTTACCTAATACACTTATAATTAAAAGTTGCTGTGTCCTCTTATTAGCATAGCATACTGTACTAGAAAAGCTTAATTTCTTTTATTTCAAACGAGGTTTATAAAATTTAATTCCTTACTTCTTAAGATCAGTAACGTGGTAAGAGGAAAATTTTATTTATAATGTAGGTACCGATTAGGCAGAATGCTTGAATTTTCACAAATTTTAAATGTGCGTGGAGGCAAAAGGATGGACTTTGAATTTGGCTGTTCAGGTAAAATCTTCTTGACTCACTTCACGAATTGTTACGCTTCTAAATTTGTCATTAGAGGAAAAATACACATTTAGACTTAAATTAAAGCAACCATCACAGTCGCAAACACAGCGTACCTTCATAAAAACAAATCAGAAGGTTTAGGAATTAGCTCCAGTAATAATCTCACAAGGGTCATTAAGGAATCCTCCTCCAAAAGACAACCGCAGCAAGAGGGGTGAAAGCCCCTAGAAATAACAACGCCCCCAAGTGAGTCCTTTCAGAGGGGTGGAGAGAACACAGCTGGCACAACTGGAACCACAAGCAACTCCAGGCAACCCGAATGCATCGTCATGAGAAGCAATGCAGAGGAGCTCGCGACTCCGGAGGCGAGTGAAATCGCCGGACTTCCCGAGGCGGGGAGAAGCCGAGTCGCCAGGCAATGGGCACAGCAGCCACTGCGCCAGCCAACAATGTTCAGGATAATTCTCCTTTCCAAAGCCTCCAGTTCCAGGCCAGGGCAGGAAGCGGGACTTGGAGAGCCACAGTCCCTTCAAACTGCCCCCACCCGCGCCTGCCACCCTTGTCGGAACCCCCATGCCACACAACTTCCTCATCATGCAAACTTCCACTGGGTTCCGCGCTGAGAATGCCAAACTCCATTTCACAAGGATCCTGTCAACAGCCACGCCTGGGGTCCGAGGAGCACAGCCGCTCCGATCGGTGGGGGACCCGGCCACCCCGCGTCCCCTGGTCCGCGCCGCGGCTCCTGCATACGGCCGCGCGTGCCCCGGCGCCTCCTCCCCGACCCCGGGCGCAGCACCCCTCGAACGCAGGTAGCGAGGCGGCTGCTCCCGCGATGCCCACGCCTACCGCCCGCAGCGCCGCCGCCCCCGCCCCCGCGTGGCCGCGACGCCCAGTCCCGGTCCCGCCCACCCTCCCGACGGTGGCACCGTCGCCCCCTGCCCGCCCTCCCCCTCGCTCCTTCCGCGCCGTCCTCCGCCCAGTTACCAGAGCCTGGAGCCGGCGGGGTCGTGCGAGCCGGCCTGGGAAGGAAGGCAGCCTGCGGGCGCCTGCCCCGAGGAGCCGGGAGCGCCAGGTCTCCTCTCCGAGCGCGCTCACGTTATTCACGCAAAGTTAATCCCCGCCGTGTCACGGCCGCCGCCCGAGGCCGCGCGCCTTCCTTGGCCACGCCCCGCGGCCTCCACCCTCCTCCGCCCCCTCCTCCGGCGGCGGGGTCCCGGGGTGCTCCGGCCGCAGGACACCGCGAGTCCTCCGAAATGTCAGCTCCTCGCGCGGAGGGGCGCCGCAGCCAGGGCCCTCCCCGGCCACCGCACTTGTATAGAGAAGCGCACAAGCGAGCGCCTCCGGGCCGCGAGTCCCCGCGCCCCGCGCCCCGCGCCCCGCGCCCCGCGCCCTGCCCTATGTGATACAAAGAAGTTTCAATATATAAAAATAAATATGCTACACACAGTATTAACAGAATAAGGGATAAAACCACATCAGTTTCATAAATGCAGAAAAGTCATTTGATATTCAAGCCTTTCATGGGAGAAATCTTTAAAAAACTAGGCATACAAATTTTTACCTTGAAGAATAAAGTCCATATATGAAAAGTCCTAAGCTAAAATCATACTGTACTGCAAAATATTAGAAATGTTTAATAATATAGCACATTGTATTTCTACTCTTTATTTTTCACTATTGCATTAGGATTCATGGCAGATGATTTATAGGGAAAAAAAGAATAAAAACCAGTATAAAGGAAAAAAATCTAAATTATACTTACCTTGAACATATTTTTAAAGTATTAAAATGTACACATGCAACCATGTACCGATATAAGAAATTATAACCCGCTGCCATTTAAGAACTTTGGAGGATTCAGGAGGCACACACAACTCTAGTATGCTCTGAGCATTAGCCCTCAGTGTGCAAGCATAGAAACTGTACTGGTGCCAGTCCAACCTTTTATGAGCTTAGGAGGATTCTGGGTGGCCTATGGGATCCTGGTGAATCTCACCAACACCCGTCATCTACACTGAAGCTTTGAGCATCAGCCAGTAACCCAATAGTAGAGAGAGCCTACCCTGCTCCCCACTGCAGCAGAAACCTGACACATTCCTCACCACTCTCCCTCCACTGCTAGAATAGATATACAGCTACTTTCTCTTAATTCAATAAGAAGAAATATTTGTACTAATAGTGTCTGGATCTTTTGCTATGAGTGACTACTACAAAGACAACAATATGCAATGTATTAATTGTTGTGACTCTCCTACCAACCTGTTTTAAAACTGTCTCACTGCGATTTTTTCTCAATAAATTATTTTTTTTAAAGAAAAAAAAAGTGCCAAAATGCAGTAGCAAAAATAATCTCAATCCTCCAACTTACCTAGAACAAATTCAGGAGACAAAAACATACATAAACTTGGAAATCACACACCTGACATTTCTGAAATAATAGCAACTTAAGTAAAGAAATAAGTACATCAGGCTACAGAAAAAATAATATCAGAAATAACCTCTCAGGTAAAAAAAAGAAAAGAAAAGAAATAGCGATCATGAAAGAATTGCTCAGAATAAAAACACAGATAAAAATACAAAAGACAAAAAGAATGTAAACACTACACGAATAATGCAGGAAATAATTAGAAAACATGAAACTGGGTGAAACAGATATCAAGGAAATTAAGAACTTCTAGAAAGATGACAAAACTGTCTAAAAGAAGCTAAAGATAAGACTTTCAGACCACGAAGAGAGCAGTGCAGCTAATGAAGGTGAAAAGAAAGATCTCTTAAGGCCAAGAAGGAACCAGGGAATAACAAAGTCAGCAGCTACAAGATTACACGAGGAAAATAACAAAAATAATAGTGTCAATCAAACAGCAAGAGACAGCATAAGTGACATAAAAAGGCTATTTGCAGTAACTTTACAAACATGACAAAATATCTAACATATAGTGATACATATAAAATTCCAAACAGCCATAACAAACATAAATCTATACCTAGACACAAAATAATCAAGATCTTAGAAATTCAGCACAAGAATAGAATATTATAAGCTTCTAGACAAAAATAACATATCACCTATAATAGAAAGTCCAATAGAATCACAGCAGATTTCTCAACACAAACTGTGAAATCAAGAAGAGCTTTGAGCAAAATATTTCAGGTCCCGAAAGAAAATAACTTTCAACATAGATGGAGGTATCCTGCAAGACTATGTATCAAATTCAATAGCAAGATAAGATCCTCACATGACAAAGAACTAAAGAAATTCAAGACCATGAAACCAACCCTATGAAGAGTACTGACAGATATTCTAGAAAGAGACAAAATGATCACAGCTTCATGAATAACAGAAAGGAATCACCAAATAGATGCAGTAATTAAACAGCAAGAAAAAGTGTGGAACCTACTGTGTATAGGGTTATGCTGTATTCTGTATAGCAACAGAATAACATGACAAAGATAAATCAATGCATATCAGTTATAACAATCAATGTAAATGACCTCAATTCATCAAAGAAACAGACACAGTGGATTAAGAAACAAAATCCAACAATACACTGCCTACAAGAAACACATTTAACTCAAAAGGAAAGTTATTTTAGTCTGTTTTATTCACAGACTAAAAGTGAAAGAATGGAAAACAATTCTCCATGCCATGGAAAACCAGAAAAAGTCACGCTTAGCTATTCTGGTTGCTGACAATGTCACTCAAGCCAAAAATCATTCAAAGACACAAAGAATGCTACTACATATTTTTTTTCACATACTTCTTAAGAGGAAGAGATAACAATTATAAATATATATGCACCCAGTGTAGAAGCACCAACCTACATAAGGCACTAATGGACATAAAAAATCCATTGAGCAATAATACAATTGTCATGGGGATTTTAACTCACCTCTGTTACAAAGAGATAGATCAACTAAGCAAAAACTCAGCAATAAAATAGCAAAACTAAACCAAACTTCTAAAGAAATTGACTTGGTAGACCTTTACAGAGTGTTGAACTCAGCAACAACAGAATACACATTATTCTCAGTTGTGCATGGGACATTCTCCAAAACAGACCATGTATTATTAGCACACAGAGAATGCTTAAGTAAATGCAAAAGAATCCAAACTATCACATGTATACTATCTGACCACATTGCAAAGAAACTGGAAATTATTGACAAAAGAAACCACAGAAATAACATAAATACATAGAAATTAAGTAAAACCTCTTAAACAACTAGTAGATCACATAGGGCTGGACAGACAGGGTTTGATCCCCAAAGTGCTTTGCAGGCCCTGCACCAAGGAGTGCTGAGACAGTGACTGAGACTGGGCGTGGTGTTGTGCTCTTATAACCCAGCACTTGGGAGGCTGAAAGCAGAAGGATCACTATGAGTCCAATCTGTGTAGTGAGACCCTGTAGACCTTGTACTAAATATGTAACAAAAGAAAAAATATATATAGTGGTAAATTCATACTAGGAAAACAGAACAAGCCCAAATAAACAATCTTATGGCACACTTCAAGCACCTAGAAAAAAAAGAGAAAGTCAAGCCAAAGAAGTAAGACTAGAAATCCCATTCAAGCCAGCTATCCCCCTACTGAGAATTTTCCCAAAGGAACTGAAAACATTGTATCATAGTGATATATGTATACCTATGTTTATGGCAGCACAATTTGTGATAGCAAAATCTTGGAAACCAAGATGTCCATGAAATGAGGAATGGTTGAAAAAGATGTGGTATTTCTATATAATTGAGTATTACTCAGCTATTAAGAATGATAAGCTTGAAGCATTTATATTGAAGTGGATGCTAATTGAACATATACTCATAAGTGAAATAAACCAGACACACATGTACAAATATCGCATACTCTTCCTAGTATAAGACGTGCAAAGAAGAAATACAAATAGAAATGTACAACAGCAACTAAAAAGAACTGAGTCAGATAGGGCAAAGTGAACAGCATATGCTGCAGGGTACTAATCAGCTTTTCTTCTGGATGGTTAACAACCTATGGTCATAGATCAAAATTGGAGAAATAGAAGAGCCACAAGGCCAGCCAACATTTTGGTCCTAGCCCTTCAAGGTCAGCGAAGGCTCAGGACATAGGAGAACCTGTACTGTAACATCATGAAACTCATTTGAGTCCCAAATTTTCTGAACAAGATTATAGAGACACAGAGGAAAGAGATCAAAGTTCTATAGTGTGCCTGGGAAGAGTCACAATGGACAGAAAACTTTCTCTCCAGCTCTCACAGAGAGCAACCTGGTTAAGCATTGGCCGTGACTCATCCACATGGATGACAAAGACAAAGGATCTACAGAATAAGGTATAGGATTACAAGATAAACCCTGAGGGGACTTCACTGACCTCATCAGAAACAAAAACTACATGTTTTGGTATATAGGTCTTGATGTATCTAGGTCTTAACCATCCAGCAGAAAAGTATAAAAATGAGGTATACAACGTGGGCCCATAATAATAAGTTGAGCTGTAAATGGCTATGGTTGACAACTTCTTCAGATAACTCACTAATTTTGTGGAATGCTGGACTGTGTTGGATTGTGTCATTGAGTTCAGGCACCTAAAATGGTTGAATGACAATGGAGTACCCATCTTTGATAGGTGTAGACAAAGGAGGGGGTATAGAAAGGAAGAATCATGATGTGTGTGTATGGACAGTACAGTTGGGATAGATAACGCTGTGCTTCTACATAATCCTATGAGAGGCAAGGTTTGCACTAATGGTGGTTGGACAGGATATTATGTTGACTTCTATGGACAACCACTAGGAAAATAACAAGGTATAAAGTATTAATTATTGGATCTTGGATATAATTCAGGTACAAAAAATAAGACATGTAAACAGCTACATTCTCTTAATTTACTGATAAGAAACATCTGCTATAATAATGTCTGTAAGTATAATATCACGTATGCACCTTGTATGTTACCAAAACATTACAAAAACAGTTTGCAATGTATTAATTCATCCAATCCGTCCTGTTAAGGTTTCTTAAAACTTTCTCATGGATATTTGTACTTCAATAAAATGAAAAATAAATAAATAAAAGAATATTGTACATTTTAAGCACCAACTTCAGTAACACAGCAGGATACACAGTCAACACTCAAAAATCAATAGCACTTTTGTATACAAACAATGCACTGAGACACAAATTAGGGAAACAACACCTTGCACAATAACACCCCACAAAATGAAATACATAGGAATCATTCTTACAAAAGAAGTAAAAGCTTTATATAGTAAAAATTACAGTATTCTAAGAAAAGAGATTTAAGATGATTTGAGAAAATGGAAAGATATCCTATGCTTTTGTATAGGACGAACCAACATTGTGAAAATGGTGATAATCCCCAAATAGTGAGGTAGATTTAATTCAATCCTATATAAAATGCCATTAACATACCTGGCAGAATTAGAGAAACCATTCCTCAAATACATTGGGCACTAGTAAAGGCCCAGAATATCAACAACAATCCTGGGAAACAAAGCAAACATAAAAGTATCACAATTCCTGACCTGAAATTATACTATAAAATGACTGTGTTAAAATCAGCATGGTACTGGCACAGAGACAGACCTGAAGTCAGTGGAACAGATTAGGATATGCAGATAGTACTGCAAAAACAGTCAGCCACCTTATCTTTGATAATGGAGTCAGATACGTTTAGTGGGATACAGATAGCCTCTTTATTAGACGGTGCTGGAAAAACGAGCTTTCCACATGCCAAATGCTAACATTAGACCTATGTATATTAGTCAAAATGGATAAAAGTTTAAACATTAAAATGAAACAAAAATTTTCTGGAGGAAAATGTAGGTAGAAATGTTAGAGCCATAGGGTTAGGTACAGAGTTTATGAATAAAAATCAAACCAAGTGGGAAATACTTGAAAGAATCAACAACTAGGATCTCATCTGCTTTAAAAGTTTGTGTATTTCAAAGGAAACCTCCAACAGAGTAAAAGGGAAACCCAAAAACTGGGAAAAAATAGTCAACTATTCCAACAAAGCCCTTCTGTTTGTAACATATAAAATTTTTTTAAAAGTCAGGCCTCCCAGATTCAAAAACCCAATGCAAAAATGGGCATCTCAGATGAATATATACTTTTCAGATGAAGAAATACAAATGGCAAGTAAATATATGAAAAAATGTTCAACATTATAGGGTCATTTGAGAAAAGAAAATTAAAACAACACTGAAATTCCATCTCATGCCACAAGGAATGGCTAACATCACAAAGTCAGGCAATAATAAATATTGGATAGGTTGTGGGGAGAAAGGAACCCTTCTCCACTGTTGATGGGAGTAGTACCACTATGGAAGTCAGTGTGGAGATTCCTTAAAAGGTTAGGATTGGTAGGGCCAGCCAGGTAGCTCAGTGGATTAAAGGATTGGTAGGGCCAGCCAGGTAGCTCAGTGGATTAAAGCACTGGCTTAGGCAGATGCAGAGGCCAGATTCGATCCCCAGATCTGCCATGCTGGCCCCATCCGCAGGGTACGCTGAGACCATGATTGAGACTGGGCATGCTAGGTGCCTGTAATCCCAGCTCTTCGGAGGCGGAGCACATGCAGATCACTACAAGTCCAATCTATGTAGAGAGACCATCTAGACCCTGTAGATCCTGCCATAAATGCATTAGAAAAGAAAAGCTAGGATTGGAGATCTTATTCAAGCCAGCTATTTTCCTCCTGGGTATTTTTCCAAAATAATGGAAAACTTCACACCACAGCAATATATGTGCACCCATGTCTACAGCAGCATAATTTGTCATAGCTAAATCCTGGAAGCTTCCCAGATGCACATCAACTGTGTAATGTATAAAGATGTGGTATTTTTATATAATCGAGAATTATTCAGCCATAAAAGAGGATTAAATTTTTGACTTTTATTGGTAAATCAATGCAACTTGCGAGGTCAGACTTGCATGTGCAAACATAATATTGTCTTCTTAGTTTGAGAAAATGGAATCTGAAGGGTATAATAGATACTGAGAAAAGGGAATGAACTTATTCAAAAAGGAAGAGTTACAGAATTGAGGAGAAAGTCAGGAGAGGGAGTGGAGGAGGGTGGTAAAGCTAGGCATGCAAGCAGGATTGCTTGAACAATTGTACTAAAGATTTCTGCTGGTCTATGGAAAGAAGTGGAGAATGCTTAATTTGTTTTGACTCCTCTCAATTTTTCATCCTTTTTCTCTTGTTAATGTCATATATTTCTTTTTTTTCTTCTTCCAATTTTGCATGCATATATCTTGTAATATGAATAACTACTTAGAAAACAACACTACTAGAAACATTGTGAAATTCATGTTGTTTTGTTAAGTGAACTTCTGTATCCCTTATAATTTTTCTGTTTTAATATTATTTTTTACTCTTTAAAAATAAAAACGTTGAAAATATAAATATTTACCAAATTAATACAATTGTAGCATGGAAAATCAACACAACATCACTGAAGTATTTATATATAAATAATAAAATATACACAATACAAAGTCACAAAATAATTCATTCCAAATGAATACTCAAGGGATAAATTTAACCAAGCAGGTAAAAACATACACAGAAGATTACAAAATATTGATGAAAGAAAATATTCAAATAAATTGAATGAAATCCTATGTCCATATATGGAAGTCTCAAGTACATACAACTACTGATTAAAGCAATCACTGCTTAATTCTAATTGAAAACGTTTTTATAGAATCAGAAAAAATATTCTTAAAATCAAAATAGAACTCAAAAAGAAGAAAAGCAATTTAAACAGAGAACAATCTAATTAGGTGACATCAATTTTATTTCAGATTTGTAGTAATTAGAAAGTCACCACCATTATTTGACTAATTTGCTCTCTGTGAAAGCCTGAGAGAATGTTTTCTCTCCATGTGACTCTCCTTGGCATACTCTACATCATTGATCACTTTCCTCTGTGGCCTCATAATCTTCTTGATTAGAAAATTTGGGACACAACTGAGTTACAAAATGTTACAGTACAGGTTCTCCTATGTCCTGAGTCTTCACTGACCTTGAAATGCTAGGGCCAAAATTTGGCTGGCCTTGTAGCCCTTCTTTTTCTCTAATTTTTCATCTGTAAACTTAGGTTGTTCATGCTCCAGAAGCTTAATGATATTATTACCCTATAACACAGGCAGTTGAGCTTAACCTCACTTTCTGTCTTGAGTATCAAGTATCTTAAACATAATCATGTCTCTAGCAGATATTTGTTACCATCTTACCGGTTTAGGTAGGTAGGCATTATCATGCATCTATGAATTTTAAAGCACTTCACCAACCTAATCATCATATCACATATTGATATTCAAGTGATCACTGAATATATTAAAATAAAGTTTATTTGTATTTATTTGCCTATGTTCTGCAAGCTGTTGTTGAATTATTTCATTATGACATTAATATTCTGTGGTCTGTTATGTCTATATCATCCAAAACCTTTAAGTGACAGCTGCAATTCCTGGGACACTTGCTTTTCCTTGACATTCTCAGTCCTACTTCTGGGAAGGCATACTGCTATGCTTAATTTCTCACAACGTAGTACAATAAAGTTTCAAGAAAGTTCTAATAAGTGATACATTAACAACTCAATATTTAAGTATGTGAAAGACAAAGGTATATGGGAGGGCAAACTATTAAATTTTAACTTTAGCAAAAAATAGTAAGAAATTAAGTTTTCTTGTTACTTTATATAATCAAGTCATGTAACATTCAATATATATTTCTTTTCAGGGAAGAATTTTAATGTTTAAGTATTGAGCATTTTAAACTAAGATTTTTTTCCAGAAAGAAATATGGTTTTTTTTTTTGTTTTTTTTTGTTTTTTTTTTGCTTTTTTTTTTTTGTGGAACCAGGGATTGAACTCAGGCCCTTGCACTTGCCAGGGAAGCACTTACTCTACTGAGCCATCTCCCTGGCCCCAGAAATATGTGTTTATTACAATAATTATACACAAGATATCTGGCCTTCCATGATAGAGCAAACAAACAAACAAAAATCAAGAAAAAAAAATTTAGTGAAGATTCATAAACTAAATTCTCAAAATCAAAGTTTTATAACCCGGAGCTTATTAATGTTCCCTTATTATATACAACACTCAGCTGATTTCACATAGAGTAGAAAAGTTTATGCCAGCTTGTGTTTTTCTGGTCTCCATCTGTGGCCCACTGGTAGCCTGGGTCTGCATGGCAGGAGTGTGGCTGAACGGAATCCCTACCCTCCTGGTTGGAGCAAGAACACAGAAGTGGAAAGCTGTAGGGCCTGTGATCCTCTCGGAGGCCTCTTCTTGTGAGTCTGAATTTCCCAGTAGCCTCCACCACTGGAAGATTCTATCACTTTCCACCACTGCCACTCTGGTGCCACAGCCTTCAGTACACAATCCAAGTCAGGGCAAATCCTAATAATACAAAGTTCCTATATCTCCAGTGATACACATTTCCAACATTTAATATCTGTTTTTATCAATGTATTCATCTATATCTAAATCTGTAGCCATATCAATTTGCATTTATCTATATAAGTGGATATAGAAACAGAAATAAAATCATAAAATTATTTAGATTTTATGTTTTATATAGTTGTACTAAGTTGTAGCATAGGGAGATAGTATTTTTGGCTTTATCTGTCATTATTTGCAAAGTATGTTAAATGAGAGATCTGTATTTCTTTAACTTGTGTTTTTAAGTTGTGTTTTAGGTTTTTTTTTTTTTTTTTTTTTTTGCAGGGTCTCACTATGCAGCTCAGACTCATAGTGATCCTCCTGACTTCTGACCCCTCATGCTGGGATCACAGGCATATGTCATCACACCCAGACTCCATCGCTGGCTCAGTGTACCCAGGGGTGGGGCCGGCACAGCATGTGATACCAGGGATTGAACCCTGGATCCTATGCTTACCTAAGCAAACTCTTAGTCCACTGAGTTATATTTATTTTTAACAGACATGTATTTCATTTATATCATGCTTTCACATTTGCAGCATATAAATAACTTTATAAGTACCGCGCGCTAACCGATTGCGCAACTGGAGCTTCATAAATAACTTTAATGAAACAGATTATGAAAGTGTCTAAATTTGGATAAGAATCCCTGATTAGAGAAGAGTGAATATAGAAGCACATTTTCCCTGGTTTGTGATACAGTGCTATTAAACAATTCAAAGGTTATTCTTGAAGGGACTATTTTAGATGATAGTTTGTACCATGGTGGAGATTGCTTTAAAGACTAAAAATACAAATTCTATTTGATCCTACAAACCCTCCTTAGGTATCTTCCCTAAAAAGCTAAATCATCATATAACAGTTAAATCATCATATACATACCCCCCTTATAGCAGCACAATTTATAAAAGGTAGGTCTTGGAAACAGCATATGCATCCATCCAGAGATGAATGCATAAGGAAAAGGAGGTATTTATATGCAATGGAATTCTACTGTGCCATAACGAAAGATAAGCTTGAGGTATTTATAAGTAATCAGGTGGAGAACATAATGTTAAATGCAGTGAGTCAAACACCAGCTTGACTATCACATGATTTCTCTTTTATGAGAAATTAATTAAACAACAAAAAAGCACACAGATGAATAGAAAGTAAGAAGTTTGGGTAATTTCCTAAATTTTCTACTCTGTCTTTTCAAAAATATCTTTAAAAAATACCTTAATACACATGGTATTTGTATCAATACTATTAGATTCACTTAGTTCATTGAAAAGAAATTTTTGTGCTACTATGTTTCCTCTTTACTCAAGAAAATATTCCTGGGTACTTCTTACACTCTGAGAAACTACATTGAGGATAACAATATGTAGTACAACAACTATGGTTATTTTGTTTCTTTATATTCTACTAAAATAAAGTCACTGTGAAATTTGTTGAGGCTGAAGTGAAGCAAATAAACCTGGTATTTGTAAGTAATACCCACATTAAGTGAGTAACAAGAGAACCATGTTGGGTGACCCTGCCATGAGCACTTGCTACTGGGAAGCTAGTCACAGACTAAACTCAATTTGTTATTTCTGGTTCCTCATATGTGTTTTATATATATACTGCTAGAATTAAGAGTGATTCACAAAATTGTGGAAAGACAAAATTATAGTCAAGGCACTCACTTCAGCAAAATAATGATTTTTTTATGCAGCTGAAGAAATATAGTTGTTTTTACTTGGGTTTACACAATGAATGACAGACAATAGCTTTATCAGAGTTTGGGAGCCACAGATTTGTAGCCAGCTCAGGAGAGACTGTGAGTAACCTGGAGACCCATCACTTAATGTTTGGTGTTTGAAGTCAGAGACTTCAAACTTCTAATCAGGAATTCTTATCCAAATTTAGACACTTTCATAATCTGTTTCATTAAAGTTATTTATCAGCTCTTGTGATACTGAGGCCTTAAACTCTGCAGCTTGGGGTAACTCTAGAAAATTATTGCCAGAATTTAAAAAAGAATAGGTTATCCAACTTCTATTGGATAATTTAATGGTATGGGAAAAAATTCATACATTTAGCATCAAAAATGTTGCGTGTAAAAATATAGTATTTTTTCCAGAATTGGTATAGAAAGTAGGCTATAACAATTCAGTGTTGAGTGTAGCATTGGTATAGAAAGTAGGCTATAACAATTCAGTGTTGAGTGTAGCACAGAAACCCATAAAAGTTTTCCTTTCAAATACTGACAGTGAATTATCAAGGCTTGAAAAAAGTTTGACTATCCACAGCCTCCACTATAAGCAGATGTATAATATTGTGTTTTGTTGTTCTTGTTACCAGGAATTGAACTCAGGACCTTGCATTTGCCATAAATGCAATACAGACATTTATAATTAATTATGTTTCATATTTTACATACTTCTAAATATATTAAAATGTATCAGCACATGAGTTCTTATACAGAATGATATTTTAAATGTCAAAAGCACCTCTATAGATAAATACCTTTACATACAAGGCATTGGCAGAGATTGTTGTTTTAAAAGGGTCCTGTGTATACACACTTCTGACCAGAGAGAGAATGCTTCCCTTTATAGCTATGAAAATCTTAGATTCCCTCTTTCCCATGTATTTCTGCTGACAGAGTGATTAATGTGAACAAAATGAATTCGGGTCATAGATTATGTTTGTTAGAAAAGTATAAGTTTTGAGAAAAGTGGCAAAAATAGAATACTTCTTCCTCCATGTCCAGAAACAGATGTTCGGATTTCTGGAAATAGTGTCGAAATATGTTATAGACAGTGTTTAACAGAAATGGAAAGCTGAGAAAAGGTAGCCTTCAATATGTTTCTTTAAATCAATGACCTATTTATTCATGTTTTACTGTTATTTAGGAGCAATATTTTTTTAAGTTTTTTGCAGTATAATAAAAAAGTTTCCTTGGATACAGTTGAATCTCTACAACCACAATAAAGGTGTTAGCTTTTTTTTTTTTAATTACATAATAAGGGCCGGCGGTACAGCTCAGCGAACTAAGCGCTTGCTTGGGTAAGTGCAGAGACCACGGTTCAATCCCTGGTTCAGCACACCACACCGGCCCTGACTTCTGGTGCACTGAGCAAGTGATGCAGTCAGGGCGTGGTGGCGCGTGCCTGTAATCCCAGCACTAGGGAGGCAAAAAAAGCAGAAGGATCACTATGAATGTGGGCTGCATAGTGAGACCCTGCACCAAAAAAAAAAAAAAAAAAAAAAAAACCTTAAAAAAAATTACATAATAAGTATTTAATAATTTCAAGTGCAAAGACATATGTGGGGTTCTCCTGCACTTACAGCTTCTGAGTGATATACATGTTACTCTCCTGTACATAAATACAAATAGTGAATAATTTTAATCCACTGGGCCTATTTTATTATTGTACTTTTATAGTGGATTAAAACCCGACATTTTATAGTGGATTTGAATACTGTACCTACAGTATTCTACCACTGAGTTACAACTCCTGCCTTCCTTAGAAATGGATAAGTTGCATAAATATTTCTGAAGTATCTGATCCATCAAATATTTAATACAATAAAAATACCCCAGAATAGCAATTAGTACCTTGTAGGCATTTTGCTAATAGTATTTACTCAATTCACATGAACAATTTTGCAATCAAGTAAGATACTTGTGCTCCAGAATTTCCAAGAAAATATATAAAACAGCTTTGGGTTTTTTTTTAAATATTAACATTCTAATATATTTTCAGAATAAAGCAGTGTTTAGTGACATAACAGACGAGATTTTTCTGCTGATGACAGATGTGTTCCAAGGCAGGCACTAGAAAATGTCAGCAGCTTTTGGAGAAACACATTCCTATCAGTGTGCAGGATTAAGACCACCAAAATAGCTGAATGATAAAGATCCAAGAGCTTTTTTTTTTTTGAACCATGGTAGCCAGTGGTCTCTCCTACTGCTATCTAGTCTAGTTCTACTGGCTAGATAACATGACCACATCTTTGCCATCAAAAGATGGGGAGAAGCTGGCCAGATAGCTCAGCAGATTAAAGTGCCTGCTTAGGCAGACTCAGGGACAAGGGTTCGATCCCCGACATGTCGTGCTGGCTCCATCCCAAGGGTGCAATGAGAGGGCAATTGAGAATGGAAGTGGTGGCACACAGCTGTAATCCCAGCATTTGGGAAGCTAATCCCACCATTTGGGAGGCTGATAACAGGAGGATCACTATGAGTCTTATCTGTGTAGGGAGACCCTGTAGACCTGTATTAAGCACATAAAAAATAAAAGTAAAAAGAAAAGAGAGAGAAAAGATAGGACCACAAAGGTAGTACTTGTATACAGAAGTATTGACTTTGTAAACAAAACAAAAAAAGGCATTATGGGAAATAACTCACACTGGGAATCTAAACAGTTAAATAATGCCATGATTTTGAAATTGGACAATGACTGTTTTCCATCAGGGAAATCTTTGTTTTCATTTTATAACCTTCATAACAGAAATTCAATTTGTTAATATATTTTGACTGAAATTTACTGCATTAGACTTATTTTGCCTGGTACAGCATCAGTATTAGTCACTAAAGGATTTTTGTACCTAATTGCTACCACAAAAATGTTAAGTTGATCTAATCAGGACTCTTCTTTATTTCCAACATTCCTAGGGACAAGAGCAAATTTTTCAAGTGTGAAAGCAGGATTACACATTGGTAATTGGTTAGGTCTAGTAGGTTGAGTTATTGAATTCCCTTTAGTCACATATTCTTAGAAAGCTGGATTAAGTATAATTAGATCTTCGGAAATACTGAAGAAATGTATTTATTTATTTATTTCACAATTATGCATTGAGTACCTAATTGTTATGTCTCGGGTCTGTTTCTAGATACGTGGAGTGCATTAGTAAACAAAAGAACGTTACCCCCTCATGAATATAAATTTATGTTCTAGAAGCATTAGATAGCTAAGGTAAAATATCAGATAATTTAACTAGAGAACAATAGAATATATAGATAAACTAATAATCAGAAAAGGAATATCTGAAATGTATGGAAATGATAGACCAGGAATTGAACTTGTGAATCAAATTATTAAGTCTATCATATTTTTCTTAACAGCTAACGGAACTTCTGATGGAGTGAATCACTGAGAGCTGTATAAACTGATGTTCCTCAGAAGTAAAAGATTCCTCTCTCATTATCATGACAGTTATAAAGATTCAGGGTTAATGAACCTTTACACATTTTGTACTATTTGGCAAGTTTCTTGTATAAGAAATGATAGCTACTACGCTTAGATGAAGTAACAATCATGTGAAGCAGCTATCTTTGTCCAGAACGTATTGAGGCTCAGCAAGGTTAAATGAGTTTCTGGGGAGCATGGTGAAATTGACCTGAAGCTAGAAAGATAAGAAGGCTTCAGAAAAGAAATAGTCATTTAGCAAGCTGATTTGGCAGACTTTTTTAATTGATTTAATAATTACTTTTATTTGTTTGTTTCAAAATAAAAATTTGGAAATCACTAAATCATAATTTAGTTTTATGTTATTCCTGTTAATATTTCTTATAATCTATACTCTTTCAATTCATTGTCTGATAACAGCTATTTTTTTTGGCAAGGATGAACAGTTTATTTTTTTAAAAGATAATACTTAAATATTAAGCCAAAATTTGAAATGTATTAACTAGGCTTTTCTATACATTATATTTACATAATGACTCTGATTTTGCCTTTCCAAGTAGTTTCCTCAAGAGTCTGAAAAAGCTAAGTACGTCACAGTCTCTGGGGCTCACATCACCTTCTCAGGCCAGTTGCCCCCTGGCAGAGCAAATAGAAGTGAAGAAGCAACTGTTCCCTCCCCACTGTGCTTGATTGCTCCCTTGACAGTTTCTGAATAATAATGCCAAATTAGGTTTGGGTATAAAACGCTAGGTGACTGCCCAAACTAGGGCTGTGTTTTGATCCAGGAGACCTGGGCCAGAAAGGACAAGAATTACTCCTTGTCAGCAGACATGCCGTGACAGAAGCCAGAGTCACTCATGCACCTCCACTGTGATCGCTGAATGAAGGGAGGCAGAGCCAGGCCAAGCTCGTTTGTACCATGAAGGATTTGACCTTCCAGCCTCTGTGCTAGTTGCAAAACTCCACTCTTCCACCTATAAGGAGCGGCCCCCCTGCTGAGGTGGCTGTCAAAAGGAAAGTCCATCCTGCTGCAGCATCAACCTTCAGCTATGGAAAATAGCTACAATGAAATGAAAGCATTTCACTAAAGTGCAAATTGCTCCCACAATGGTGGGGGAAATTCTGTGCAATGCTTTGAAATTTATGTATGCTGTAAAACTGTAGAAAACTATGGTCTTACACACATTAACTGAAGATTTTCCCACAAGGATATAAAATGTAAGAGTAAGCCCAGTGAATGACTTCCTAAATCCCAACAATCCATAATCTGCAGCCATGATGTCTTGCTGTGACACGAGCTTTTTCAGGTTATCAGGACAAGGAGCCTTATAGAAACTCTGAAAGAATTTTGTTTTGTTTTTTGTTTAAAAAGCATGAAGAAATTTTATAATTCAGGGGGTTGAAACCCCAATGTTACAGGCAAGACTTCATTTTTATAAAATACAAAGCACTCTTGTTTCTTCCATTTCTAACAGCTCAGCAAGGGAAGCCACCACTAAGTCATGCTCCTGCAGCATTTCCCGGTAGCGGGACACGGCTCGCTCAGTCCTTGCTGAAAGCGGCACAGGAGTAATAAGCTTCGTGTCTTTCACTTCTGGCATTCCACTTACTCTAGGGGTGCAGGAGATCTGTAACTTGATACCAGGATGATTATCCTGCCCTCCCTCAGGTATTTGGGGCCTTGCTGGAACTTGGTCCTTGTCCTCTGCAGGAAGACAGGGCTCTCCAGGTTCCGTCTTCCTTGGCAGTTCTTCCACTGATTTGGTATCAGTTGCAGCAACTAAAGAGTCAGAGGCAGTTCCTTGTCAACATCCTGCAACTCTTGTATTGGTTTTGCTCCATTTTTAATGGCCTCTTCGTACAGCCCAATGACATCGAAGGTGCCTTTTCTTGCCAATAGCTTTGCTTTGCAGATCCAGAATTTAGCAAATTTTTCAGCCTCCAGAATGTTGAATAAAATGGCAAATATTTCATTACAAAGTACACCCTCTTCAATGAGCCTCAGACATTCTGCCAGAGTGCTGTTAATCTTATTGCATAGGTTCAACTGTGCTTTCTTTTCTTCTTCTTCTTCTTCTTCTTCTTCTTCTTCTTCTTCTTCTTCTTCTTCTTCTTTTCTTCTTCTTCTTCCTCTTCTTCTTCTTCTTCTCCTTCTTCTTCTTCTTCCTTGCTCTTCCAGAATGAAATATTCATTTGCTCTGTGACTTTTCCTGTTGTTTTAATTTCCATAGGGGGCCATTTATAGATTTTCCCCTTAGATTTCTGCCATTCTTCTAGTTGTTTTCTTCGATCCTCTGCTGTTGTCTTTTTAACATTGGGATTAGTTTGGGTACCATTTGGGACTCCTCTCCCATTTCCAGTTGTAATATTAGCTTGAGTTTTGGGAGCTGTCTTGAAAAGGAAATGCTTTGAGGAAAAAGTCTTTTTCAACTTGGGGTCTACAGTCTGTGCTCTTTGTTGAAAGCTGTTGGTTCTATTTGCCTTTATGCCAGGAGTGGTTGGAATGACTGAGTTAAAGTTGCCAGTGGTCAAATTAGGCCTCTGGCTTATGGATTTTGATCTTTGTAGTACACTTGTCTGGGACCTAAAAAAAGGTTGTGTGGTCTTCTGATCTTGCTTGATGTTTGGATGTCAGTTGGTAGGTCCCCCCTGCAGCAAGCTGGGGCATGGCCTGGGGTTGGCATTTTTTACTTTCTCTTCAGTTTCAGTGTATGACTGTACCTTAGTTATTTTGATAGTTCATATTTACCCCTATTAACCTTTATATCCTTTATGCTCTTGACCTCTGGTTTCTTTGATGCCTAAGTCCTACTAAGGGTCTGATTGAAGTGAGAGGGAACTGTCCTTGCGGGCTTTTCTGGTCTTATAAACTCTGCTCCTTTAGAGAATTGCTGTAATTTTACTGGGAGAGTCCTTATTTGTGTTTTTCTAACAAATTGTTTATTAACCTTGTCTTTCAGAATAGCACTATTCTCCAAACTTTTGCCCAAAACTTGTTTAGCAGTCAAATTACTCTTGGTTTGATTATAAGAGTTGGTCTTGGGCTTGCTTGTGGTACATAATGAAGGATCTAGCTTCTTAGGTTCTGATAAGGCCTCAGGCATGTTCTCTTTGTCTGACTCTATGAGAAGGCCACCCAAATATTTGCTTTTGATATGGGTGCTATCCACAGAACCTGTGAGTTTTACATTTCCCTGACCAGTTATCTGCCAGGGACTGTATATCAGGTGACCTCGTGGGCTTTCTCGACAGTTTTCCTTTAGCAGATGATTCAGCTTCACATTGCTGGTGACTCTTGCTGGAAGGTTTACAGTCTGGGTTAGAAGAAACACCTCCTGCAGTCAGACTTCTGCCCACTAGTTTTGGTACCTCTAACTTTGGCTTCTGGGAGGCTGTTACATTAGCTGGTCTGGACTGGAGTTTAATGCTGATGGGCCTTGCAGCTTTGACAGGCAAAACAGCATGGTTGGTAACATCCTTTTTGGGTTTAATAGTAGATTTAGAAGGTGGTGGATTTGGTCAATTATTCTTGGCTTTTAGGTAAGGCTTGGTGCTTTGGTTCTTCGGTTTTCCCTTGGCTGCTAGGTATTCCTGCAGCTTCCTCTGCCGTTCTGCCGCGGCATCCACAGCGGAGGGCCCGGGCCTCACCATGACTCCTCAGCTACAGTTTTCCTTTCCTGATAACAGCTATTACTATGAAGAAACAGCATTTCTTCATTTGTATCAAAATTAAATATTAATTACTCAGGTTTTATACATTATTGAATGAAATACTGATTCACAAGGAATTTATCATAGTATATTCAGATATTGCTGAAATGTTCCATATTAAAAATAATTTGTTGTATATTTATAGGTACTCAGTAATTAGGTAGATTTTGTAATAATTCTGCATCTATATCACAATAAAAATTTAAGTTTTAAACAAGGAAGAATACAGAATACATGGAAACCCCTCAGTTACTGCATTATGTTCATCAGGCATATTTAATGTTCTATGTAAGTTCAGATCATGCATTTATTAAACACTGTGTCAACCAATAATAGAATTCTTGGCATCATATACCAGGTGACATCTTCTTTATGTAGTGTGATTAATTTTATGTGGCACTTTGACTGGATAGAGTAATGGAGAGATGGCTGTCAGAAGATTCTTCTTGAGCGTGTTTCATCATAGTTAATACCAATGGCCAACTCGACTGGAAGACAAAGTGTACTTCTGAGAGTACTGGTTGGCATTCTTCCTGAGATTACTGGCCTGTAGGCCAGAATGAGGAAGCAGAATCACGCTGACTGTAGGTGGCACCATCCAAGGAAGCTTTCAGCCTGGATGAAGTGAAAATGTGAGAAGCTGGTCTGCTCTTGCAAGCTCAGTTCTGCTCCAGCAGGGTAGCCTTTTGCTGGGGCTATCTCCTGTGGAGTTCTGCTTCTTCAGCCATTCCACATGAACTTGTAGTCATAACTGAAAAGAGCTCCTAGGGCTTCAGCTTTGGGTTGATACCAGTCTTTCATGCTTCTTGCGCCTTGAGTTTATTAGGCTGAGAAGCTACCGGATCTTCTGGCTAACTGGCATGCAGGTGGCCACTGTGAACTACCGAGCCTCAACAGGAATTAAAATGTAAATAAAAGTAGAAAAAATATACAACTATAACTTTTTCTAGGGAACCCTAGCCATTGTAAATTGTAGTTTGTCAGAGATGAGTATTTCAACAAATAAACTAAAGCTTTTCCTCCTTGGCAGGTAACTGTCAATCTTGGGATTAGCAAAGCCCATATGTAGGTGAGTTCCAGACAAATGACTCTAGACTCTGTCTGCTCCCTCATTCCTTTGTCTCTGACACACTTTCCAACCTGTTTTGCTTCCAAGTCACCATGAGGTAACTTGGAGTAGATTTGCTAACCCACAGCCTCCTAGCATGAGTATTCTGCCTTGAAGCAGCTAACTAGGAACTGAAAACTGAAGCAATAATCCAAATTAAACCTATTCTTTAAATTGCAAGTGTCAGACATTTTGAGGCAACCATGGGAAAACTAATAAAGTTACCACCCTAATGTGAATTGGCATTAAATCCATTATAAGCCAAAATGAACAAAAAGGCAAAAGAAGGAGTGATGTACATTTGTTTTTTGTTTTTGTGATCTGGGACATTCATCTTCCTGTTTCACTCCTGGTTGTTTAAACCAGGATTTTCACTTTTTAGACCAGGATTTGCAGAGTCTGATATTTCTCTATTTAAGTCATTTTCTTACTTCAAATTTTGACATCATTCTCAAAAAATTATTTTTGTCATTTTTTTTGTTCAAGGTGACCCATGTTTCCTTATAGATTTTCCTCAAAATCCTTCTAATCACATCCATGTTATTAATCAGTATGTGTCAGGCAGCCATTACCTTCTAGCTATTTGCTGTGATATATTGCATTGCCCACTAACGTAGTAACTTAAACAGAGAAACTTATTATCCTATCATTTCTGTAGGTTAAGAGCCTAGATCTGGCTTTTGGGGGATTAGTTCTAAGTTGGATTCTGTTATGTGATTGCACTGAGGGCCCTGAAGGAAGCTGTGAGTGTAGTAAGACTGCACTGAAAGATTCACTTGTAGGCTTATTCACAAGCCTCATGAATTACCTCACTGCTGAGCAGTGTCATCAGGTCCTTTGAACAAGCCCTTTTTTAGACAGTGTAAAGTACATAGCAGGCTTTTCAGATAGAAAACAGGAGAAGAAAACAAAACCTAGCATGAACTTCTCTATTTTGTAATCTATTCTCAAAAGTGACATCTCATCCTTTTTGTAATAATCTGTTAGAAACAAAAAATCTCTAGGTGCAGCTTACATTCCAAGCAAAGAAACTGAATAAAGACAATATACACAGAGCAAATCATCAGTGGAAATGATCTCAGAGACTGCTTGTAGCAAAAGTTTCTGGAATTACAGCTTTTATTAGCAAATAAGCTTGATGCTAGAAAGAAAAACATTTAAGAATTTATGTGGAGTAAGGCAGAAGTCTTTCAGAAAGTTTCACATGATGGTGGCATATTCAAAGCAACTTCAAGAAATTCTGTGTCATGGGTTAGAGTTTGCCCAACATGGCATCCAGCTGATGACTTTCAGAATATGATCTCTAGTTTTGGGTTTTTTAGTATTTCTCCCTCTCTCCTATGTGTCTACATTTTTACACCAATTTAACAGGATTAAAGGATGATGAGAGCTAGAAAAGACAGTGCACATACTGAGAGGCTGAGGCAGGAAAGCCAGTTCTAACCCAGCTTAGACAATTTAGGCAGATACTGCCTCAAAATAAAAATAAAAAATGCCTCATATGTAACTTGGCGTGAACCTGGGTTCAATTCCCAGAACGAGGTAGGGTGGGAGAGGATAATGAGACCATCTGTCTAGTCCTTTTGTCCAGATGTGCATATGCAAGTTTCCAGAAGATACTGACATATGTCTGAATAAGTAGACTAAAGGAGGGTGCCCCTTCACTAAATTTTGAACAAGCACTGTTTAATAAATGGGCTGAAAGCCTGGACAGAAAAAGAAAAAAGGGAAGGGGAAGGTGTTGGAAAACCATCTCTCCTGCCACATGGTTTCAATGTCTTCCTTTTCCCTCACCATGAGAATTGAATTTTAGAGTGGAGAATGAGCCCTTCAGTAGATATGAGAATTCCTGGTTGTTTGAATTTGGACATTCCAGAATTTTTTTTAAAAATTCTATTGTCTACAAATTACCCAATCTAAGGGATTCTATTAATGGCAGCCCTGATGGACTACATTGGTCTCTGTCTCTCTCTCTGCCTCTGCATATCTGTCTCTGTCTCTCTCCTTCCATTTCTTTCTCTCTCCCCCATCCACTCTTTTGGCTTAACTAGAAATTTCCATTTTTAAATGATTTTGTGGTTAGCAATGTATTTTTTCAGATGTTTTATTTACTTGTGTATTTTCAGTTTTCCTATGCCTATTACAATTCTCTCAACCTCTTTTTCATAACATATACATATACATAATACATGAAATATATATATATTATTCAGCACCACCAGAAAGTGTAAGGCCTTTAAACTCTAAAGTCATTGTGTTATATGTGTGTGTGTGTGTGTGTGTGTGTGTGTGTGTGTACTTTGAGGGTACAAAGAAGATAGTGATTATTTTCTTTTCCACTCTTTCTGCAATTATATCTATTAGCTGACTTGGGGCCAGCTAACTTAATTCCACAGCATTCCCTTGTAGTTCTTCCAATTCCCAATCACTGAGAACAGATTTTTAAAATATATTAGCAATTAGTCTGCAAGAAAGTTATAAGTACTTTTTTTCTCCATACCAATTTATTCTTTATAACTACTTTTTTAAATGTTGTCATGGAATGCTACAGGATATTTGACCAAAGTTTTTCCTCTTCAGTATACAGCCTTTGTATACTAGCACAAACACAATGGAACATAGTATGGTGATTCCTCAGAAATCTAAAAGAAGAGCTGGGGAGATAGCTCAGTAGAATAAGTGCTTCCCTGGCAAGCACAAGGGTCTGAGTTCAATCCCCAGTTCCACAAAAAAAAAAAAAAAAAAAAAAAAAAAAAAAAAAAAAAAAAAAAAAAAAAAAAAAAAAAGAAATCTAAAAGTAAAATTTCTGTTGAGCCAGCCACCCCCTACCAGGTATCTTTCAAAAGAAGGTAAAATCACCATAAAATATAAACACATACCCATGTTTTAGCAGGACAATTTATAGTAGCTAGACTGTGGAAAGAGTGTTTATGTCCAGCAAGATATAAATGTACAAAGAAAATGTGGTATTAAGACACAATGGTGTATTACTCCACCATAAAAAAGATAAACTTGGCAAATTTTTAGGAAACTGGGTGCAACTTGAAAACATAATGTTAACTGAAATAAAGCAGACTCAAGTTCAATGGCACAATTATATTATCTATGTTACATAAATCATTTATGAAATATACAGATAACAAAAGAGCAAATACATATATGTTAGGAGGGTTCAAATAATTCCTTAATACATTTGTTCTGCTCTTTCAAAAACAATATATAGATAAATTTTTCCATTTATATTACTTTCTCTTACTTCACTGAAATGAAAGTACTGTGCTATTATTTATTTCTTCTTTATAAGAGAATCTTTTTCTCTCAAATAACTACTTCAAAGTAATGACAGTCTACTGTTTTCTTACACTTTTTGCTACAAATTTCTTTTACTTTTTCATAAAATATAAAGTAAATATTTCTAAATCAAGATGCACTTACAATTAGACTCAGAATAGTTCTACTAGCTACATTTTGCCACTAGCAGCAAGGTTTCTATCTGGGCCCCAAAACCCCTTACAGTCCTCACAGAGAGAACAAGGCCTGCAGGCGGCCAACCTCACTTTCAGGGAAAAGTATGCATAAGCCACAGCTGAGCAAGAACCAACTAGAAACAAGGACTGAAAATTAGTTTAAGGCAGATGCCCGGCCCTACCACCCCGACCCCAGTGCATTCCTGTCATCATGGCCACTAGAAAACTGGCTTCCAGGGTCTATGTCCCAATTTGAGGCAGGAATGCTCAAGGACACTCACAGTTGGCTCAGAGCCCAAACACCAGCCTTCCAGAGCTGTTTCTGCATCACGCCAGAAGGCTAGCAGCAGGGAAAGAACATGGTGGAGGAGCGGGTAGGGTTGGGGGGACGCAGCTGGGGGCAGGAATGGAATGGAGTAAGGCCTGAAGAAGAAAGGACACAAGATCAACACTATGGGAATGCAAGTTCTTTAGGTCTTAAAAAGGAGTTCTGTGCATAGAATTCTACAAACAGAATCCACCACTTAAAAATTCAATCCAGTGGCATTTGTTCAACTATGGAACTTGTAACATTTTCATCATCCCAAGAGAAAACTCTTATAATCCATTAGCAATTGCAACCCCTAACTTCTATGCATCTGCCTATCTGCACTCTTCCTACACATGGGGTCATACAATAACCAACATTTTAGGTGTGGAATCTTTCACTTGGCAGTGTGCTGGAGTGGAGTGTCAGAGTGTGTTTCAACTTCTTATCACTGCTTTGAATCTTGCTGAACAGTCAGAACGTGCTTCTTTCTCCACCTATCCATTATTGATGGGGATGTGGAAGGTATTCTCTAATAACTTTCTGTGTCAAATAGCACCAGATTAAGTTATTCACCTCTCCGCAGGACTAGATTCCAAATACACAGGTTAAGAAGTAGAACTTGAGGAGCTTGGACTTGAACTTCAACTTTTAGGCTTCCAAAAGCAGAGCTTTAGTGATAGAACCATCAGAAAGATACAGAGTATTAAATGAGTAGGAACCTTGATGACTTCAGAGGGACAGTGTTCCTAGACTGCACAGGAACATGTAAATTGGCCACTTGGTCCATCCTTTCAGAGAAAATAGGAAATCACCCTTTATGGTATGTTAAATCACTAGATGCACTTGTGTTTCATTTTGTAGAACTATATAGGAACCTTTTATATTTGCTGTCACTGTGGAATATTTTCAACAACTGATAGCACTGTTCCCCAGAGCAATCCATCCCTTTCAGGTATTCCTGAACGCAGATTACCCAGAAAATGGACTTACCCTCTAGATTTCCTAACCTAAAGACAGCTCCACAGTTTGTACTGGTTAGGCCTCAAACCTGGCTCACAGTCAGAGCACCAGGTATAGGAAGAAATGCTCCCCTGCTCCAGCCATATACTTAGTCTCTGGGATCAGGCTGTATTTAACTTCCTATGACAGTTTTTCTTACATCTGATTTCCAGGAATGGTTGGTCACTACAATGCTCATTTTAAAAATCAATGCCCATGTTGTAAACCTTTCTGCCTCGGTTCTTCACTTTGCAATCCCATTAAACCTTGCCTCTCTGAGTACTCAGGGCCTGACTTCTTTAGGAATAATCCCAGTCAGGTTTACTGAAGTTAACAAAGTTATTCATTGCCTCCAAACCCTATAACTATTCCAGATTGTCAAAACAAATCTAATGAGAAGACTAATGATCAAATGTTCAAAGAAAATGTAGTGCTCATCACACTGGACTAGTACCCCACCTTGTACTAGAAAGGTCATACACCACAGGGGATTTCCAAAAGCGTGCCTGGAGTTTGGGGTAAAACTCCATAAGGAAATTTAATTTGC
This sequence comes from Ctenomys sociabilis, assembly GCA_004027165.1. Lineage (NCBI taxonomy): Eukaryota > Metazoa > Chordata > Mammalia > Rodentia > Ctenomyidae > Ctenomys > Ctenomys sociabilis. Next base: position 56,809 of record PVKA01000602.1, on the reverse strand, counting down.
AATGCTTCCAAACAAACAAAAATCAAGAGAAAAACATGCCATCAATCTTGCAATTGAATTATTCCTAAAAAACACACTGTGTAGGTGGAAGAGAAAATATATTTCAGATTTTTCCATGAGTCATGGAATTAAGTGCATCTTCTAGATTATTTGGCCCTTCTTTAAGATATTGAATTGTACATGAAATGGATACACACTGAGGTAAAAAATACTGATTTCTTCCCTATGGAAAATCTGAGATCATCATGGGGAGGTTTTATATAGCACATTTCTCACTCCAGTTTCCCTTAGTTCACCTTCTTCCCTAATTATGCTTCTCTATTTTTTCCTGTCCTTAACCCCTTGAATGACAGATGGAAAATATGAGAGGCCTCAGATTCTGTGCTAACTGCCTGAGGCCTCCGGAGGAGTACACATTAACAGTCACACTGGCTTCACTCACAAAAGAAGACTCAAAGTATCCTCCATGCCTATCCTGGGCAGACAGCCAGATAGCAATGTGACAGAGGAGGTAAATTATGGGAGAATAAACTGGTACTAAATGGTCAGCAGGGAAGGTCTGTGGTCAGCCACGTCCTCCTGCTCTCTGATGCTCAGTGCTCATGCAGGGAAGAGTTGTTAGATAAAGAAGTCACACTGTGCGGGGAAACTCACAGAGGCAAAGTGGTCTCAAAAGCAACTAACCTGTCTCATACATATGCAGCCAAATCCACACAGGAAATGTATACATCCTTTAGTTTAGCAAATGATTGAAAGATGAATGAATGAATCAATGAAGAACAAATAAGTGATCACACAAACAAAAGCAATGAATAACTGTAAAGTGTCCCTAGCTTTGGGAAGCTGACAGAAAATAACATCTCTGGATGTAGGAAGGAGAAATCAAGGCTGCCCAAGTAACAGGTCCAACCAGAAAGGCAGCAGGGAGAAGTGGAGCAGGACAGAGAGGCAAGTCCAATGGGTGGTGAAGCCCAGACGAAGGAACATGAACTAAGACAGAAGAGACTTACATCACTCCTTACAAGCTGGAATCAGTGAATTTGAACCCTTAAAAAGTCACTAATCCCTGGACTCTGATGGCTTCAGGTCAAGCGATATTCCTCTATCCAGAGGTCTGTTTGCCCAGGATTGTGTCTCAACATAAAATGCATCATTCAGGATAGCTTAATAGCTACTTTAAGGTATTGTATGCTACATAATATATATTTGTATATAATCTTTACTACAGATTTCAAATGCACTTGAAGCTGCTCTCTAAAACAGGATATAGTAGGCAAAGTGGAAAACACAGGTCAGTCTCAAAGGACTTCACCAGCTCAGAGCTCATTTCATCCTGCAGGTACTGTTTTTCTCCCCAATCAGGGCCTGTATTTGGGCATGGAACCTCCCCATTGGCTACCTCAGATCTTGAACTGTGTTGTGACATCAGCAGGCTAGCAGGCTTACCACTGCCTGGGGAATGTTTTCATTTCCTTGGAGATTTTCCAATTTTAGTATATGTGCTGCTAAAGCGAGCACTCCTTGGAGATTTTCAAAGGTATAACTGGATCCTCATCAGTGAACAGCCACCATTCCTACCGGATGTTTGTATATGTAGGCATCAGCCACGCAGACATCCTTCAGTACCTTCTCCTTATCTTTTGCATCTTCAATCACTACTACACTTTCTCTAAGTCAGGTAAGGGCACAAAGATACAAGAGTCTCTGGTTTCACACATTCTCTCCTATCCCAAATCAATGTCCTAGTTAAAAACACCTATGGAGATAACAGGAATGTCTTCAACTGGAATTCTATGAATCTCTTTCAATCAGGGCTTATACCTTTACAGGGCTGGGATGTGGAGAGATGATTACTGTTTGGCCACACTGTTTCTTCATGCTCCCAGAGGCTGGCTACCTACCTGTGCTGTGTTCCTTTTCACCATGGAGGGCATGGGAAAAGAAAATTAACCAGAGATATTTTAAATGTGGTTGTTTTAGCAGAAAATGAAGGGAAAAGGAAATGAACTACATGGGGTAGAAAAGTGCAATTCTATGTTACCTTGTTTCATCACTGACAATGTTGCTGTACTAGAGTTTCCACTTCTGCTATGATACTAAAGTTTTTGATTCACATGGTATAGAGATTTCCGTCCGAACTAGGTGAAAATACACATGGAGAGACTCCAAGACCATGTGTTTCTGCTGTACCTAGGGAGAAACTTGAGGAGAAGGACATGGGTATATGGGGGGGTGTCCATGAAGCATAGCCCAACAGGAACAGTGTAGACCAGGGTGGGGGTAGGGTTGATAAAGAAAATACACAAAATGAAGGGGGACAAAAACAACAAAAAGGAAAGAGAGAAAGGTCATGCAGATGTTCTCCAGAAAGGTATATCCATTGTAGATGTGGCTGAAGATGGGATGGAACCTGGATGGAGACCAAAATGTTCAACTGACCCCAGAAAGAACACACAGGGCCATCTCCTCTGTGAAGGGTAAAGGTGGCAGGCTTAGCCAGGTTTCCTTCAAAGGTGTGAGAGGGAATCTGAAGGAATACAGTGGCTAACTGGGAGACTGCACCCTATCAGAAACGTCAGGTGCCATGGGTTGGTGTTTCCTATTGCTTTTTCCAACAGAAATGCCACAAAAAAATGCTTGAGTATAAAAGTCATCATTAGTGGACCAGGGAAATAATTTTTTTATTAATTTTGTTGAGAAACAATCAGACTGATTTTTAAACTGAGTACATCTTATAAATTATATTTATTACTTCTTATGTACTAGAAACACAACTCCTTTCTGTGCTCATTCAGTTTCAGGTGAAAGTTTTTATACACCTTGATGATAGTTTGCTTCCAAAAACGGAGTACATATTTGGTATGAACATGCTCATTAATAGTCATACTCAAAATTACGTTAGATACATCAGCATGCCAAAAATTACTTGCTCACAGATAAAAAAAGAAAAGTTCAAGGCCCCACATCTCTCATTCCAGGTTTATAAAAAATAATTTTGGGCTCTAGTCAGATTGCCGACTTTTTAACAACTTGTGTTCCTATTCTCCCAGTACACAGGAGGCTGAGACAGGAGGATAATATGTAAAAAAGGTAAATTAATGGGGTCCTATGTCAACAAAACAAAATGACTCAGTGATTTATGCCAGTCATATAATTTTCATGGCTTTCATACTGGTACTGAAAACTTAAAGAAAATAATGGAAAAAAAAGGAAACGCTAACTATAGCACTAAGTAATATATACAAACCTCCAAATAAAAAAGCCCAAAACAAACCACACAAACAAAATGAAGTAAAACAACACTGAATAAAACAAAATTAAAATAATAAAATTAAACAATATAGTTTGTCTTGTATTCTAAAATGGATAGCTTTCTTACTTTTTAGGACTAAAATATATCCTGAATGTTCAAGATTATTTAGTAAGATGTTTGGAGAAATGGAAATGAAATGTTCTGAAATGGCACCACATCTGTAATTAGATGCCATGCTGCAAACTTACTCTTTGCTAGATGATTTTCAAGCCAGCAACAGGAAAGCAACACAATAATGGGATTCCCTTATACTATCTTTTTTTTTTCCTTTCATTTTATTGAAGTACAAATGTCACTTAGACAGTTTCAAGACACTTTAACAATACAGATTCGATAAATTAATACATTGCAAACTGTTTTCATAACGTTTTGGTATTGTACAAGGTGCATACATGATATTATATTTACAGATATTATTTTAGCAGACATCTCTTATCAGTGAATTAAGAGTGTAGCTGCTTACTTATTTTTTTATACCTGAATTATATCAAAAATTCAATAATGATTTACCTAGTGGATGACAGTAGTACTAATGAAAGAAATCTAACTCTTAAAGTTCCATTCTGAGGTGCTGGTTCTAAGGGCAGAGGTTTTATTTATTTATTTTTATTTATTTTTGGGGCAGAACCAGGAATTGAACTCAAGGCCTTGTGCTTGCCAAGTAAGCACTTATTCCACTGAGCCATCTCCCCAGCCCCCTAAGATACTTCTTGACAAACTGCCTCTCAAGTAGTCATGGTGGCTTAGGATCAGAAGCTAGGCTTGAAGAAGGGAAACAATGACCCCTGCAATTTATCCACCACCTTTTGTGCTAAATGACACCACTGAGATAGTGAGGGTTCTGAACCTGCAAAATGAGACACCAGAAGGCAACAATGGTAAGAGCCAACTTTTCTACTAAGCAAATAACAAAGTCACATAACAGTTGCTTCCCTCCTCTTTTTAGGCTGTGCTCAGCTAACAATGCTCACACAGGCCAATCAGGCTCCGTAAACTACTCACAAGAGTAAATCCTGGGACAATGTGATCAAGACCAGGGAGCCTCTCTTGGGTTAATGTCCTCACTCATAACTGACATGGTTGCAAGTTCCCAATGCATCTTCTTTGTCACAAAGGTTTCAGATCCACCACTCTGTGCCAAGAACCAATGCGGGCTCAGGCCCTGGCTCAGGCCAGGGTAGGCAGAAGATGGCTCCTTTAGGCTAGAAGCACATATATGGGCCTGAGGGATTCCTTGGTGACATAGCAGGGAAACAGGCAACTCATGGGACGAGTTCCAAAGTGCTCCAGCAGAGGAGGGCCACCAAAAAGTGTTGGCTTGCTGGCCTTGCATTGAAGATTGCTATCATATGCTTTGTGGTTACAGTGAACTTAGCATAGTAATTCTTGTGCTCAACTATCATGAGAACTTATCAGTCTCATTTTTTTTCATGGTCCTCTTGCTTCTTACAGAATACTTCCAAATCCCATCACCTACTGGAGCTTCCACTCCTCCACAGTTCGCATCTCCAATACTGAGCACAGCTGCTCCCTTAACATCAATTGAACACAGCTCCTCCAGCAAGTGGGCTCTAGCTCATGTTCCAACATGGATTCTGCCTGTCTGCCCCCTACTTCCAGACTGCCATGGCCTAGATCTACATGTACCAACAATGTAGCACAAAAAAATCTGTCATGGGCCAATGGTGAGAGCCAGATGTCTCCTTTGGCTCAGGGCATGACTGAGACTCTGCTGACCGCCCAGCATGGAGGGCTGCACAGTTGTGAGAGTGTGTCACACCCAGGCAGTGGAAGACCTGGTCCACAGCCACAAATCGTAATGGTGCTCAAGGAGATCCAGCACACAGATGTCAAAACATCAGTATCCATGTCTCCTGCCATCTGTTGTTCTCAGACTACACAAGCTAAGTCTCCAAGGTGAGTACTGACAGCAAGAAGGGAAAGCAACAGGGTTAGCACTGTGGAGGAGGGTTCAATCCACAGCACAGTTCTAGTATGTGCAGAGACATGGCAAAAACAGTCCTCAGGCCTTGCTCACTTTGTGCTCAGCTCACTCTACTCCCAGGCACTGTAAGTAGGGAATGTAAGACCCCAATATGATGCTGCCTGGTGCAGTGAGGAGCACAGAGGAACACACCGAGGTAGGTGACATGCTTACATTGGCAAGGACAGTTTAATTTCCCTTCATTTGCACCTAAAACAATACACTGTATTTCAGAGATCCTGTTCAAAGCATGAACCTCAGTGTGTCTGCCTTGCTCACATTTGGCGTGAGGAATTCTTTAATCTCATGGTAGAAGTAGTCTTCTGGGAGCAACAGAGGAGAGAGTACTAAGGGACCTGCTAACAGGAGGCGACATGTGAACAACTCTACCTTTGAGAGTGCACATGTGTGTGTGTGTGTGTGTGTGTGTTGTGTGTTGAAAGACAGTGTGCTGTAATCAACATGGAGACAAGGGCCTTGTGAAAAGAGAGCAATAGTTTGCCATTGTAACCTAAACAGATTTGTTTTAAAAATCATTTTCCTATTCTTTCTAATCACACTCCTGGTACATAAAAGGAGCCACAAAAGATATGATCTGGGTGATAAGGAAGAGGCCACAGGCAGATACATCCAATGTGCAAACTGGCCCTGTTCTCTGAGCAGTGCCTGCACAGGCAAGGGCCCTTGCTGGTAAGTTCCCTAGTGCTGTGCTATAACTGACTTTTTTTTGTTACTTTTGTAGTCAAGGAGATTTTCTAAGAGCCAGAAAGATTCCTGGGATCACAGGTCCAGATCCATGCAGGAATTGTCTCACAACTTCCAGAATTCATCCAGTCCTGTACTATGAAGAGTAAGCACTTGATTGAAGAAAACACCCTTCAGTACAGGGACAATTCACAGCCACCTCCAGTGCAGAATTCCACTGATCCAGTGGCAAAGGATCCACGCTGGGAGCAACCAGCGGAGAAGCCCTAGGATGAAGTGAGAAGGCAGGATACAAAGCCTCTTGATGCCCAACATGTCCTAATTAAAAATGTATTGCTTCTCTCCTTACAGGTGGTTGAATCACAAGAACTGCTGCTTTCCACTGAGTATCCAATCAGTGAGCAGCATGTTTATGTAGATGCCCTTGGGGTAAAATTCCATCTGAGTCCCCAACAGCCAGGGATGATAGAAAAGCATACAGAGTCTAGTCAGGAGTGGGCAGAAGCAGGGGCCCAGGTGGAGGACATAAAACTTCCTCAGGTGCTCTCTGCCTTGAGTGAACTTGAAGAGTCCAAAGATCCCACAGCCAACTCTTACATGGATGTGAGAGGGGCAGAGGAGCAGGCCATGATGAGAAAACTTCCATCAAGTGAAGAACAACAAACATAAGGCCTCCAAGCCCATCACTGGTGCTCCTAAAGCTAATATTCAGCTGAAGAGCAGCAAAAAGAGCCTGTTAGAGGGAGAACAGGTGATTCTGGGTGAACTGGAAGACGATAGGGCTCCCCTGCAGGAGAGGGATAAAACCCTCAGTAAATCCCTGAAAGCAGCTTTGAGCAGTACCAACCAAGATAAGGGACCACAGGTCAACTAGGGCCAGGAAATCTGAAGAAAACAGCAGCAAGAAAATTTTAGAGAGAGCAAAGACAGCACCAAAGTCCAAGACAGGCCAACTATTATCAACATAAAACACAAGAGACACCAAGCTTTGCTAGGCCCAGAGGCCTTTAAGAAGCCACACTTGCCTAGGCATGCACACAGTGGAATCCCTGCAGGTGCTCCACCTATTAAGGAAGAAGTTGGAGAAGAGACCTAGGCTCCTTTTTTGAGGGAACCCAAGATACTAAAATCTACCACAGCATGGCCTCTCAGTGCTATGAACAATTCCCACAATCTGCAGAGAAGAGCTAAAACAAGAGGATCCTTCCACCAACATCTCTGTGTGAGCTCCCATCACCTGGGAAGGTGAAGTACTGTTGTGCTTTCCCAGCCCAGAAAACCTCAAATAACACCTGCTTCTCGAGAGCCAAAGGACCTCTCTTCATGCAGACCCAACCCAATTCATCATGCCCAACCTGCACCAACTAGCACAGCTCAGCCATTCCAACCAGCTTTCCCAATACTACTCTGAAGGCTCCTCACAAAGCCACTCAACCAGTGCTCTACAATGCCAGCCAACCACATTTGACCTCCTTCACCCAGCCTGGGGTTCCTAGTCTTCAGTGTCTAAGCCTGGACCCCAGGAGGTAGCCACTTCTGCCTCTCTCAGAAGGAAGCCCATTGCCACTGCTGTGACCAAGCCTAGGTCCCCACCTCAGCAGCAACACCCATTTGTCCTCCAAGACTTCATCTGCCAGCCCATTCCCTGGAGGGAACCCAATGTGCCTGAGCCTGTGGTGTCCAGCCCCATTATGGAAGAGCAGAGACCAGTGTGAGAAACCCTCAAGAGACAAGCTCAGTGCGAGCAGGAACTGGCTGCCAAGTTCACCTCCTTGGGGGAACTGAAGTTTTTCAGTAGAGGGAGATAGATAGGGAAGTTGCCCAGGACAAGGGTTATGCATGGTGAGAGCCAGCAGCACTATCAGGAATCCTTGGCCTCCAAAGGCTATGCACATAGATAAGTACAGAGAAAAGTGCAATCTGCAGATTTGGACATATGGTTGAAATTTAAAAACCACATCCTGGTTATATTAAATAGAATACAAGTCCTCAGCAGAAAACTTCAGTCTGACATGCTATACATTATGGTTTTCTGGAACAGGAGATCAAAGTGATGGGAGCAGATGGACATGGATGGGAAGAAGTGAGCAAGGAGGAATAATTAGGATTGAGCAAGGTCAGAGAAGGGATACCACATAGACTAAATGAACCTGGTATGGGTAACCTGACAGGATTCATTAAGTGTTGGGTTTGGGAATGAAGCATTGGAATTGGGTAGGGTCCATAATGCCACCAGATGGGTGTGGTTGAAGACTACTGTAAAGTCTCTCACACGGAAAGAGACTTCCTGTCACTTGACAAATCAAGCTGCCCTTCTGATGCAGGACACCTCTCCTACACACTCAGGTCACCTAAGCATATGCTGGGAATGCTGCCTGCGAAGCACTACGAGAAGCTACCCAGGACTTGCCAGAGTTCAGTGGTCCTGGGGCAGCTGTTAGTATCATGCTTGGTTAAGGGAGTACCACCAGCACAAAGGCTCCCTGGAACATGGCCCAGAATAGAAATCACTACTATTACCACCACCATGAACCAGGCAGGGCAGAGGGGAAGCCTTCATCTAACCTCTAATCAGGGTAAGGCAGTATCACTGTGTTCCCTGAGGCAAATTTGGGCAATGTTCACAGATTTCTCTGTAAGCAAAGGTAAGAGGGCCTCTACTGGGTCCCAGGAAACTGAGTTTGCCACAGACTGCATAAGTTCCAACATTCATGTGACTGACCTTGCTTTCATGCTTCCAGAGGTCACATTTGAGATCTGGGAATGGACCACCTTCTGAGAATATAGTCATTACAAGTAGGTCCAACAGGAACCGGATTTCTTATGTTTTCTTTGGGATAAGAATAAACATATTGAAAGTATCCTACAGCCCATGAGCCAAGCACCAGTCTTCCAAACAAACTTCTGCACATGTCTGTAAGAACAAGGCAAAGAGAGGATCAGGTGTGGTGTGGTATGGAGTTCAAGTTTGTGAAATATAGGTGGGGAACAGGAGTGGCATTGATCTGGGCTATCTGGAAGAGGACAAAGGACTCACTATGGGAATCCTAGTAATTTACTGTCCTAAAGTTCTTTAGATACAGTACTCCATAAAAGTTCACCACATAAAACTACCCAATGGCATTCAGTCCTCACTGGGGTCACAGTACTGTCATCATCTCAAGGGAAAAGCCTTTCAATCCCTTCCCAGCCCCAACCACTAAGCTCTCTGAGTGTGCCTACCTGTGTCTTGCCCATGCATGGAGTCATGCTACAGCCAACATTTTGGTTTGCTGCCTTAGTCAGAAGTACGTGTTTAAGTTCCTGCTGCCAAGCAGCAAAGTGTCAGACTCCTTCACAACTTCCTATCACAACTGATGGAATACTCTTCCAATTCAAAGTGCCACATCAGGATACTTTAAATCCTTTTCTGCATTTGGGTTAGATTTTCAATGATATTTAGGGGCCTTTCACATTTTCTGATTCTCTGAAAAACTTCTCCAATACTTCTAGAGTTCAATGGTTTCAAGAAATCCAGCAAGGTGTTCCTGAAATTCAATTCATAGAAAGGATTAAAACTTTACATATACTAACCCAAAGGCAGCAGCACACACTCTATACTGTTTAGGATTCAAACATGGATCACAACCCCAACACACAGGAGAAAATGTCATCAAACCACTTCATTATACTTTAGTCTCTATGAGTTGCATGGGTATCTTCCAATTCATTTCAGCTCTTGTCACAGATGCTGCCACTTCTGTTTCCTAGAAACAGCTGGTCACTATGATGCACATCTTAAAAACCAATCCCAAACTGATAAGCCATTCTGCCTGTGTACATCCTTGTGCAACAAAATACAAACCTCCCTCCTGGAGTCTTTGGAATCTAATTTCTTTGGGAGTGCTTCTGGTCAGGTCCAGAGTTGAAAATAAAGTATGTAAATAAAGCTGATCTCTGCTTTCAAACATTCTAGTGTGTCCCTCCTTCCTTGGTTCCAGTTTTGCTGCAATATTTTGGTTCTCCAACCAGGAATGGCCATCCTGGATAATTGGGTCACTGGCTAAGGCTTAGCTTGTGGAGCTGGAACCTCTCTTCAAGCTCCTCCACAGGACAACACAGCCTCAAGATTTTCTCAGATTCTCCTTGGAGACTTGGACCAGAGGCACCTGCTTAACACTAAAGCCCACCAGTCACAAAATCTGGAAAGGACATACTTTCTTCTGGCTATCTGAGAATGACAGACTCCAGGGGTACCCGGTAATCTGTCCTCAGTCTAGCATAGATTGAGCAGGAAGAGAGCCTCTTCACTTCTCCTCAGTCAGGATCACCCCTAAAGGAGAGTGTTAAATGTTTAACCACTGAGTGTCTGTTAAGTGCCTGTGAACATTCATGTAATACACGGTGAAATCCACACAGCGGTTCATCTGATTACACCAAAAACCTGCCATTCTGTAAATGCACATAAAAGGGCATAACGGACATTCGAATGACAAACTTGCCTTTAGTTCACATGGTCCTGGAGGAAGGCATCCAGTTAAGGACCTAAATAATCTCTCTCTTATGGGCACACATTCACTGTCTGTTGTGGCTACATCCCAAAGTATAACACAACCATGCTAGGAAGTCAGAAATGGGATTTAATTGGCCCAAACTTAAGGTTCTTTACAGCACACCCAAAAGTTTTGAAAAGGGAATTTCTGGTGACTACTGACTTCTAAGGAAGAAAGTATAATCTTCACTGAGTGAACAAACATCTGGGAATTCCTCCTTGAGAGAAGCTGCTGAAGCTCCCACTAGAGGTGTGTCTAGGCAGCTGAATGGATTCCAGCCACTAGTCCTTCTGCATGATCCCCAGACTCCCCACCTGAATGTGCACCCAGTTGCCATCCTGGAATCTTTCCATTCTTGGTTATGCTTATAAGCCCATCCTGGTCAGAAGGCATCATCTAACATCCACCTGAGATGACTGTGCACAGTTACTTCTCTGTTTAACTGAAAAATATCACATTTGACTGAAGTAAAAATTGAATAATCAACACTAACAAACAGGTAGCCATGGATTTTCCCAAAGTTTGCGCTGCTCAGTAGCATAAAATCCAGCAAAAACAAAGAAACGCACTTAAGTTCTTCTCATCGGCATGGGAAAATGGACAGAAGCTGATCAATATAGCAAAAGTTATTATTTTTACCCACATGTCTGATAACCCCCTTCAGACTTTGATGAAAGACTCTATGAAGCCTATAAAGTCTACCTTTCTTTGACCCATAGTCCCCTGAAAATCTCTAGATAGTAGATGCAGCCTTCATTAGACAAAAAGCAACCTGGTGTCTGAAAGAAAATCCAGCCAGGTAGCCTACCATATCCTCTGAGCAAAGATCAATATACAAGATATAAGGGCTATGGACACTAGAGAACTAAATGCCAATAGAGATTAAAAGATAAGAAGTCTCAAAAGCTTGAAATTCAGGGCCAGCAAGATAGCTCAGCAGACTAAGCTCCTGCTTAAGCAAGCATAGGGACTGGTGTTTCATCTCACGTACCTCATGCTGTACTGTCAGCACCATCTCTAGGCACCCTGCGCCATTCACCTAGAAAGGTCATACTGGCACACTCCTATAATCCCAGTACTGGGGAGGCAGAAAACAGGAGGATCACTAGGGATCTAAGTTGTGTAGTGAGACCCTGGACAAAATAAAACCTTCAGACCGACTTAAGTCACAAGACTTAGCAGTCTGAGTGGCTGTAGATAGCTAGCACCAGGATCTCTTCTTCTTCAGCTGGGTCCTTGGGATCCCACAGTGCATGTCCATATTGGTTTATTTTATTTTTATTGTTTTATTGAAGTACAAATATCAATGAGACAGTTTTAAGATACCTTGACAAGATGGATTTGATAAATTAACACATTGAAAACTGTTTTCATAATGTTTTGGTATCATAGAAGGTGAATACATGATATTATACTACACGTGTGTCTCTTATCAGTAAATTAAGATACTGTAGCTGTTTAAGTATCTCATTTTTTATACCTGAATTACATTGAAGATTCGATAATTAATACTTTCTACCTTGTTATTTTCCTAGTGGTTGTCCATAGTACTAGAAGCTGACATAATATCCTGTCCAACCACCGTTGGTGCACATCTTTCCTCTCATAGAATTATGTAGAAGCACAGCGTTATCTATCCCAATTGTACTGTTTATACAGACACATCATGATTCTTCCTTTCTGTACCCCTTCCTTTGTCTACACCTGTCAGAGATGGGCACTACATTGTCATTCAACTAACTTAGGTGCTTTAACTCAACAACACAATCCAACACAGTCCAGCATTCCACAACAATAGTGAGTTATCCGAAGAAGTTCTCGACCATAGCCATTTACAGCTCAAATTATTATTATAACCCCGCGATGTATACTTTGTTTTTATACTTTTCTGCTGGATGGTGGTTAAGACATAGATAGAGCAAGACTTATATACCAACACATGCACTTTATGTTTCTTATGAGGTCAGTGAACTCCCCTCAGGGTTTATCCTGTAGTCCTGTACCTTATTCTGTAGATCCCTTGTCTGTGTCATCCATGTGGATGAGTCACGGCCAATGCTTGAACAGTCTGCTCTCAGAGAAAGCCTGAGAGAAAGTTTGCTCTTCATGTGACTCTCCCCAGGCACACTATAGAACTTTGATCTCTTTCCTCTGTGGCTCCATAATCTCCTTGTTCAGAAAATCTGGAGTTCAACTGAGTTTCATGATGTTGCAGTACAGGCTCTCCTATGTCCTGAGTCTTCGCTGACCTTGAAAGGCTAGAGCCAAAATGTGGGCTGGCCTTGTGGCTCTTCTATTTCTCCAACTTTGATCTGTGAACTTAGGCTGTTAACTATCCAGAAGAAAAGCTGATTAGTATCCTGCAGCATATGCCATTCACTTTGCCTTATCGTACTCAACCAATTTTACTTGTTGTTGTACATCTCCATTTGTATTTCTGCTTTTTGCTTCCTATACTAGGGAGAATATATGATATTTACACATGTGTTTCTGGTTGATTTCACTTATGAGTATATGTTCAAGTGGCATCCACTTTAGTATAAATGCTTCAAACTTATCATTCTTAATAGCTGAGTAATACTCCATTATATAGAAATACCACATCTTTTTCAACCATTCCTCATGTGATGAACATCTTGGTTGTTTCCAAGATTTTGCTATCACACATTGTGCTGCTACAAACATAGGTACACATATATCACTATGATACAATGTTTTCAGTTCCTTTGGGAAAATTCCCAGTAGGGGGATAGCTGGCTTGAATGGGATTTCTAGTCGTACTCTTTTGAGGAGTCTCCACACTGACCTCCACAATGGTTGTACTAGTCTACATTCCCACCAGCAGTGGAGAAGTGTTCCCTTTTCTCCACAACCTCTCCAACATTTGTTGTTGGTTGATTTCCTTATGATAGCCATTCTTTCTGAAGTGAGATGGTATCTCAGTGTTGTTTTTATTTGCATTTCACGGGTGACTAGCAATGTGGAGCATTTCTTCATATATTTATTCACTTCTTTAATTTCCTCCTCTGAGGAGTATGTATTCATCTCAGATGCCCATTTTTGAATTAGGTCTTTAAATTTGAGGGCCCTGTTATATCTTAGTTCTTTATAGATTCTAGACAATAGACCTCTGTCTGATTGCTTATTAGTTAGGATTTTTTCAAAATTTGTGGGTTGTCTTTTCACTCTGTTGACAATTTCTTTTGACATGCAGAAGCTCCTCAAGAAGAGTTGATCCCAGTTGTTGATTCTTTCAAGTGCTTCCTGTGCGATATATTTTTGTTCATGAACTCTTTACCTACCCCTATGTCTTCAACAGTTCCTCCTACTTTCTCTTCCAGGAGATTGAGTGTTTCTGTTTTAATGTTTAGATCTTTAATCCATTTTGACTTTTACTTAGTGCATGGTGATAGAGCTGGGTCAAGTTTTAGTTTTTGGTGTGTAGAAAGCCATGTTTTCCAGCACCATTTGTTAAAGAGGCTGTCTTTCTTCCAGTGAGCTTGTTTAGCCCCTTTGTTGAAGATCAGATGGCCGAGTGTGTTTGTAGATGCCTCTTCGACTTCTAATCTTGGAATCCTTAGCAACAGCCATTAGAAAAGAGGGAGAAATAAGGGGAATAAGAATAGGTAAAGAAGAAGTTAAATTATCACTATTTGCAGATGACATGATACTTTACTTGGAAGACCCAAAAAATGCCACCAAGAAGCTACTAGAGCTGATAGGGAAATTCAGTAGCATAGCAGGATACAAAAGCAGTACTCAAAAGTCAGTAACATTCCTCTACACAGATAACAAGCACACTGAAAGGGAAACAATAGAAACAATACCTTTTACACTGTGGAAAATGAAATACCTTGGGATTTACTTAACCAAGGAAGTCAAACATCTTTTCACAGAAAATTACAACACCCTAAGAAAAAAGATTATAGAGGATTTCAGAAAATGGAAAGATATTCCATGCTCCTGGATAGGAAAAACCGACATCATGAAGATGGCCATACTCCCAAAATTGCTGTACAGATTTAATGCCATGCCTATCAAACTGCCACCAACATACCTCCCAGACCTAGAGAAATCATTCCTAAAATTTATTTGGAACTACAAGCGACCTAGAATAGCAAAGGCAATCTTGGCCAATAAAGACAAGGCAGGATGCAACACAATTCCTGACTTGAAATTATACTACAAAGCCACTGTGATAAAATCAGCATCATATTGGCAACAAAATAGACCTGAGGATCAGTGGAATAGATTAGAAGATGCAGAGGCATCTACAATCACATTAAGCCAACTGATCTTCGACAAAAGGGCTAAACAAGCTCACTGGAAGAAAGATGGCCTCTTTAACAAATGGTGCTCCATATTGGTTTAGAACAGATGACTTTCCTGGAATCCTGCCAACCTACTGTAACTCAGTCATAAAAAAAAAAAAATTGCTATCACTAGTGTAACCTGGACTTTTGCTGCTTGCCCCTTCTGACAGTAGTCTGGGAGGGCAGCCCACCAAAGCCAAATTCCTATACATGCCATATAGCCCAATACTGCTTCTGGGGAGAGATGGCCTCTCCCAGTTAAGCGCAACTATCAGCAAGTCAGTCCTAACTTTGTTTCCTGAAAGGAGGAATGACACCTGCAACAGCCTGAGACAGATAACCACAATCCTGAAATTCTACGAACTCTTTGCAGAGGTGGGGGCCAACCCAAGCCGGGGCCTGGTCATCAATCCTGCATAGGAAGTACCTGGACTCTACCCCAGTGAGACTCTCATTGCTGCCAGACAGTGCCCATCACTGTGGGAAGCACAAACAGGCATCTAGCTGCAGAGTGTCAATCAGCTTGAAATACCTCTCCATGGGAAGAAACTCCAAGATATTACCAGCAAGTGAAAGATAATATTTTAAAAATTTATCTGGCACAAGGTCTTGAACACAGCTTAGACTGTTAGCAATCTTTCTGTCTGAACCACACCAACAGTGGGATTACAGGTGAGTTCTATCACACCCCGGCTTAGTGGTTGGCTCTGCAAGGAGCCTGCATGGCATGCATGCTAGGGACCACACCCAGGTCCTTGTGCTTTCTAGGCAGGTGCTTAGATCACCCAGCTATCTACCTGACCTTGAAAAATATTAAATCATGGCTTTGCACTCTGCAATTCTCAACCTATACATGTTTCTGAGCTGGCTTCCTCCAGATGTGGCCTAATTCACTTGCCTGGATTTAAAGATGCTTCCTCTTTGAGTTTGCTGTCTTTAGCTAGCCACTCTTTGCTTTTAAATGGAAAGAGTCCAGTTGTAGGTGCAAAAGTCAACTGTCCTTGATTAACTTCCCAGGAGTTACTTACTGTAACTCTTTGGAGACCCCTCCATAGCTGGCCTTACTCATTTCCCAAGACAAAAATCCTGATTATTGGGCACAAAAGCTGTGCAATACTTGAAACTAGTGACAATGTGCTCTCAGAAGGAAAAGACATCAGCTGTCCCACCCTAGTCCCAAATCTTAAAATGCTTTGCTATTGCTACTTGGATATAATCTGAATCCCTTGTTCCACAAATAGCAAGACCTCTATGTGGTGCCATATCTAGAACAGATGCTTACACGTATGATGGGGACTGAGAACAAGAGAAGTCTTCTATGACAATGAAAAGGCCCTCACTGCACCCCAACTGTGGGAACTGCACATGGAATAAATTGAACTTGCTCAACTGATAAATGAGAACATGTGGCTTCAAAGAGGCTAAATAAGACTGTCGGCCCCTGGGAATGCCCAGTGCTGTTCCTTTTCAAATCCTTGGGAATAGTCACTGAATACTGCTTTCCCTTCTTGCCTCTGAATGCTAATAGCCACTATCTTTTCTTTCTTTTATTTTAGGGAAGGGACTACAGGGTGTTCAGGGTCTCAGTACTAGATTGGACTTGTAGTGATCTACCTGTTTACAGCCTCCCAAGAACTGGGATTATAGGCATGTACCACCATGCCTAGTCTCAA
This sequence comes from Ctenomys sociabilis, assembly GCA_004027165.1. Lineage (NCBI taxonomy): Eukaryota > Metazoa > Chordata > Mammalia > Rodentia > Ctenomyidae > Ctenomys > Ctenomys sociabilis. The sequence goes on along the minus strand of PVKA01000602.1, from coordinate 40,289 downwards.
CTGCCATCTCAGTGTGCCTTGGGGGCAGGGTTGGCTGGCAGGCCCAGAAATAGAGCCCCTCACTCCTGCTCCTGCTTATAAGCACTTCAATCTGGCCACTATCTTTCTGATGAAAAACCTGACAAGCTCACCCTCCCTCTAACTGTTCTGATGTCATACAAGCTGTGCTGGACCTCCTAAGTAATCATGAACATCACTGGCTTTCCAACAGCAGGGTCATCCAACACCAAGGACCCTCACACACAAATCCTCACCTGACTTGTGACAATAAAACCCCTCAAGTCTTTCAAAGCACTGAAGTAAAGCTTTATGAGTAGCACACACATCTATTAGTACTTATATGTCCCTGTTCAGGCTAGCCCTAGGCATTCATTATGCAAAATGAGAGGGTAGCAGAAATTTTTAGGGTCTTGTTGTGAGAAATCATTTCTAAATATGATCTAAGCAGGAGGATTGTTGACAAAAGCATGCATTTGTAGCAAAGATAACATAAACTGGCAGGACTGTTAAAGATTTAATGAAAACTACAAATCCCTGAGTTACAAAGATAAAAAGATAATCATACTTGTAACAAGCTCTCTAAAAACTTAGCTGAAACAACAGCTACACCGGTAGACATAACTGCACATGTACAACCCAGAAACAGACTACCCCTAGAGGCCTTGAAATTTCAGAAACCTAACACACACAGCTAAAGTTAAAGGATACTATTCAGAGAATTGCTCCATACCTACATGCACCTTTGGACTTTTGTGCTTTGAGGCTGCTTACCTTGGTTCTTATTTTCATTTCTGTTCTCCTATGTACCTGATATTCCATTGTTCAACTTGAGTTTTGCTGACTGCTCTCCTGCTAGCTGTGGTTTTTGCCTGACACTTGTTTTGAGTAAATAAAAAATAGCCTGTAATGGCCTTCCATGTATTCTAAAATTTGGCAGACAACAGACTAAGATTTCACAAGCATCCAAGTAGCCCTGGATGTACACCTGAGTCAAACTGATTCCCTTGGTAGAAAAATGTTACCAAATAACATCACAAAACAGATAAGACCTGGATTTAATGTTGGGGGAACATGTTTCTTTTTAGAAAAACAATAAGGCAAATTGTAAGGTTCCTTCCTATGGTGCAAATGGAAGTGGGACAGAGGTGAAGAAAGCCTTTATTGTTCAGCACAGGACCCTAGGAGGATGCATCAATGAGACAATAATTTATCAGAGTTGCTTGTGTGGAGTTTGTATGGGCAGTATGATGTCCTAAGAGGTGCTGATGGGGAGGCTTGAGACATAGTGAAAGACAAATGAGACAGTGGGGTAAACCCAGGGGAAGAAGAAGTAGTCTGGGAGGGACTTTTCCCTGGTTTAGGATCCTCATGCCATATAGGCTGGCTGCTATGATCAACGGGTAGACTTTTATAAGCTCAGACCCATCTTTCCTATTTTTTTTGCTTTTAAAAGAGGTGAAGGCTCTCTCCACTTACTTTCTGCTACCAAGGATCACTGTGGTAAGGACCAATGTGGTTGTTCAGATAAAGAGTCAGCCCCACTGGAAACCAGGTTCACAGTCTTGGCCAGTGCAAAAATCTCTTATCCCGGTTGGAGAAATTTTGAAAAAAGTCTGAAAAGGTGAGGTGCTGTGAGCAACAAGGGAATGCTCATGGTAACAGGATCTGGAATAGCAAGGATTAAAGGGGCCCAATGACCCCATGTGGACCACAAGGGGGACCAGGAAGAGGAATCACGTACCTTTTTATATTCTAAAAAGCAAAGACCAAAAGCTTTTGTACCTCATCTCTAATAATACCTGATAGATTTATGAAGTAAAATCATTCATCTCACAGCCTGGCACAGGTACCTCCTATTTCAGCTAACAAGAGGCAAGGAGGCCAGCAGTTTTAGAGTACAGCCATCACTGAGTAGATTTGTTGTAAGAGGTCCATGGACTTTGAGGTATTATTCCTGCTTGTCTTTAGTTCATAAAATAACTGAGAGCATAAGTGCTCTCAACAGCTCTAGAACCAATGCCAATGGCTGAATAGAAATTTAAACTGTTAGGATTAGGACCGCTGGTACTGCTCTGCAGGACACTTGGTGAAGTAGGAGTGAAGAAAAGGCCTGCAGCCCCATCAGGACCTGTGTTTTAGTGTGGAATGTTACTTGGGATGCTACTATCCCCAGTGTGTATCAGCTTTGACACTTTTGTGGGAGATAGGTAAATGTTCCTTGTCCATAGGCAAAAAACTGTCCATTGGGAAGGGAGATAGGAGTTGTGGTGTCTAATTTGGAATGGAAGTGTGTGCACAAGGTTAGAGTCCCCACCTTAGAGGAAGATCTGGAAAGGACTAGTATGATGGATGTAAGAAAGGTTTCTTGGCCATAGTTGTCCTACAGCTAAGTTCAGAGGGCCAATGCTGTTAGCTTTAAGGCTTGTTGAGAGTTAGGAGATACTTAGAGTAATTGGATAAGCCATGTATAGATTTTGCTCAAAAGGTAAGCAGAGCCAAGATCCAGTAAGGGTTCCAGTATTGGGGGTCTTAATGGCAGTTCTGAGAAACTGAAAAGTGTCATTAAGAAGCTAGGGTATGTGGTTGAGTTTGGTGGCATAGAAGAGCAGAGGCATGGGGCCTGGCCTGGCTGTTCAAGTTTGGTGGCACAGACAGGGGAAGAGTAGCTGAGGCCATTGGCTATGCCCAGTGAGGTGAACTGCTAGGCCCAGTGGGGCCAGACTGTGGGCCAGACCAACAGGGAGAATCATCAGGCACAGAGTGGCAGGAGGTAACTAAGGTTAATGGGTTTGTCTGAAAGGCTACAGGTACATGGAGGGAGGTGCCCACACAGAACTCAAGGGAACTAGTTTATATATAAATTCCCAATTTATGATCTGCTTTGTTAGATGGCTACAGTGTAGGAGTACTATGGTCCATAATTCAAAACTATTAGTTATCAAATTTTGTCAATTTCTAAATTTCACTTGCTGTTATTAGGACAGAGAATTGCACTAATGTAACTAGGATACCATATCTGCCTTAACCACATGTTGTCCCTTGGGTAATAGTATCAGGAAGTGCTTGGCTAATAACCTCATTAAAGCCCTACACCAAAGAAAGGACAGGGTCAAATGGAAATGAATATGCCATTCTCAATCAATAGAGAAAACAAAATCTTAGGACAAACACAGACAAGAATCTCTAGCACAAATATACCTAAAGAACAGAATCGCTATTGAGAGGTTCTGATTGTGGTGATATAGTTACCTACTACCAAACTTTCACTTTTAAAAAAAGTATCACAGAAATCAAAATAAAGAGTTTACTCTGAAATAGAAAATGACAAGACAAAAGAACAAAAATCAATTTCAGGACCTCAGGCCACCTAGAATGACTACAGGAAACATCAGCATGAAAGAAATCAGAAGTACCCACCAAGTAAAAGAAAAGTAAATTATAGGGAAAGAATTACTGAGTGTTTCTAAATGAGATATGAATTTTTAAAAAGTGACAGTCTCCTTAGGAAGACTATGCATTGTCAATCACTTTCCTCTGTGGCCCCATAACCTCCTTGATCAGAAAATTTGGAACACCACTAGTTATAGGATGTCATAGCACAAGTTCTATCATGTCCAGAGTCCCCACTGACCTTGAAGAGCTAGGGCCAAAAAACTGGCTATCCTTGTAGCCCTTTTATTTCTCTAATTTTTGGTCTGCAAACTTTAGATGTTAAGCATCCAGAAGAGAAGCTTAATGATATTATTATCCTGTAACAGAGGCAGTTGGGCTTTTCATCACTTTCTGTCTGAAAAGCAAACACCTTAAATATAACATGCAACTGCTATTTCCCAACAACCATAGACATTCTAAACTTTAAATCCCTACAGAATGTGAAAAAAATTATACATGTTTACACAGAAATTTAAAAATGAAACCATATACAACTTTGTAGAAGAGCAATGCTATGATATTTTTTTCTTGTCTCTTGTTTTCTTTTATTATCCTTTTTCGATTTTACATTTAATTTAAAGACAGAAAACTGGGGCTGGGGAGATGGCTCAGTAGAATAAGTGCTTCCCTAGTAAGTGCAAGGGCCTGAGTTCAATCCTCAGTTTTGTGAAATACATACATACAGTATAGCAATAATTGATAGGATAGTAGAAGCAGTACACATTTAGAAGACCAAAATGATAGGTATTTCAAGCATGGTTTTAGTATAACATATTGGTATCCTCAGTGTACTGGATTACTTCACAGATAACAGCATATGTGGTTAGTTAGCATGAGAATTCTACTCATGAACTGCTATTTTCAAGAACCTGATGGTGATTCTTAGTACCATTGCCTTAATCATCTTGCTTCTATAAATGTATGCTTTTGCCACTGCTATATTTTCTAACTTTTCCTAGAGAGAAAAAATTATCTCAGGCTTTCACAGAGAGCAAACTGGTCAAGCAATAGCCATGACTCATCCAGATGGTTAACACTGACAAAAGATCTACAAGGTTCTCTCCAGGGTTTCAGGGTAAATCCTGAAGAGATTTGACTTATCTTGTGACATGCAAAAGTTACATTCTGAGTTATATAGGTCTTGCTTTAATTTGGTCTTAACCATCCAGCAGAAAAGTATAACCACAAGGTATAATAAGTAATGCCATATTGATACGTTGAACTCTAAAAGGTTCAAGTCAACAACTTCCAGTTCTGCTGATAACCCACTACTAATATGGACTATTGGACTATATTGAATTATTTTGATGAATTCAAGTACCTATAATATTTGAATAGGCATCAAGTAGGAAAAGGCCCTTTAAAGACTTCTCCAAATGCAGCTTCTCTAACAGCAATGGAATATCCATCCCTGACAAAACAAAACAAAAAAGTGGGATATAAATAAAGGACCATTTCATAGTGAAAAAAACATATATGTATATACAAAATAGGATAGATATATAGCTACCTTCTACTAGTTCAATGAGAAGAAAGATTTGTACTAATATTAAGACAAGATATCATGTCTGTGTCTTTTCCTCTGAATATCCACTAAGAAGACAGCAATATGCAATGTATTAATTATTGTAACTATCCTACTAACCTGTTTTGAAACTGTTTCAGTGCTATTTTAAGGCCAGTCTCCCATCCAAGTACTAACCAGGCCTGACCCTGCTTAGCTTATGAAATCAGATGACATCGGGCGCTTTCACAGTGGTATGGCTGGGGACAGTGCTCCTTTATTTTCTCATTAAAATGAATAAAATACTTGAAAAATCAATAAATTAATTTAAAAGAGACAGGAAAAGAAAAATGATGGAAAACAAATGAGCAATATAGAAAACAAATAGAATACAAGAAGCAGATTCAGAGAGATGGACAGAAACTTAAAAACACCATTAAAAGTTGGTACAGTGTTTCAAAGAAATTGAAGGTGAACTTTCACTCCTTGAAAGAGATCCTTGCATCTAACAAACAGGAAAGGAAAAATCTCTTAAAAATAACAAGGATACAGGAAATAATTCAGTAGCTGCAAGATGATGCAGAGATGAACAACATTAGACTACTAGGCATCAATGAAAAAGAAGCCCACACAAATGACATAAAAAGATACTGCCAGAAGTAATAGCAGAAAATGTCCCAAATATGGGGGAAAGTTGGACATCCACATAAAAGAAGCATATACAACTCCAACAATATCAACAAAATAAACCCTGGACATAATATTCATAACCCCACAAATTCAGTACAGCAACAACATACAAAAGCTGCTGGAGGAAAAAAAAAACAGATATCATGTAAAGGAAAACAAAGATTTCTCAACACAAAGCAGCAAGTCAAATAGAGCATAAAACAAAATATTTCAAGTCCTACAAAAAAATAAATTCCAGCCCAGATTCATATATCCCACAAAACTCTCAAGTTTAATGAAGAAGTAAAACACTTACATGAAAAGAAAACCTAAAGAAATTCATGACAATCAAACCAACCCTACACAGAATGCTAAAAGATGTTCTTAGAAAGGAATACAAAACCACCACATCTCCAAGAACAACAGAAATAACCCAACAAGAAGGACAGGCAATTAAACACAGGAAAAATAGGGAACCAACAGTAGAAAAATAACATTACAAACCAGGGTCAATATGTATCAGTTATAAAACCAAGGTAAATGGATGGAATTCCTCCATTAAAAGAAATAAATAGGCACGGTGAATTAAGAAACAAAATCTAACAATATGCTATATCCAAGAAACACATTTAATCCATAAAGAAATTCATAGGCTGAAAGTCAAAACATGGAGAAAAGTACATGCTCTAGGAGCTGAGATGAAAGCAGGGGTAGCTAATTTGCTCACAGACAATCTGAATTTCAAACAAAGAATGGTCAAATGACATAAAGAAGGTCACTACATACTCATTAGGAAGAGACTTGACAAGGAAGAGATAACAGTCATAAATATAGATGCACCGAAAAGGGGAGCATCCAAGTATATAAAACAAATATTTTAAAAGACATGAAAAATTTAATAAACAATGACACAATCTTAACAGGGGACCTTAACACTCCCTTTTCAAAAAAAAGATAGTTTAAATAGACACAAAGTTAGTAAAGAGGTAGCATACCTGAAACAAATATTTGAACAAATGGAATTAGTGGGCATTTACAGAGTGTCTCACCTAACAACATCTGAAGGGACATTTTTGTCAGCCACATATGGGACATTCTCTATGATAAACCACATACTAGTCCATAGATCATGCTTAAGTAAATACAAGACAACAGAAATTATCCTGTACCTATTATCTGATCAGTGCATTAAAAATAAAAATTAATGACAAAAGAACTGAAAAAATCCCATAAACACATGAAAATTAAGTGACACCCTCCTCAGCAAGCAAACAATATATACAAGCCAATGAAAATTCAAATACACTGGACCAGAATTTGTGGGATGCAAAGAAAGTAGTTCTCAAGGGAAATACGTAACAGTGAACTCATACATTAGGAAAACAGAATGCCTTAAGCTGAGCATTAAGCTTCTAGATAAAGAGGAGAAAACCAAGCCAAAAGCCCAAAGACATAGAGATATTAGAAAGATCAGAGCAGAAATTCAACCAGCTGAGACAAAGAAAACAATATAAAGAATTAAAGAATCAAAGAGCTGGTTCTTCGAAAGATTAAATAAAATTGATAAATCTCAATGCAACCTCATCAAAAGAAGGAAAAATAACCCCTCAAAATTAATCAATAAAGATTAAAAAGGACTGAAATTACTACAAATCCTGTGGAAATACAGAAAATTATCAGTAATTGAAATTACTACAAATCCTGTGAAAATACAGAAAATTATCAGTAGCTACTATGAAAATTTTACTGTCACAGAATGCAAAGCAGATGCAAAATGGATAGATTCCTAGATAGGTATTGATAGCTTATGGCCCTAGTATGAATTGCTAAAGAATTATGGTGGTCATCTATATGGCTGAAGCCTGTAAAACAATAGCTTATCTTCCCAGAGACCACCTCCCCGTTCTTCTCCAACTCAGCCCAGGGTGCAATTTCCTTTCACCTTTCCCACCACCTCAGGGAAGGTCCCAATCAGCCCCTTAGGTATATCTAAACATCTCCCTCAAATCTCACTCCTGACAAAGGCCATAAAAGCCTCAGCCTCCTTTGTTCTAATACAGAAAATTTCTTATCTTCCAAAATTCTCTCCCTCTCCTCAAAGATAATAAAGCTCTTTCCCTTTATAATAAAACTCCTTTCCCTTTTTCTTTCAGCCTGTTTCTCTCCTGTGACACCATCGAAAACCTATCGGATACAAATTACTAAAACTGGATCAAGATGATATAAAAACAATAATCCAGTATCAGTCAATGAGATTGGTAATGTAATTAAAAAACTTAACTATAAAAACAACCCAGAAGGGCCACCCAAATAGCTCAGCAGATTAAAGTGCCTACAAGCAGGGGCAGGGGCCAGGGGTTTGATCCAGGGACTGAAGTGCTAGTCTCATCCCCAAGGCAGACTGAGACCACAACTGAGACTGGGTGTGGTGGTGTGTGCCTGTAATCCCAGCTCTTGAAAGGCTGTGAACAGGTGGATCACCATGGTCTGGTCTAGTAGTGAGAACCTAAACATCCTGTAGACCCTTCCCTAAAATGCAGAAAAAAAACATGTTCTGAAGGATTTACAGCTGAATTGTACAAGAAATTACAGATTTAATCCCAATACTCTTCAGATTCAACGAAATTGCAAAGCAAGGTATACTCCCAAACTCATTCCTGGAGACAAGTATACTAACACCAAACCTGGACAAAGACTCAACAAAAAAAAAGATAAGGCCTGTATGGCCAATCTCCCGCATGAACATAGATGCAAAAATCCTCAATAAAGTATTAGCAAATTTAATGTAGCAAATTGTCAGGAATATTATATATCACAATTTATGGAGTATTCCCATCCAGGGATGCAAGGATGGTTCAGCATACCCAAATTTATAAATGTAATGCACTATATCAATAAAGCCCAAAAAAGTGTTGGATCATCTGCATAGATGAAGACAAAGCTTTTTTGACAAAATCCAACACTTATTAATTGCCAAAGACCTACACAAAACTGGAATAGCCTCTACCTCAACTTGATAAAAATGATCTATGACAAATAAACAGTCAATTTCATTCTAAATGAAGAAAACAAAAAGCTTTTATTATAAAATCAGGCATGAGATAGCTCAGCAATCTAAAGTTCCTGCTTAGGCAAGCTTAGACAGCCACAGGGACTGCAGTTCCATTCCCAGCACCACATGCCACACCAGCCCTGCCCTCTGGGTGGGCTGAGTCAGCAAAAAAGCATCCAAAATACTCAAATACTTAGAAATTAATCTAACAAAGGAAGTAAAAGATATATACAATGAAAATTACAATATTCTGAAATAACAGATCAAAAGAGTACCAACAATAAGAATGATATTCCTTGTTCTTAGGAAAAACAAACATTGTGAAAGTGGCCAAACCCCCAAAATTCTCATACAGATTTAATACAATCCCTATCACAATAGACTAAAAGGAACTTCATGTTGGATAGTTATAAAGGGTGGATCAATGATGCTGTGGAGACCAGAGAGAGTTAGAATTGTTACCCTGTAGAAAGCTAGGAAAGCAAGGGTTGGCCAAATGGCTCAGTGGACCAAAGCACATGCTTAGGCAGACACAGGGGCTAGAAGTTGGATCCCTGGGCCTGCTGTGCCTGCCCCACCCACAGGGCACACTGAGACAGCAATTGAGACTGGGTGTGGTGATGAGCATCTGTAATCCTAGCACTGGGAAGCTGTAAACACAAAGATCACTACAAATCTGATCTATGCCACAAGACCCCATATACCCTGTCCTAAAATACAAATAAAAAAGAAAGCAATTATATGAGGTATTTAAAACTCTTCTGGAAAGATAGCATAGAGATCAGCACTGAACATGAGAAATAGAAGAGGTAGAAAACCAGAAACCAGACAAGAAAGCAATACATGAGTTTCCTGAAAGCTTTAGGGATGTTTGGTGAGGCAGAGATGGGTTGGGGAAAGAATGCATGATAACACTGGGATATTTTTCCAGTATATCAGGACACTAATCAGCATGGGTGATGGGGAACCAGAAAGGAAGGTGGGTGACCCACCTAGGTTTCTTTTGGGAGGATGACTAGAAGAAGGTCTGTTCACTGCAGTCCAGTAGGTTTACAAGATTTGATCTGTACTGCATCTCCAGGAGTTATGGGGTTTTTAGTTGAGTGTTATCTATGGGTTGTGAAAGGAAGAGGCCAGTGTGTTGTCTCAAAAAGTGTAAGAGAATGGTGATAATTGGGAGAGAGTCAGCAACGGCAAGATGTTTTCACAGGGTTGGAAAGTTATAAAGCAAGAATGGTCAAACATCACAAGCTGAATGGGCCTCATAAGAGAGGGAATCCTAGGAAGTCCTTTGAGTCAAGTTAGGCCTAAAGGAAGGAGCTGATGCCAGGGTAAGTGTAGTTCTAGTATTGTGAGGTGTGGCTTTTAGAAGAACATTTACCTTTACAACTTTCCCAGAGGATGATGAATGGTGTAATATGTGCAGATTCCAAAGAATGGTTAGATCTGAGGATACCTGATGGATAATCTGAGAGATAAAAGCTGGTGTGTCGTCTGACTTGATAGTTTGGGGTAAGCCATATTGAGAGATGTTCACTTGCATGAGTTTTACAAACTATATCTTCAGTCTCTCAGCTGGTAGGAAAGGCCTATTCATCCAAAGAAGTGCATGAAAAGGTAAGAAGATATTCATAGGTCTTAAGAGTAAGCATGTGTGTAAAATTATCTGCCAATTTTCACCAAGAGTGTGTCCATGAAGCTGGTGGGTTGGAAGGGGAGAACATGTGTACCTGAAGAGAAATACTGGCAAAGATGGCAACATTAGGTGACTTGGCGAATAATGCTTTTAGGAAGAAATGCGTAGTGATTTGAAGTACACATTTGTATAGATCTTGGATGCCTACATGAAAGCAATTGTGTTAGTTAGAGAGCATGCATAAGGCTATTGATCTGGGAGGAGAAGCCTTGACCTGTGCAAAATCTCACCCTGAGTGTCTGGGATATACTTTGCTTTAGGAGTAAATGAGAATTTTAGGCCAACACTGAAATGACAGCAGAGCATTGCAGAAGAGTGGGAAAAGATGAGAAGGTCAAAGCTATTGTGCAGCTAATTTGGCCTGTGTACCAGCACAGAGAAATAGGGTCGGATGATACCTGGTGTCCTCTGCCTTCAATGACTGTTACCTACCTTGCGAATTGTGCTGGTTCTAGATGAGAGCTCCTTGACTACTGATTGGATCATCTTTTTGCCAGAGGGAAGGGTGGGAATAGAGGACACTGCAAGTGTACTTTGAGTCAGTATGAATATTTATGATTCTCTCTTTAGGAGTATCAGGGTCCTTGTGAGAGCAATTGCTTCTGCCTTTTGTGGTGTGTCCCAGAAGACAGTGGACTTGCATCTATTATTCTAGACGTGTTCAGTATGGCACATTCAGGCTTTACTTTAGAGTTCCTATTGGCTGAGCTACCATCTACAATCAGGCTTTAAGGAGAGGAGTGCTATTAATGTGGGAGAAAGGGTAGGGTCATTTGTATGATTTCAATGCAGTTGTCATGAGGGGCCTCATCGGGGTGGGGAGTAAGTTTGCCACACTGAGGGGATGCCTAGTGGGGACAGTGTTGGGAGGGTCCTCTACACACACCAGATGGGCCTCTTAGGTACATTAAGGCAGCAACAGTCTTGTGCAAGAAGAGATTATTAATGTGATGAGGTGAGTGTAATGTGGTAGACTGCCCTAGAATAAATGTTTTTGACTCTTATGGTAATGTGGTGGCTACTGCAAGGGATCTAAGGTAGGGGGCCCACCCATGTGCTGTCTTAATGTTTTGATAGATATGCTACAACTTGAAATAAAGGTTCCTATTTGTGTCCTATCATTCCTATTGCATAATATCTTGAGAGGTACTGTAGAAAATTTTGTGTGTGGAGAGTGGTGGTAAAAAACTTGAGCTTTGGCTGAAGAAAAACAATAGGCACAATTAGGGGCCGGGTAGATGGCTCAGTGGAATAAGCACTTCCCTGGCAAGCACAATGGCCTGAATTTAATCCCTGATTCCACCAAAAAAATTTTAAAAAGACAAAAAATGAAGAGTAATAGGCACAATTGAAGAAAAAGTTGAGAAGGGAAGAAAGTAAAAAGCTACAGCATTTAAGAGGACCACTGGTAGTTTTCAAAAGGAAGACTGTATAGGAGAATTAGAACAGAGATTCTGACAAGGAGCCCTTGGATGCTTCATGGAGGAGTGGAAGCAACAAAGTAAAATTAGGAATCCAAAGCCTAGAGACCTTAGCTAGACCTAGCAAAGGCAGAACTTGTTGTTCCAGAGTAGGCACTTTAATGTTGAGCAACAGGGCTCTGAGATCTGTAGTGATCAAGTGAGTATTACGAATAGGGCTAAGTCCTACACATTTGCCTTTTGGTGAGCTATTGGAGCCTCAGCAGAAGAGCTATACTGAGAACCCAAGAAAAAGTTAGGAAGGGAAGCTATATGTTGTATGGCCAGAGAATGAGAGAGAAAAGAGAAATGACTTTTTGTACTCCTGAGGAGAATAGCTAGATCTGAAATTAAGCATAGCTAGATCAGAATCCAGGGCATGCCTAATGAAATGGGGACCACCTTTGCATCCCTGAGGCTTGCCAGCTGTAGGGACCAAACAGGGTGTCTGAGCTATCCAGGTAAGGCAAATAGTTCCTAACAATCAGGTTGTAGGGGGATAGTAAAAGGTGCATTTGAGGTCCAGAATGCTAAAGAGGGCAGTGGAGGCGGGAATATATAAGAGCATGGAGTAAGGGCTTGGACATCACAAGGTGGACTGGTATAACCACCAGGGATCTTGAACTAAATAAAGGACAGGAATCATTAGACTTGAGTACTTGGAGAATACAGGAACTGAAAGGAAAATGGACAGTGTTAAGAATACTATGGAAAAGAGATGCTACTGTATAGGCTTAAGTCCCCATTGGTATTTTGGAGGTATTAGAAATTAGTGAATGTAGGAAAACAACCAAGAGGTCCCAGAGGAAAACTACTACAGGTGTAGTGTGGGTAGTACAATTGGGACTACAGAAGCTCAAAGTTAGGGGACTGATGAAAAGGGAGGAAGAGGGAGATATGAACTAGCAGCACTCAGAGGTTTCAGTTTGGAGGACAAATGCCATGGGAGAGAAAAGCTGAAAGTGAAGTACGTGTTTGGAAATAGCTGCCCAAATGTTTCCGGGCAACCTGGGAATACAAAAAAACTATGAGCCAAAAAAAAAGTGTTGGGGATCAGCAGGGGATGGATCTTGACTTCAGGAGATTTGTAGGCTGGCCATCCACTCCCACAGGGGAAACTTATCTGAGTATAGCAGCCTAAAAATTGAGGAAAAACACAATGTGGGTATCTTGATTGTTTCCAAGATTTTTCTATCACAAATTGTGCTGCTATAAACATAGGTACACATATATCACTATGATACAATGTTTTCAGTTCCTTTGGGAAAATTCCCAGTAGGGCGATAGCCTGCTTGAATGGGATTTCTAGTCCTACTTTTTTGAAGAGTCTCCACCCTGACCTCCACAATGATTGTATCAGTCTACCATGCCCACCAACAGTGGAGAAGTGTTCCCTTTTCCCCACAACCTCTCCAACATTTGTTGTTGGTTGATTTCCTTATGATAGCCATTCTTTCTGGAGTGAGATGATATCTCAGTGTTGTTTTTATTTGCATTTCATGGATGACTAGCAATGTGGACCATTTTTTCATATATTTATTTGCTTCTTTAATTTCGTTCTCTGAGAAGTATGTATTCATCTCAGATGCCCATTTCTGAATTGGTTCTTTAAATTTGAGGGCCCTGTTATATCTTAGTTCTTTATATATTTTAGACAACAGACCTCTGTCTGATTGCTTATTAGTTAGGATTTTTTCAAAATTTGTGGGTTGTCTTTTCACTCTGTTGACAATTTCTTTTGACATGCAGAAGCTCCTTAAGAAGAGTTGATCCCAGTTGTTGATTCTTTCAAGTGCTTCCCGTGTGAATATATGTTTGTTCATGAAATCTTTACCTACCCCTATGTCTTCAACAGTTCCTCCTACTTTCTCTTCCAGGAGATTGAGTGTTTCTATTTTAATGTTTAGATCTTTAATCCATTTTGACTTTAACTTAGTGTATGGTGATAGAGCTGGGTCAAGTTTTAGTTTTTGGCGTGTAAAAAGCCATGTTTTCCAGCACCATTTGTTAAAGAGGTTATCCTTCTTCCAGTAAGTATGATTGGCCCCTTTGTCAAACATCAGATGGCTGAGTGTGTTCATAGATGCTTCTGAACCTTCTAATCTATTCCATCGATCCTCAGGTCTATTTTGTTGCCAATACGATGTTGATTTTATCACAGTGGCTTTGTAGTATAATTTCAAGTCAGGAATTGTGATGCCTCCTGCCTTCTCTTTATTGGCCAAGATTACCTTTGCTATTCTAGGTCGTTTGTGGTTCCAAATATATTTTAGGAATGATTTCTCTATGTCTGGAAGGTATGTTGGTTGCAGTCTGATAGGCATTGCATTAAATCTGTACAGCAATTGAGGGAGTATGGCCATCTTCATGATGTCGGTTCTTCCTATCCAGGAGCATAGAATATCTTTCCATTTTCTGAAATCCTCTATAATCTCTTTTCTTAGGGTGTTGTAATTTTCCGTGAAAAGATCTTTGACTTCCTTGGTTAAGTGAATCCCAAGGTATTTCATTTTGTGCAGTGCTATTGTAAAAGGTATTGTTGCTATTGTTTCCCTTTCAGTGTGCTTGTTATCTGTGTAGAGGAATACTATTGACTTTTGAGTGTTGATTTTGTATCCTGCTATGCTACTGAATTTCTGTATCAGTTCTAGTAGTTTCTTGGTGGAATTTTTGGGGGTCTTCCAAGTAAAGTATCATGTCATCTGCAAATAGTGATAATTGGAATGGCTGAAAAAGATGTGGTATTTCTATATAATGGAGTATTACTCAGCTATTAAGAATGATAAGTTTGAGGTATTTATACTGAAGTGGATGCCACTTGAACATATACTCATAAGTGAAATCAACCAGACACACATGTGTAAATATCGTATAGTCTGCCTATTATAAGAAGCAAAAAGCAGAAATACAAATGGAAACGCACAACAACAACTAAAAACAATTGAATCAGATAAGGCAAAGTGAATGGCATATGCTTTAGGATATTAATCAGCTTTTCTTCTAGATGGTTCACACAACCTAAGCTCACAGATCAAAATTGGAGAAATAGAAGAGCCACAAGGCCAGCCAACATTTTGGCCCTAGCCTTTCAAGGTCGGCGAAGACTCAGGTCATTGGAGAACCTATAGTGTAACATCATGAAACTCAGTTGAGCTCCAAATTTTCTGAACAAGGAGATTATGGAGCCACAGAGGAAAGAGATCCAAGCTCTATAGTGTGCCTGGGGAGAGTCACATGGAGAGAAAACTTTCTCTCAGGCTCTCACAGAGAGCAAACTGGTCAAGCATTGGCCGTGACCCATCCACATGGATGACACAGACAAAGGATCTACAGAATAAGGTACAGGACTACAAGATAAACCCTGAGGGGACTTCACTGACCTCATAAGAAACAAAAAGTACATGTGTTGGTATACAGGTCTTGCTCTATCTAGGTCTTAACCATCCAGCAGAAAAGTATAAAAATGAAGTATACACCGCAGGACGATACTGATAAGTTGAGCAGTAAACGGATATGGTGGACAACTTCTTCGGATAACTCACTATTGTTGCGGAATCGTGAACTGTGTTGGATTGTGTCGTTGAGTTCAGGCACCTAAATTAGTTAAATGACAATAGAGTGCCCATCTATGACAGGTGTAGACAAAGGAAGGGGTATAGAAAGGAAGAATCATGATGTGTGTGTATGGACAGTACAGTTACGATAGATAACACCATTCTTCTACATAATTCTATGAGAGGCAAGATTTGCACTAATGGTGGGTGGGCTAGATATTATGTCTGCTCCTAGTACTATGGACAACCACTAGGAAAATAACAAGGTAGAAAGTATTTATTATTGGATCTTTGATGTAATTCAGGTATAAAAAAATAAGAAACGCAAACAGCTACACTCTCTTAATTTAATGATAAGAGACATACGCTATAATAATGTCTGTAAGTATAATATCATTTATGCATTTTCTATGATACCAAAACAGTATGAAAACAGTTTGCAATGTATTAATTTATCAAATCCATCTTGTCAAGGTATCTTAAAAGTGTCTTATTGATATTTGTACTTCAATAAAATAAAAAGTTTTAAAAAAGAAATACATTTGAGTGAACTCTGATTTTATAAAGACAAAAGAAAAAACACAATGTGCAGTCCCCAGTTTAGTAACAAAAGAGAAGTACAAGAGATTGTTCAGTAACATAAGCACATACATGGAAATGCAAAGTCCTGAGCTTGATCACTAGTGCCGTAATAAATAAGGGAATAAATAAACAGATCAAGTGTTCCACTTGAGGTGTCCAGTGAGACTCAGGCCTCAGACAAAGACACCTTGATGGAGGCTGTGGATTGTCTTCAGTTGTGACACTGAGCAGATCTGTGAGCAATCTGTCTTGAGGCTGTGGAGAGACCATCTGTAACAATATCTCTGGCAGACTCGAGTCAAACTTGCAATGATC
This sequence comes from Ctenomys sociabilis, assembly GCA_004027165.1. NCBI lineage: Eukaryota > Metazoa > Chordata > Mammalia > Rodentia > Ctenomyidae > Ctenomys > Ctenomys sociabilis. The sequence continues at coordinate 24,025 of PVKA01000602.1, read as the reverse complement.
CTTGAGTTTGCACATGTGAGAAGGTCCTGGACTTGGCCGTATGTTGTGGCAGGATTATTCCCAATGCCCTTCACTGCTGTTCTCAAAGCAAGTGCTGGGCTAGGGCTCAGCTACACATACTGGCCATTGGGGCTGAGTAAGTGGGCCCCTGATAGTCCCGGTGGAAATGGACATCTGAAAACAGCTGCATCTTCAAGATGGTTACAGTCAGTATGTGTTCTCTTATCATCTACTGCCTGAGCAGTGTGACAAAGTTGGATGGATCTTTTGAAGGAAGGACAAGGTAGAGGTGAGATAATGTACAAGGCTTCAAAACAGAGATTATAGGAATGAATGCAAATTGAAATTTACCATTATGAGAATCACACAGAAGGAGGCTAAAAGATGAGAAATCTGCCATAGATCAGAGAGTGTGAGAGGGACATGAATGTGAACCAGCCCATTGGACCAGTCTGTTTCCAGAGGGGAAGAAAAGGTTGGGGCTGACAATGAGGTCACTGACTGCAAGACAGCAGGGGGAAAACAGGCTGCCAGATGGGGGTGGGGAAGCAGGCTGAGATACAATATGATGTGCAGGAGGAGGAAATGGTGATGGAGGAAAGAAGGAGTTGGAAGCACTGCAGGGCATGGTGTGCGTTATAGACACAAGTGATGTCTATTTGAAGAGATTGAATAGGCTGGGCATGCCACTATGACAAGGAGTGAAAGGAGGAGTTACATTTTCCTGAGGGTATCTAAAGGCATTGGTTTTGAGATCAGGACATTGGAGTGTTGGTGATTTGGAGCAAAGCTATTTGGGTCACCCCACATGCCTCAAGGAAGCCAGGTGAGATGAGACCAATTAAGGCTTGTGCTTAGGGGATCTCTCCCCATTTGCCACTGCAACAGCTAAATGTGACCACGCCCAAAATGTATTCAAATGGAAAGTACAGTCATTGCACCAGTAGCATGCATGATCAAGTTTAAATCATGGCCTAGACAACTGTCAGTAGAAGATTAATTATTTAGACTTTATGCTTTCACAGGAACCAAGGGTGTTTCAGTCCTTAGGAGAGGTGTAAACTGTGTACTTTAGGAGTTGGAAACAATCATTTTCCATCCGAATTTAATTAAAGGAGAACCAAATGCTGAGACTGGTGCATATGACATAGGGGTGCTCATGTGACAGAGAGTCCTCACATGAACCTGTGATTCAGGAGACAGAAGGACAAAATGAGGCAGGAACTCCACAAATGACAGGATCCCACCTATGAGAATTGAGGTCGGTCTGCCTTGGATAAATCCCAGCCATGGTAGAGAAAAGGACAGCAGAGAGGATGAGGGGGTCATCCAGGAGGAAGCTCCAGTCAGGACTGGCCACTGGAGCTTAATGCCCTGACTATCCCAATCAAGAGAATTTCCTTCCTCTTCTGCAAATGAGAAGTGGATCAGTGTTAAAGAAAGCCTTTGGAGCTTAGCACAGGTGGGCTGCTAAAGAGAAGCAACAATCTTCTGGAGGAGGCTAGGAGACAAACACTTTTTTGCAATGGGTTGGAAGTGGGGTTTGTATGGGTGGTAATGGTGTGTCAACAGCTACTGATTGGGAATGGCTTCCTTGTATGCAAAAACAAAAGAGGAAATACAATTTAACCAGGGGGAAGTAGACCCGTCAGGGTAGGAGCAGCACATCATTGGTTTAGGAACCCCCCATTCTTGTTGTCCACCATAATTACCACATAGACTGTTGTAGGGGTACAAGCCCATCTGAAATAACTCAGCTACTTGGTAAAGGGGTCCATAAAGAACATAGGGAAAAACAGCTGATAAATAGCAGGATGGGAAACTTCGCATTTTGGGGTCGGTCTTTCAGCTGATCCTACAATGAATGGCAGCCATAATGTCAGTGATTCTAATTGGGAATTTTATAAGTAACTGTAAGTAATTGGCCTACATGATTCATCTCAGAGGAATACATGTAATGTCCTCAGAAAATATTTTGAGGAAACTTTAAGAGGGGGGTTATGTAGTAGAAAATTTCTCCATCACAAAGTATAATTTAAGTTCTATTTGGTGTCCAGAAAAGTTCCAGTTTCTTTCAATTCCTGTTAACTTCTTGTTAATTGCCATTCCCATAAATGGTGGCTATGATTTATTCTGACTCTGTAATCAACTTGGCAACCAGTAAAAACCTCACGCTGAAGGGCCAGCTGGATAGGCCAGGAGTCTAAAGTGCCTGCACAAGCAGAGCACAGCCTCTAGCACCCCACTATTGCCTACTGTGCCTACCCCACCCTCGGGCCCCACTGAGAGGCCTACTGAGCCTGTGTGTAGTGTTGCATGCCTGTATTCCTAATGCGTGGGAGGCTGAAAACAGCAGAATCACTAGGAGTCTGATGTACATAGTGAGGCCCTGTATAACCTCTGTAGAACCTGTCCTAAATACAACAAGTAAGTAAGTAAGTAAGTAAATAAATAAATAAATAAATAAATACACCTCCCAACCTGAAAATCAAGACCTAACTTTCTGATTTCAATTCCAGTCAGGTTGACCTGGGCAAATAAAGCTGTTCACTGCCTTCAAACCTGGTCAGGTAATCTCTTTTCCCTGTTGCAGTTTGCCAAAACAAAGGTAATGAGAAAAGTGCTGAACACGGGTACAAAACAGAGGTCACTTTTCATAAAGCTGCACAAACACTTAGGTTTATAGACAAGGGAGAAAAAAGTACTCATCACAAGAGGTTTTGAAAATCAGGTTGAATTTCGAATAGAAATCCAAAGAAAACTTAATTTTCAGTGCTAGAAAACAAATAAGGATCAAGAAAAAATGTGCCATTTATTTTCCAATACGGGATTCTTAAAAAATACAGTGTGTGGGGAGATGGAAACATGTATTTCAGATTTTTCCAGATTGTTATACTTAAATGCATCTTTTGAACTGTTTGGTCTCCTTTAAGTATAGTGAGCTATCCACGGGGTAGATATACAGTGAGGCCAGAAACAGGGAATTCTGCCCTACAGAAAATCAGAGATCATCATGGGGAGGTCCTGTATATCACATTTCCCTCTCCTGTGTTTCACAGTTCATCTAACTATGCTGCCTTGTTTCTCCAGTTTTTAAAGGATGAACTGCAGACAGAAAAAATGAGTGGTCTCAGATTCTGTGCTAGCTGCCTACATCCTGCGGAGGAGTCCACAGTGAATGGTCACACTGGTTTTATTCATGAAAGAAGACTCAAAGAATACTCCATGCCTATCCTGAGCTAATAGCTGGATAGCAAGGAGACAGAGGAGGTAAATTATGGGTGAAACAACAGACCAAATGGTCAGCAGGACGGTTGGTAGTCAGCCATGTTCTGCTCTCTGATGCTTGGTGCTCATAGTCAGGGAAGGGCTGTCAGACCAAGAAAGCATACACATGCTGGGGAAGCTAACAGGGTAAAAGGAATCTAAAGAGGGACTAACACACCTGATATACATGTAGACAAAACCACACAGAAAATGTGCATTCTTTAAAAGAGCACACAAATGAAAACTGAATCAATGAATCAATGAAGAACAAAAGAATGGTCACACAAATGAAAGTAAACAATCACTGCAAAGAGGCCCTGGTGTTGGGAAACTGACAGAAAATAACATCTGTGGATGTGGGAAGGAGAAATCAGGGCTCATTCAAGAAACAAGCCTAAGCGGAAAGTCAGCAGAGAGAACTACAGAAGGACAGAGATGCAAGTCCACCTGCGTGAGGAAGCCTGGCTCAAAGAACCTGACCTGAGAGCGAAGGAACTTAGAGCACATCATTCTCTATGAGCTGCACTCAATGAATTTCAGCCTCCTCTTCCCTCCAGTCCAAAAAGGTGACTCAAACAACTCCCTGGTGCTTCCTAAGGACACTGAGAAATTCACTCAATCCTGGACACTACTGCCTTGAGATCAAGGCACAATGTTCCATCTAGAGACCTCTTCAACCAAGATTGTGACTCCACATAAGTTACATCATTAAGGGCAGGATATTAGCTCATTTAAGGTATTATATGCTATGCACAATATAAAATTTATGGTTCTCGGTATGTCCCCAAACATTCATGTAGTCAATAGAGCAGCTTCTATATGTTGTGCTAAATTCATAAACTAATGCTGGTATTATGGGTATGAGTGCTTCTCCCCTACCAAGTTAAGTAATCTGGATTACCACATAAGGAGATGAGAAAAGTGTGCAAGTAACTATAGCTGAAGCCCCTCCCTTTGCTTTTTTCTTGTGTTCTGCCACCATGAAGGGCTACCACTGCCGCATGCCATACAGAACTGAAACCACATGATTATGGACTAAAACTTCCACTAACTGTAAGCTAAATAAACCTCTCTATCCTTAGTGCATGGTGTTGGGAATTTTTTAGCAGCAACGAAGTAACAATAACTGAATTTCAAAGGCACTTGAAGCTATTCTATACAAGATGAGGAGGACAGTGCATGAAGTGAGACACAGATTTGTGTCTCTCACAGGTCGTTTAACCTAGCAGGTACTGTTCTAAAACTGTTGCATTCCCCCCCAACCAATCATGGCCTCTATTTCAGAATGGAACATCCCCATTGGCTACCTCAGACCCTCACCTGCCTATCTGTGACATCACCCAGCTAGCAGGTCTAACATTGGCTGAGCAATGTTTATGTTTCCTTGGAGTTTTTCAAAGGTACATCTGGAGCCTCATCAGTCAACAGTGACCAGTGCTCTGCCTACTGGATACTTGTGCATTTTGGCTTTGGCTAGCCACACATCCTTCAATACTCCCTCCTTATCCCTTGGATCTTCAATCATTACTAACCTTTCTCTGACTATGTCAGGTAAGGACACAAAGAAACCAAGGTCTCTGGCTTCACCTATCTCTCCTATCCCAAATCAGTGTCCTAGAGGGAAACAACCACCTTTGGAGACAACAGAAATAGCTTCAAGTGGAATTCTATGCATCTCTGTCAATCAGGGATCATATCCCTGCAGGGTTGGGACTTTCAAGAGATGGCTACTGTTTGGTCCCACTGTTTCTTCGTGCTCCCAGTGGCTGGCAACCTACCAGTGCTGTGTTCCTTTTCAGCTTGGAAGGAATTGGTAAAGAAAATTAAGTAGAAACATTTTAAGTGTGGTTGCTTCAGCAGAAAATGAGGGATAAAGACAAAATCAATTATGCAGGGTAGAAAACTGCAATTCTGTCAGTATGTTTTACCAGTGACATTATCCCTACATTAGTGTTTCTACTTCTGCTCTGATCATATTCAAACACTTCAATTCACATGACACAGGTTTCTTTCTGAACTGGCTACACACAGAGAGACTGAGAGCAGAGGGTTGTGCTGCACCTAGGGAGAAACTTGAGAAGGACTGGGTGTGTCTGTGTGGGAGGGAGTATCGATGAGGAGAACTCAAGGGGAATATTCAGCCCATCATGGATTAGGGGTGGAAGAGAAAAACATACCAAATGAGGGCAAGTAAAAATAATAAAGAGACAGAGAGAAAGGTCATGCGAAAGTTCTCCAGAAAAGCATACCCTTTGTTGATGAGGATATGATGGAATCTACACGGGGATCAAAATGTTCACCTGACCCTGATAAAACACACAGTGCCATCTCCTCTGAGAACGGTAAAGGTGGCAGGCTGGCAAGGCTTCCTTCAGTGGTACGAGAAGTAAGTTGAGGGAGCACAGTGCTCCCCTGGGAGAGTGAGCCCTATCAGAAATGTCAGGTGCCATGGGCTGGTGTTTCCTACTGGTTCTTCTAACAAAGATGCCACAGAAAAATGCTTGGGTGTGATGCTTATGGAATTTTCACACCTGATCCTTACAAACATCCTATTAAGAGTCACTATCACAGGATTAGGGAAACAATCTTCAACATTCTATTTCAGATTCATTGTTAAACTGACTACATCTTATAAATTAGATTGTATTTCCTCTTTTGTACTATGAATGGAACTTCTTTCTGTGCTCATTAAGTTTCAAATGAAAGTTGTTACACAACTTGATGACAGTTTGCTTCCACAGACAGAGAACACATTTGGCACAACATACTCATTATATTTGATATACCAGAAACCAAGGATTTACTTGGACATATATGAGAAAAAAAATTTCAAAATCTGTAATTTGCATTACAGATGTATATGAAACAATTTTAGTCACCACTTACTGTTTATGTACTTTTTAACAACTTATTTTAGTTCCTTTTCTTCCAGCTGCACATGACACAGAGGCAGAAGAATCACCAGTGAAAGGTAAGCCTGGGCAAATTACTGGGATCCTACGTCAAAAATAAGAAAACAAAACAAAAATGACAAAATAATTATGTAAGTATACAGTCTTCCCAACTATAATACTAATTTTGCAAATGTAAAGAAAATATTGAAGGCCAAATAGCTCAGTGGATAAAGCACCTGTGAGCAGGCTCAGGGGCTGAGGGGTGTGATCTCCGGGCCTGTCATGGCACGCTGATCCGAGCACCCTGAGATGGCAATTGAGATTGGGCATGGTGGTGCGCACCTATAATCCCAGCTCTTGGAAGGCTGCAAACAGGTGGATCACTACGAGTCTGACCTAGTAGTGAGATGCCTGAATGAAAGAAGGAAAATGAAAATGTTAACTATAATACTAGAAACCTCCAAATCAAAAAGTCAAAATCAAACACTGAAAAGTAAAACAACATAAAATACAGTAACATAAACAATATCATTTGCCCTAAATGCTCAAGTTTTGGGTTGGATATTTGGAGAAATGGAAATTTTGAAAACTATCTTTCACTGTGTCTTTCCCAAGATTGCTCTGAGGTATCATATTTGGAATTGATCTATTGGTCTGGAAATACACTACTTCACAGGTTACCTTCAAAACAATAATGAAGGAGCACAATAATGGGACTGCCTTACACCGTTATGTGCTTCTTGCCACACAAGGCTTTCTGGCACCTCTCATTTGTTGTCTGTTTGCTTGTGAGATAAAGAAACCCCAATTTGAAAAGAATGGGCCTGGAATGAATTCTGGTATGATGAATCCCAATTCAGCCTCCTGAGTGCCAGAACCACAGACATGTACCACTAGCACATACTCATAAAAGTTTTAGAATGCATTAAGACTTGCTACACATATACATTCATTGCAGTAACAGGCCTGTTACATGCTTACTCAGGAGACTGCACTCAAAATCACCTTCTATCCCAGGTATTCACAAGGACCTGAGTTCAATCCCTGGTTCTGAAAAAAAAATCACTGCTAGTGGGTGCTGCTTTTGGTTTATCAGGCTAAACCAGGTTTCTTTTGCTAATCTAGCAGGTATAACAGCACATTGTCTCTTCAAAAATCTACTATGCCCTCACACTCACTAAACAAACTAGTACACAAAAACTGCTGTGATTCCTGTGGCACACCTTTTAATATGTTCCATAAAAGCCACTGCAGTCTGTGATGCTGTGTTCTACATTTGACTCTCTCTACATTTCATGAGTCTCTTCTATAAGCATCTGAGAAAATCCTGTGTACAAACATGGAACCTTCATGTTTGGGCTGGGGTGAACCTTCACTGTCCATTTTTGTAAGTACTTTGTCAATGAGTAACCGCAGGTCAAAAATTTTAAAGAGACTTTTCTTCCCTAAGAAAAGAAGTTTCTCACTTCTTGAGAAACTGACCCTCAGGTAGTCATGCTGATTTAGGACAAGAAGCTAGGCTTGAAGACGGGAAACTTTGGGCCTTGCAATTTTCCAAACAACTTTGGTGGTAAGTGACTCCCAGGAGACAGGAAGGGGCCTGCACCTGCAAAATGAGACACCAGAGGGTAACAATGGTAAGAGCCAACTCTTCTACCAAGTAAATAACAAAGTCACGTAAGTAATGAATTGCTTTCATTTTCTTTTGGGGATGGGCTCAGCTCACAAAGCTCTCACAGGCCAGTCAGGCTCTGAAACTCACTCCCAAGAGTAAACCCTGCAAGAACTTGAAGAAGTCCAGGGTACCTCTCTTCTGTCAAGAACCTTGCTCACAACTTACAGGGTTACAAGCTCCCTAAGGATCTCCTTGGTCTAACTCTGGGTAGTGAACCAGGGTGGGTTCAGGCCCTAGGGACCCTAGGGTAAGGAGAAGAAGGCTCCTTCAGGCATATCCAACACACATGAACAGTATTCTTGGAATCCTTGCTGATCCACTGGGGAGACAGGCGGCTCATGGGAAGACTTGCAAAGTGCTCTGGCAGGATGGGCCACTAGAAAGTGCTTCCTTCCTGGCCTTGCCACGAAGATTGCAATCACAGGGTTTGTGTTTCATAGTATAGATCACATTGCTACTCAACAGGCACGAGAACTTGTGTTACTCACTTTTTCATGGCCCTTTTGCTTCTTGCAGAATACTTCCAAATTCCATCATCTGATGGAGGCCCCAGTCCTACACAGTTCTCAACCACCATCATGAGCAGGGCTGATGCCTTCACATCATGGACACACAGGTCTGATAGCACAGCGGCTCCAGTGTTCAGTTCACCATGGATCCTGCCCTTCAATTCTTCCCTCTACATCCAACCAGTCATCGACAGTACCTACCTGTACCAACAATGTAGCACACACAGCTTTTCAGGGAGCAGTGGCGAGAGACACATGTCTACTTTGGCTCAGTCCTACCCAGCAGCCTGGCAGCGGGATCACAGAGCAAGCTGTGGAAGCAAGGGTCCACCACTGGAAACCATCACGGTGACCAATGACCAGAGCCCAGGGGTGACTTCAACATCCATTTCAGCCCCTGCCCATTTCATGATCCCCATATACCCATCAGCCAGCCTGGTCCATGCGACACTATCAGCACTTCCATGCATGCCAAGTGAAGGGCTCAGCCACTACTACACACAGGGCATGACTGAGACACTGCTGACTACCCAGCATGGATTGCTGCACAGTTGTGAGAGTGTGTCACACCCAGGCAGTGGAAGACCTGGTCCACAGCCACAAATCGTAATGGTGCTCAAGGAGATCCAACACACAGATGTTGAAACATCAGTATCCACGTCTCCTGCCATCTGCTGTTCTCAGACTACACAAGCTAACATGGCAGTGAGTCTCCAAGGTGAGTACTGACAGCAAGAAGGGAAAGCAATCTAGTTAGCATTGTAGAGGAGGGTTCAATCCACAGCATAGTCTTGGTGTGTGCAGAGACAGGCACAATGTCCTTAGGCATGTCTCACATTGTGTTCAGCTCACCCCTTTCCCAGGCTCTGTAGCTGAAGAATAAAAGACCCCAACATGGCCAATGGCTGCTCCTGGTGCACTGAGGAACAACCAGGAGCACACTGATCAAGGCCACATGCTTACATTGGTAAGGACAGTTTCATTTTCCTTCTTTAGGTCCATATATGCGTCACTGTATTTCAGAGATCCAGCTGAAAGCATGAGCCTCAGACTCTCTCACTCTCATGTTTCCAATGAGGAATTGCTGTCCCTCATGGTCAGGGTCAATGCCAAGAAGTGTACAGTTACAACCAACAGAGACAGCATAGTGAGGCACATGCTAGCATGAGAAGTCATGAGAACAAATCTATCTTTGAGAATGCACATGACTATATGAGACATTTACATATATGTGTGTGCACATGTTGAGGGAGAGTGTGTGCTGTGTTTCTCAAGGACCCAAGGGCCTGTCTTCTGCATATAGGGCCATGCTTTGCAGTCGTAAACCAAACAGATTTGTTTGAAAAATAACACTCTTTTTCTTTTGAGAGCACTCCTAGAAAAATAAAACAAACAAACAAAAAAAAAAAAAAAAACAGGAAAAAAACTGTAGGAAAGAAGTTTCAGACAGATAGAATTATCTTATATGCAAAATGGCCCTCCCTATGATCAGCACATATACAGGGATGGCCTCAAAATGGTGGGATCCTGGGGCCTGATGTGACTGATTCTCTTCCTTGTTTGTTTTACAGTTAAGGAGACTTCCTCAGAGCCAGATAGATTCCTGTGTTCACAGGAACAGATTCAGGCAAGGATTCTGTTGCAAATTCCAGAAATCAATGGGGCCCACACTAGCAACAGTAGCCACTTGATTGAGGAAAGGCCAGCTCAGCTGGAGGAAAATTCAGACCCACCTTCACCGCAGAATTCTACTTATCCCTCGGCCCTGGATCCAAGCTGGGAGAAACCAGAAAAGAAGACTTGGGATGAAGTGAGACGTGAGGATTCAAAGCCTCTGGATGCCGAGAACATCCCACCTGGAAACCAAGACGCACTTCTTCTCTCCCTAGAGGTAGTTCAGCCGCCAGAAGAGCTGCTTTCAACTGAGTACACAATCACTGAGCAACCAGCTTGTGTACACTGCTTTGGGGAAAAGTTCCACCTGAGTGCCCAAGAGCCAGGGATGCCCCACACAGGTACGGAGTCTAGCCTGGGCTGGGCAGAAGTTAGGGCCCTGGTGGAGGATGTAAAACTCCCTCAAGAGTTCCATGCCTTGGAAGAATATGAACAGTGGAAACATCCCACGGGCATGGAAGAACATGAAAATGCTACTGTATATGTGAATGGGGTAGAAAAGCAGGATACGATGAACAAACTTCTGACTCCACAAATGGTGATGAAGAAACATAAGGCCTCTGAGCACATCACTGGTGCTCCTGATGCTAAAATTCAGGTGAAGAGCAGGGGAGAACAGGTGATTCTGGGTGCACTGGGAAGTGATGGGGCTTCCATGCAGGAAAGAGTGTATTCCCACTGTAAATCTCAGAAAGTGGCTTCAGGCAGGACCAAGCAAGATAAAGGGCAAGGTCCAGGTGTGGTCAGGAGAACCAAAGAAAACAACATGAAGAAACCTCTAGAGAAGACACAGCTAGCACCTACAGTCAAGGGCCAAGACAAGCCAACAGTTAAAAACATAATGTGCAAGAGACAGCAAGCTATGCTGGGCCCAGAGGTCTTTAAGAAGCCTCGCACCTGCCTAGGCATGCACATGCTGGAATCTGTGCAGGTTTTCCAGCCACTAGGGAAGAAGTTGGAGAAGAGAGCTGGGCCCCTTTCATTCAGGGAGTCCAAGACATCACAAACCACTAAACCATGGCCACAGGCCCTAAGTGTGGGCAAGGGGTCTCAGAGTGCTAGGGACCATTGCCAGAATTTGCACAGCAGAGCTGAAACAGAGGATCCATCTGCATCCCTGAGTGAGCTCCCACCCCCTGGGAAGGTGAAGCTAGTACCTCTGTGCTTTCCCAGCCCAGAAAAGCCACGAGCAAGACCTATTTCTCGAAGGTCACAGGCTCTCACTTCAGGCAGACCCACTACAGCTCATCCTTCCCATCCTGCACCTACTAGCACAGCTCAGCCATTCCAACCAGCTGCTGTCAACAGATCACTGATGCGTCCTGGGGCACCCACTCAGCCAGTGCCCTGCAATACCAGACAAACACACTTGACCGCCTCCACCCAATCTGGGCTTCCTCAGTCTTCACAGTCTAAGCCTGTGCTCCACAATGCAGCTTCTTCTGCCTCTCAAAGGGAGGCCATTGCCACTGCTGTGACCAAGCCTAGGTCCCCACCTCAGCAGCAACACCCATTTCTCCTCCAAGACTTCAGCCACCAGCCCATTCCCTGGAGGGAACCCAATGTGCCTGAGCCTGTGGTGTCCAGCCCCATCACAGAAGAACAGAGGCCAGAGCGAGAGGCTCTCAAGAGGCAGGCTCAGCGTGAGCGGGAACTGGCTGCCAAGTTCACCTCCTTAGGGAAACTGCAGTTTTTTAGGCAGAGGGAGATAGATAGGGAATTTGCCCAGTACTACGGATATGCACGGTGAGAGCCAGCAGCTCTGTCAGGCCACCTCTGTCTCCAAGGTTTATGCAGATAGAGTCAGTGCAAAGGACAATCTGCAGAGTTAGACATACCACTGAAATTAAACAACACATAATGATTATACTAAACAGAATACAAGTTCTCAGCAGAGAACTTCAGTTGAAGCCAGAGATAAGAAATAAAAGTTCCCATTTGAGTTCTGACATGCTGTGCATGGTAGTTTTCTCTCAGACAGGGGATCAAAGTGCACATAAAAGGAAGTTCTTAATACTTGGTGGGAGCACATGGGCACAAATGTAAGAAGTGAGGAAAAGAAGAATTAAGATTGGAGGCAAGGCTAGAGAAGGGATAACATATGGACTAAAAGAACCTGGTATGGGTAAAATGACAAGAGACCATAAGTATTGGGTCAGGGTGAAAAGCACAGGACGTTAATAAGGTATATACTGCCTCCAATGGTTGGAGTATGGTTGAAGGAGACTACTGGAAGGTTTCTCACATGGAAAACAGGCTTCCTATCATGTGACAGAGTAAGCAGCCCTTCTGATGCAGGACGCTTCTACACACTCAGGTCACCTAAGCATATGCTGGGAAACCTGTCTGCAAAGCATCACAGTCTAAGGCAAAGCTATAAGGGACTGGCTTGCTTCTGTGATGCTGGGGTAGCAGTTAGTATTATTCCTATCCAAGTGAGTAGCTCTGGCACAAGGACCCCTGGAACATATGCCAGCCACTGCCAGAAACTGCCACCCCTACTGCATCTATGACCCAGGGAAGCAGAGCTTCAGACTTTAGCTGACTTCCAATCAGGGCAAGGTGGTGTCACTGTGTCCCTTGCAGGTCAATTATAGCAATGCTCTGAGATTTCCCTGCATGCAAAGTTAAGAAGGCCTCAATTTGGGCCTGAGGAACTCATGAGTTTCTCACGGCTTCCTGATTGCAAGTGTACTGCTGTGGACCTGGCTTTCAAGCAAGTGCTTCCAGAAATCACACGTAAGATGTGGACATGGACCACATTCTCAGACTGTAGTGGTTAGAATTAGCTCCATCAGGAACCAGATTTATCATATTTTCTTTGAGACAAGAATGCAAACACTGACACTATCATATAGCCCATGAGCCAAGCACCAGTCTTCCAAACCAACTTCTGCACAGGTCTGTAGGTCTAGAGGCAAAGAGAGAATGAGGTGTAGTGTTGGGTTCAGGTTTCTGGGATACAAGTGGGGGGTAGGAGTGGCATGGAGATAGGCCATCTAAGAGTGAACAAATGACCCACTGTGTGGGAATGCTAGAAATTTAGGTTCTATGAAACTTCTTTAGAATGTGTTCTCCACAAAAATCCACCTCATGAAGTTACAACCCAGTGGGACTCAATCCACCATGGTGTCACTGTATTTTCATCATCAGAAGAGAAAAGCCTATTCATCCCTTCCCAGTCCGAGCCACTAATGTCTCTGAGTGTGCCTCCCTGCACCTTACCCATACATGGAGTCATGTTGTAATAAACATTTTTGGTTTATAAACACGCACTCTTAGAAGTACGTGTTTAAGTTCCCACTGCCATGCAGAACTCTGCCAGAGCTCTTCACAACTTCCTATCACAACTTATGGAACACTCTTCCCATTCAAAATGACATTTCACAATAATGTAAATCTTTTTGTGCATTTGGGTTAGTTTTCCAGAGATGTTTAAGGGCCTTTCACATTTGCTGATTTTCCAGAATACTTCTCAAACACTTCCAGAGCTGAGGCCCAAAAACTCCTTCTATGCATCCCTGAAATACCATTCAGAAAAAGGATTCAAACTCTACATATCCTGAACCAAGACCAGGAAAACACTATTGTTTAGCATTCAAACATGGCTCACAACCACAACACATGGAACAGGATAAAATGTCCCCCAACCACTTCGTTGTACTTCAGTCTCTATGAGTGGCCTAGGTATCTTCCAATTTATTTCAGTTCTTGTCACAGATGCTGTCACTTTTGTTTCTCAGAAACACCTGGCAACTACAATGCACATAGTAAGAGTCAAGCCCACAATGATAAGGCATTCTGCCTCTGTACTTCCCTGTGCAACCGAAAACGAACCACCCTCCCTGAATTTTGCAAGGTGACTTCTTAGGGAGCGATCCTGGTAAGGTCCAGCAGCCTACATAAAGTATATAAATAAAGGCAACCACTGTTTCCAAACCTGCTGTGTCCCTCCCTCCTTTGTTCCAGTGTTTTTGTAGGATTTTGGTTCTCTGACCAACAATGGTCATCCTGGGAGATTAAGCCACTGGCTAGGGCTTAGCTTTGGATCTAGAACTTCTCTCCAGGCACCTGCACAGGACAGTGAGCCTTCAACATTTTCTCAGGTTCCCACTGCAGACTTCGGTCAGAGACCCTGATTGATGTTAGCAGCCCACCAATAACAAACACTGAAAAGACACAGCCTGTTCTGACCATCTGAGAATGACAGACCCCTGGGGGCACTACAGCCATTCTGTCCCTCAGTGTAGCACAGATTGAGCAGGCAGAGAGCCTCTTCACTTCTGCTCAGTCAGAATCATCCATCACAGAGGGTATTAAAATATTTAACCACTGAGTGTCTCTTTAGTCACATGTAACACAAGGTGAAATCCACACAATGGTTCTTCTGCTGATTACAGCAAAACCTGCACTTGTGTAGATGCACATAAAAGGGCATAACGGACACTCAAAACACAAGCTTCCCTTTAGTTCACATGGTCCAAGAAGAAGGTATCCATCTGAGGACCTAAATAATCTCTCTCCCAGGGGCATGCACAGTCTCTGCTGTGGCTCCATTTCAAGGTAGCACACACACACATACAATTTGGGAGTCAGAAATAGGACCTAACTAGCCCGAACCTTAAGGTCCTTCACAGCACACCCAGAAGTTTTGAAAAGGGCATTTCTGATGACTGCAGACTTCTAATGAAGCCAATATAATCCTCACTGCCTGAACAAAAAGCTGGGAATTCCACCTTGGCAGAAGATGCTGAAGATCTTACCAGGGATGTGACCAGCCAACTGAACAGATTCTAGTCACTACTCCATCTATACCACCCCACAGACACCTGACCTGAGTGTGGGCAAAGTTCCCGTCCAGAAATCCTGGATTTTTCTGCTTATAAGCTGATCCTGGCCAGAGGGCTTCATCTAACACCCACATGAGATGCCTATGCAGTTATCTCTCTGTTTACCTGGAAAATATCTCCACATTTTCACTGAAGGAAAATCTGGACAGTCAGCACTAATGAACAGGTGGCCATGGATGTTCCCAAACTTTGCACTGCCCAGAGGCACAATATCCAGCAAAAAACAAAGCAACCCAGTCGAATTCTTTTCAATAGCACAGAAGAAGGGTCAAAAGCATCAACATAGCAAAAGTTAGCACTGTTACCCACGTGTCTGATAATCCCTTTCAGACTTTGATGAAAGATTCTATGAAGCCAATGAGGTCTCCCTTTCTTTAACACACAGCTCCTTGAAAACCTCTTGATGGTAGAACAGCTTATATTGGACAAAAAGAACATGATATATGAAAGAAAATCCAGCCAATTGGCCATCAGAGATCAATATGCAAGATGTAAGGGTTATAGACCCTAGAACAATAAATGCCCATAAAGATTAAAAGATAAGAGCTCTGCAAAGTTTGAAAGTCAGGATTAGCTGAGAGGACAAAGGTCCCACTTAGGCAAGTGCAGAGAGTGGGGTTTGATCCCATGCAGCACATAATGTGCCATCTCCAGCCCAGGCACACAGAAACAATTACCTAGACAGCGCATGGTGGCAAACACTTCTATTCCCAGTGCCGGTGATGCAAACAACAGAAGGACCACCAGCCACCTGATGTGTGTTCTCAGACACTGTGACGCATATGTAAAATACCAAAAAGCTGCAAGCTGGATCAAGTCACATTTTTATCAGTATGACAGCTCTAAGTAAGTCAGACCAGGCACGTTCTTCAGGTTGGTCTTTGGGATACCACAGTCCATATCCATCTTGGTGGAGAACACACAACATTGTGGAAGAGAGCCAGACTTGTGGCCCTCACTCAGAAAGAGAATTGCCATCTCTACTATAATGTGTACTTTTGCCTCTTGCCTCTTCTGATAGGCACCAGCTTGTAGTCTGAGAGGCAAGCTCACCAAAGCTGACACAGCTCTAAAAGCTTTTATGATACTTTTGGGAACAACAAAAATAATTTCTCTTTTTGGAGTGTTTTATGGGAGATCCAGAAAGAAAATATTAACGCTCATATATAACAATTTGTGTTTCTATAATTGCTGTTTTGATATGTTGACATTTATAAATATAACTTATAAGTATTATATAAGCAGATATGATCTATGTCTCAGGTTGCTGTAGCTGGCCAAAGAAAAATGGATTAACTCATTTTAGTTGAGGTGTAGGGAGTAGAAATGCTGTGAAACTACTTCTAAATTGGCCCTGAAACAGAAGCACAAGTTCATTCTGTGTTGTCTACAAGGTAACGCCTCAATTCAAGTCATAAAAACCATAAATTATAAGTAACTAGATAATACATTGTAATTGAAATGGTACTGTGGAGATTGCAATGTGGAGCACTAGGAGTGAAAGTTTAATAGTTAAAGGACAAGCAGTTTTAATGTCAGACTGACTAATTCAATTCATTTATTAGCCTGAGACAGATATTATGCTGTCACGTCCTAGCAAAGTGACATACAGAGCAGCTACGTGTTCACAATACAAGTTAAGAAGCTCCAGTGGTGCAATCGGTTAGCACATGGTACTTACATAACAATACAAGTTAAATGACAAAAAATCTGTCTCCAAAGGTCCACAGTTTTGATTATATAATTATGCCCACTGTAATTATACAAGTCAGGTACATATTTCTAGGTAATTTTGTTTTTATTTTTTCATGTTTTTGAGACAGGGTCTCACTATTTAGTTCAGGCTGTCCTTGAGCTCACTTTATACCCCAGACTGGTCTCAAACACACAAAGATCCTCCTGCCTCAGCCTCCCAAGGGCTGAGATTACAGTCATGAATTAATCATCTTTAAAAAAGAAAGTAGTGGGGCCAGTGAGATAGCTCAGTAGGCAAGCTTAGGCAGGTGCAGGGAAATTCAGTTCAATCTCCAGTACCAAATGCCTTGCCAGTTCCTCCCACAGGGCAGGCTGAGCTGGCAAAAAAAAAAAAAAGAAAAAGAAAAAAAAAGTAGTAACTTTAGATGGGAATTTTTTTCCAGTAAATAATTAAGACAAATAAAACTGATTCAAATTTTTCAGTTAAGGGCTGGGGAGATAGCTCAGCGAATTAAGTGCCTGCTTTGTCAAACACAGGATCCAAGATTCTATCCCCAGTCCCCCATGCCACACCAGACCTGCTCCTAGGGCGTGCTGAGCTGAATCTGGGTGTAGTGGTACATGCAGTAATCTCAGATCTCAGCAATGGGGTGGCTGAAAACAGGAGGATCACTAGGAACCTGAGCTATGTAGTGAGACCCTGTACAAAACTTATAAATGAAAAAATAAAACTTAAATAAAAAGCAAGTTTTTCAGTTAGACAATCCAAATACAAAACAAAGTTAAATAAATCATTGAAAATACTATAGCACGTGTCACATTTATAACATACTCTCCAAACAAAATCATTGTAGGCAGTGTTTGTTCGGATGATAGGAACATAATGTCCTTTAAATATATAAGAATAAGGCATCTACCTTTATTGAATCATAGTGTATACTGAAAAGACTGTCTATGTTTCACTTGATTCATTCACCTGGTCATTCACTGCCTTTTGTCTTCTTTCCAATTAATGACATACATACTCCTGATGTTTTTTAATGATGCATTTTTTGGGAGAAAAGATGTACTTATACATAAAGTACAATGAAGCTTACATTTTTGACTTTAAATTCATGCTTTGTTAATTTACATTAGAGATAAACATTAGAGAATATGTTTACATGGATACATTACCAAATAATTATATACATATGAGTTATTCTTTATTATTCTTCAGTTGAATGCAAGAGAAACTGTAATTGGATATCTACTGTTCAGTTCATCTTGTTCTTCTTCCCATTCATATTGGATTTGTTACATCACTGTGAACAATCATTACTAATCTCTCATCAGCGCATGTGATTTGAGTACAGCTCATCATACTGTATAGATTCCAGAGGTAAATGCCTAACTTGCACTATCTGAGAAACTCTTATTTGCTCAGGAATACAAGTAAGTTTGTTTTCTACAATAATATACATTCTTTTGCATATAAGTAAAATATTAAATCTGTATGAGGTCTATATCAAAACATCATCATGGATCCAAAGACATAATCTTCCTTATCAGTAATATAAAGATTTATCAAGGATGAAGTCAAGATAGAGAAAGAAGATTGCTACTAAGACAAAGTGTTATGGTCTGTGTCTAGGTGTCTCCCCAAAGCCTCATATAGTCATGGGGCACATTCTAGAGTCTGTGATTAATTCATGATCCAATGCTGGATTATGTGTGTGAGTGCTACGCCCACCCTGGGGCAGATAGCCTGAATACAACATAAGGAAGGGATCAAAGCCTGCTAGCACCTGCTGCCACTGCTCCTCCCTTTGCTTTTTGCTGTTTTCCACCTCCATGAACTGCTGCCCTCTGCATGTGCCACCCTGCCTTGGAGTCAGCCAAGTATGGACTGAAACCTCCACTGTGAGATAAATACACCTTTCCTTTCTTAATTTCGGGTTTCTGCTATTTTGTCCCAGTAACAACAGAAAAATAACTGAGACAGAGAGAGTCTATACTATTCTAGCAGGGTTTTGAGGACCTGGCTATCCCATGTTTGTAATTGTTCATAAATATTAGCAAGTGGCCTATCTGCTGGCCTGGATGTTTGCAGCCTTCCTTCTCTCCTTCCCACCATCTTCTTATTTTCCTCATTTCTTATTCATATTGGCTGCTATAAAGTGAAGTTTCTATGATTATTAAAAAAGTTTTCTGATAAAGAAACTTAAGAAAGTAAGTAAAGGATAGTGTTTAGCTATTTCTTGTTTACATACTTGAAGGAAGTTTGAAACTAGCTCAAAATTATGACATATAAGGAATCTCACTGTAGGTCACAAATTTCAGATGACTGAACACCAAAAGACCTTTAACTCTGGATATATTCGAAGACCTACACCACTAGTTGAGTTGACCAATAGCTTATACAACATGAATCCTGTGGACTGAAGAGGAGGTTTCTCAATTCTGATTTTAATTTTTGAGTTGTTAATAAAAGGTATACCCAGAGAAATTTGGAATGTAAATAAAAAAGTAGGTTATAACTGCTGAGAATATTAACATTAACTCTAAAACTGAGAAGTAAATTATAAAATATATCCCCTGGATGACTTGCAATTATGTCTATACTCATCAGTAATTAACATGCAAACAATGGAAATTTCAAGTTGAAAACTTTTAATTCATAAGTTATTTTAAAATACATTAAGGTGAAGTGTCCTGTGAGACCTGGAAAACAATATGAATCTATGATCTAGAAGAATGTACGTACAACTGAGAAAATTATTCACTGATTAAAATGGAAAGAACACAGAAAAATACAACGAAGGAAAATAAATGAAGAAGGGGACAAAAAGCCTATTTACAATTCCTTTTTTATTGTTTTTTTGGTACTAGGGATTGAACTCAGGACCCTGCACTTACTCTACTGAGCTATCTCCCCAGACCTCTAGAATTCTAGCAATGACAAATAATATATAATAAAGAATTTATAAAAAATTAGGAAAATTTTCAAATATTTTTGTTTTCTGTTTATATCCAATGTCAATATTTTGTTATGCCATATTCAATGTCCTTAAGATTCCCTATTGGGAGGAAGGGAAATAACTACTTAGTATCTACCATTTTCTATGGATTGCTGGAAAAAGTAACTTCTGCAGTGGGAAAATAAACTGCAGTCTTAAAACTTACCAAGCCATGAGCTAAAAACATATTACATGAGTTTATCAATAAAAGCTAATATAGTACTTGGCATTTTAGAGTGAAAGAACTAGAAAATATCACTTAAAATAAGCTATAACTTAAATAACTTATACATAAAAATATTCTAACTGGATGATAAAAATGCACACTTAATTAAAAAGCTGTCATAAGTAAACTTGGCATCTTTGTCTACTTAAAGAATCTTAATATTACAGTAAGTTTAACGTGGAAAATGAAATTGAAGATGAATTTTGCTTGCCAGAATTATTAATGAAACTCCAAATTATAAAAAGGGTACTGGTATTTCTTCTCAGTGAAATAGAGTAATATTTAGAGAATTTCAAAATAAAATGGCTAAATAAAAGAGTATCTTTTACTGCTATTATTATGAAGCAATAGAGAACATAACAGAAGTTTATCACTTAAAACATTTAAAAATTCAGAAGATTAATAATATATAAGTTTATATTCATTATTATTATTATTATTATTATTATTATTATTATTATTATTATTATTATTATTTTGTGGTATCTGGGATCAAACTCAGGACTTTGCACTTTCCAGACAGGTGCTTAAGCTCCTAGTCCTTTCATAACCAATTTAAATTAGTACTTTTAACATTTTGTTGGCCAGGGATACAGTTCAGAGACACAGAACCTGCCTGGCAAACATGATTCCCTTAGTTCAATTCCAAGTATGAAAAAGAAAAAAAAGTAGAAGAAAGAGGAACAGGAGGAGGAAGAGGAGGAGGAAGGGGGGAGAGGAAAGGGGAGAGGGAAGAAGACGAGGACAACAGAGGGAGAGGAGGAAAGAAAGAAGTAAATAAAGTAACATTTCCCTGATGCACAATTTTGATCTATTTCTATTTTTAAGAAAAACTTCATGTAATGCTTTCTTCATATTTATGAGCTTTTCTCTATTTTTTTTCTTTTCTGTATTTTAGGGAAGGATCTACAAGGTATTTAGGGTCATACTACCAGATCAGACTCACAATGATCCACCTGTTTACAGCCTCCAAGAGCTGAGATTACCGGCATACGCCACCACGCCCAGTCTTAAATGCCATCTCAGTGTGCCCCAAGGGTGGAGCAGGTCCAGGAATCCAACCTCTGGGCCCTTCAGCTCTATTTTATAAGTCATTTTATTGACATTAGAGATCACTTTTTATTCACTTTTGATTCTCTACTCTTGAAGAATTATTCATTTTATTGCAATCATATTTGATATCCTCCTGTTATTCATCAAAATATTTAAGATAATTTTTCCTTCACACAGCACTTTCCTATCATATTTAATAAATGCTATGTGAGACACACTTTGTGCTTCTTGGGACTATGCATCACTTATTCACCTTATGAGAGGAGGTCCTACAGGAATAGGAAATGTCATTTTGATGACAACAGTTTCATATTTGAAAAATGAAAATGCTAATTACAAATGAAAATATAATACTGAGCTCTACATTCAATCTGTTACCTTTTATATATATATTCCTGGAGAAAAAGCTAAAATGGCATTCCAGTTGAGTGATACATATCTGATATATACTTGATACCTAATTTATTGAAATTAGTGAAGTTCCTTAGGAACCACATTAAAGAAAGAAAAGGATGTAAGGAAGAGAAGAAAAGGAAAGAGAGAAAAAGAGGAAAAAAGTTTAAAAACTGAAAGGCAAGAGAGAAAATCATCATGAAATTACATTTACAAAAAGGGATAGCAGCATCAGGGACATTTTTAGAAATATTTGCAGTTAGGGCTAGAGAGATGGCTCAGTAGACTAAGTGCCTCTCTGGCAAGCACAAGGGCCTAAGTTCAATCTCCAGTTCTGCAAAACACACACACACACACACACACACACACACACACACACACACACATAGATTTGCAGCAATTTTTCTTCATATTTGTGTATAATCTCAGAAAAAGAGACAAAAGGCATGAGAAGGATATCCACAGTCAAAAAAGATTAATGTCATTAAAAAAAGAGAAAAGTTTCAAAAAGAAGTGAACCACGCTGATTTCCACAATGATTGCACCAGCCTACATTCCCACTAGCAATGGAGAAGGGTACCTTTTCCTTTTCCCCCACGCTTCTCCAACATTTGTTGTTGGTTGATTTCTTTATGGTAGCAATTCTTTCTGGGTTGAGATGGTATCTCAAAGTTTTAATTTACATTTCTCAAATGGCCAGTGATGTGGAACATTTTTTCATGTATTTATTTGCCTCTTATATTTCTTCCTCTTAGAAATGTATATTCACCTCAGATGCCCATCTTTTGGTTGGGTCTTTAAATTTTGGGGTCCTAATGCTTGCTCCACAAAAAATTAGGACTTGAAATTCCATTCAATCTGGCTATCCCCCTTCTGGGCATTTTCCCAAAATAACTGAAAACATCATATCATAGCGATACATGTGTGCCCATGTTTATAGCAGCACAATTTGTGATAGCCAAATCTCGGAAACAAGCAAAATGCCCATCACCTGAGGAATGAATGAAAAAGTTGTAGTATTTTTAGACAATAGAGTATTATGCATCTATAAAGAAAAACAATCTCTAATCTTTCATAGGTAAGTGGATACAACTTCAGGCTATATTCATAAGTAAAATAAACAAGAGCCACATGCATAAATATCACATTGTCACCCTACTCAAAAGAAGAAATAAAGGCTAAAAGGTATAACAGACACAGATAAATGGAAAGAAACAGTATTTAACACAACAAAGACATAGAAAGTAAATGTTAGGAAATAAGGTAGGGGCAAAACCATACATGTATATATACAAGTTGGATAAGGCAATAGTCCTTAGGACTATTTTGAAAATATTAATTAACAGATAGAATTCTCACCCTGATTATCTCTCTATATTGGGATCTGTGAACTAAGCAGCTACATTAAGGACAGCAATGTATAATACTAAAAACATGCTTTAAAGACCTGTCACCTGGGTCTTCTAAATGTGTACCATTTCTAATGTCATATCAATTATTACTATACTCTTTTTTAAAGTAATTTTTTAAAAAGGTAATAAAATACAATGAGAGTCAAAACAAAAATTTAAGATTTCTTAAAATCACTCGTAATAGTAGATATCACTGGTTATATTACCAAAAGTATTAGTAAATCATTTTGTAAATATTAGTGGGCATACTAATAAATTCTAAAAATAATACTTAAATAGCTCAATATGTATATTAATAGAAGTGTTCCTTGCATTTCTATTCAATAAAATAGTAGGTTTTTTATTTTTATTTTAATGAAGGGTCTACAGGGCATTCATGGTCTCACTATTGGATCGGACTCATAGTGATCTACCTGTTTACAGCCTCTCAAAAACTAGGCTCACAGGCATGCACCACCATGCCCAGTCTCAACTGCTTTCCCAGCACACCCTAGAGGCAGGGCCAGCAGGGCAGGACCTGGGATCTAACCCCCAACCCTTGCACTTGCTTGCAGTTGCTTTAATCTGATGGGCTATTTGGCCAGCTCTTAACAGTCATTTTAATAAAATAATTTTAAGATAAACTTTATTTCTAGTTTTCTATTAAACACAGTATTATCAATTTACATGGCTCCTTTTATGATCAAAAATAAATTCAGAACTTGTAAGTAATAGACTTTGAATTATTAATCTCTTGAGACAGTCATTAATGATAACAGCAATGTAACAAAAAATTATCTTCCTAAAGAAAAAGCGTCTTTTATAGCTTTACCTAAGCAGGTGGGCAACAACATGCATAGTTTTAGAAAGATTATCTCAATGTTAAAGTAATTAAAGCAGAATCTAGTCCATGGATAACATAGTGCTTTAACAATATTACACTAAACTCCCATCTCTTCATTCCCAATGAAGTCAAAAGTCCAACACCATGTCTGCCACTACTGCTGGAGATGTGCTCATTTATGAAGATTAAAAATCAGCCAAAGCTGGGCTTGGTGGCACATGTCTGTAATCCCAGCCTTGGGAGGCTGAGGCAGGAAGATTGTTGTGAGTTCGAGACCAGCCTGAGCTACAAAGTGAGCTCATGACCAACGTGAACTGCATAGTGAGACCCTGTCACAAAAAGACCAAAAAAAAAAAAAAAAAAAAAAAAAAAAAAAAAAAAAAAAAAAAAAAAAAAAAAAAAAAAAAAAAAAAAAAAAAAAAAAAAAAAAAAAAAAAAAAAAAAAAAAAAAAAAAAAAAAAAAAATCAGCCAAAACAGCAATTAAAAGAGAGCAGGAAGTCTCAAATGTGAACAAGTAAATAAAGGATATAAAAGATGAATGGAGGGAGGAAATA